>CM035149.1:22646775-23246775 GCA_020205605.1 Panax ginseng
TCGGTCGAATTTAAACGTTAGTAGTAGGAGAAATAAAAATTAAATTAGAGCGGTAGCCGAATAAGGGTATGAACATAGTTTATAATGAACCAACAGTGATAACCATTTTGGGTTCTCACTTGTTGGGAAGTCATGACAACACTTCTCCCACTGCTGTACTACGACGACACATGCAGGCTGACATTTGGTGTCATCAACATAGATTTGAAATTGACTTTTCTATTAGAGACATATTCACCCTCCATCGCCTTCAGTATCCAGACTCCTGTTTCACTTAGTCCCCGAATCTGACATTAATCGATCCGGTATCAGAATTGAGATCAATTGTGATATGATATTGGTAATTCAAAAAACCGATGTTGGGTTCCTACTCAATTATTTGTCCAAAAAGAGAAATATAATATCATCTAATTTAGCCTTCTTAGATGGACATCTCTTTCCACACATTACCGCATCATGCGCTTTCATTTTACCATCTCTCATTCTCTTTCCTTCGTTAGGTTATTTCACTGCTTTTCGACTCAAATTCCGACTTTTATCATCTTATACCTACACGCGAAATTACTTTATTACCGGCATCACATATCGCATATGTATAATCGTTGGTGTTTGCATCTGTATTTATCCACGACACTAGTTCTTATTTCTTCTTCAACTCATGAACACGATTTTGCAATTCTAAATTTTTGATCAATAAAATTCTTCTAATAAATCCATCCTCGAGTTCCTCTTCTTTATCTTCTTCCTCTTAACTTCCTCCCTTGTCATTTGCATACCTAGGCTAATCTCAGGGTCTATTCTGTTCTTCCTTTCCTCCACGCTACGATATCTTCTAATTCCTCTCTTTAGCGACATCTCACATTGTATCGGGTCATGATTTGTGGTGATTCGGTTCCGATCCTCATTCGCACTCCATTGTTAACATTTTCACCGCTCGTTCTCCATCTTCGCCACAAAAGTGGTTAATCGACGTGTCGCATTATTATCCCTATACCTCGACCCAAAATAGGTATACATCACCCATCTTGAGTAAGCCAAATACATGAGTACAAAATACAAATACAACTTAATTATACAGCGATTAGTGTAAATCGACAAAACATAATCTAAGAGTTTTAATAGAATATTGTCATCTAGACAATATCCACACTCGATGGAGTCCTCATTACATTTATTGTCACACTATTTAACAGAATAGTGAGGACTACTAATGCTATCATCATGGAGATAATCACTCCAGGTTCCCCAACTAGTCCCGGCTACGTTCTCATTTCTGAAGAGAAACGGTGAAAGAAAGGGTGAGCTCAACTAGCCCGATAAGAAATATTATGACTAAGATAATGTAGAATAAATTATCATTAGTCTTCAACAATGTTAAGCGATAAAATACAATAGACATCAAGTTTTAGCTGCGGTGGAATAAATGATCCATTAGAAGAGTCAAGTAGAGCGTGATATCTACTATCTTCTATGATTTAAAATGTTTTCATCAATTTTTATATTTGAGACTCGACAATAAATAAACCACATCGAATCATCCACGCACTTTTCACGGGCCAAGGATATTCATTAAATCATCGATGGTCATGACTATCTCTCGAATAATCACAGTCATAATCATACCAAAATTGTCCATCGATGCCTTTTGAGGCCCTTTGAGGACTTTTACCACATCATTTATAACATTACGGTCATGATTATCTTAGAATAATCCACGAGTAATCATAATCATACCAAGTCCATCTATACTTACGTAAGCCAAAGATGACTTTCATCACAATATAAGCATGAGGATGATGTGATGATATAAGCATTAATCAAGCGAAAACAAGGATAAATATTAAAAGACTTTAAATTTATCCAAATATTATCAATCCTTAATAAACTCATAATCTAATATTATTAATATTATAACAATATTTTAATCACTTCTTAAACTTATAAACAATTTATTTCAATTGTTTACACTTTATCAAATAATGCATTTAATCATTCAAAATGTCATACTCATAAGATTTCATCACCGATGATCAAATCCTCATCAAAAATCTGCATATACCCTATATAGGATTCCCGAGCCATAAAATCCTATTTTCCAATTTTGTTACTTCACATAACATATTTAATTCATTTACTCATAACTAGTTCATTTTCATGAAAAATACCAAATCAGTCCCAAAATATTTTTTTTTACGGGATTTAGCGAGAATATAGTCCCATATTGAACATATATTTTTCTCGAAATTTTTAAAATTCATTTACTATTTTTCATATGGCTTAAAAGCGCGAATATTTAGACATTTATCATAAATTGTACTTTTGTCCAAAAATTTAAAATTTCGCGGGGTATACTCTGTTATATACATATACTCCCAATAAAAATTTCACCAATTTTGGAGTTAACCACAAAGAGTTATAAGGGTTTACTTTTAAAATAGTCTTTTCCCATAAAATCCATAACTCTTAATCTATACATCCTAAAAATTGCCATTTTGGACACAATCTGAAAACTCATCAAATTATCATTTCAAATTTTCCGAATTTTTGAGGGTAAGAAAAATTACAAAGCGCTTCACTTTGGCGTAAACCCTTTTGAATGAAAATACTATTCATATGAATACAAAGGATCATTCACCACAATGCGGTAATCCACATGAATGAGTTATTCAAAGAATAATAAAGAATGGAATAATGAGAAGAATTCACTATGCATGCGAGTTATTCAACGAGATTATTAAAGAATAGAATAATAAAGAATGGAACGGTAATGCGATAGAACCGCGTGCAGATGAGGATATTCAGCGAGAATAATAAAGAATGGAACCGGTCATTACGTAAAACCGCTTGCAGACAAGATATTCCAACGAGAATAATAAAGAATGAAACGGTCATGTAATGCGATATGCATGAAACGGATATTCAACGAGAATAATAAAGAATGGAATAACAAAAGAATTCACGAGCGTATGCGATACTTAGCATAGACGAGGTTATTCAACATAATAATAAAGAATGGAATAACAGAAGAATTTCACCATGTATGCGGTACTTCGCATAGATGAAGGTTATTCCAACATAATAATAAGGAATGGAATAACAATAGCTCTCTTCATGAAAATGAAAGAAATAATACCCTTACCTTAGAAAGAATAAAGTGGATCTTTGGAATAGAGAGGTAGAGACTTCCTCTTCTTCTTCTCTCTATAATTTTTCTCTATAATAATTGCTCTAAAGCTTTAGTGAATTGGTGAGAAATGAAGGAAGAATGAGCTTCTATTTATAGAAAATATAGTTTTGATAATTGCACGTTTTGGGACTCAAAATATTACAAAGACAATACCTCCAACTTTTCTTTCATATTTTAATTTAGTCCCAGCAAGTATTATCAAACTTGCACCACCTCCCTAATAGTAAATAATGTGAATCAATAGTTCAATCATGTGAATCTAATAGTTATAATCATGTGAAAATATGTAATTACAGTATAGTACCTCCATCTATACCTCCATTTTTAACTTAGTCGTGCAAGTATTATCAATCTTGCACCAACTCCCCTAATAGTACAAGAATGTGATTCAATAGTACACACATGTGAACAAATAGTTATATAAGCATGTGAATTAGTAGCAATTAATTGCTTATTTATCCGATTAGTTACCCGATTTATCAAAATAACCCCCAGACATCAATTATAATCGGAATAGATGTCGATTTCCACTAACACTAATAATTCCAACACAATGGAACTATCAATTTCATCTTTAATCAACACGAACTTATTCATCATTAATATTATAACTCACAATATTTAACAACCAGGTCGTTCTCAGGAAAGAGGGGGCTTTTCGATAAGGATTTCTCCTTATTGGAACGCAATTAGATGACCAAACCTCTTCTTGACAGAACTTCTAGACAATGTAAATATTACAATTTAATAATATGAATAACTTTGTCGTCTCAATTATTGATTTAATAATATATCATATTATGCGGATGATCTTGTGACAATAATCGAATCGATAATATGAGAGATATGATGCGGCGAATTATTGTGTGATAATTGATTATAGCGGAGTGACTTCTTCACGTAAGCATCAATAATCAATCTGGTATGTGCTACTATGCAACCACAGCCGTATTCTTTGTACTTTTACTACAAGGGTAGTTCAACGGTTTTAACGGTAAAACTTCCGTGAATTATTTTTATAAAAAGATAATTATATCGTTTTTCTAAATTATGACAATACTTCGTTGTAGGGTCCACCAATGATTTGTTGCGTAAATGAATATATTCCACGTTAAAAAGAATATTCCCAGACCAATCGAATATTATATAACCACTTGCTTACTTTACAAAATTTGTAAATATTACCCACAACTATAACATTATATCAAATCCACACCATAATATTCAAAAAATATATTTGAGAAAATTATTCTTTATTCATAAAATTTGAGGTCTTACAATTTGTATTGTCATAAATACCACTTTTATACGACGAGATAATAATGCGTCACTAATTAGATGTATGGATAAGTTGACAAAATGGTTCATTATAAATTCTTATATTTAGTGACAAAGCACGTAATATCATCACAATTTGATTTGAGGCGAAAAAAATTAAGAAATTTTGGAGGCAAATTTTTTAAAGACGAAAAATTAATAAATTATGATAATTTTTATTGTCACAAATATCGCTTTATATGATGAGATAATAATGTATTACTAATTAGATTAGTGGATAAGTGACAACACTAGTTCGTCATAAATCCTTATATTTAGTGACAAAGTATGCAATGACGTCACATTTTTATATGTATGCAAAATTTTTTTCAAACAAACTTGTATACAAGCGACGTCACCTATCTTGCTTTTATCATTGGCAGCCTCCATTTAGTCAAGAACCTCCATTATCAATTTTCAATAATCCCAATTTGAAGGCCAAAATTATTTGACATTTTAGGTATGTTTCTAAATTTTGATTTGAATTGATTAGTAGTTGTTCTAATTGAACAACTATAATTTTGAAATAATTTCATGTCATTGTTGTTTATGATTGCTATTGTTGTTGATGATCTTGTATAATTTTTGATAATCTAAATCACTATTTGGTTTAATTTTTTACTGAAACAACTTTATAGATTTGATTAGTAAAGTGTAGTGAATCGACAACATAGTAATGTTTCTCGCTTTCTGAAAAAAAAAAAATGAGACTAGTGATTTCGTGTATCAAGAGACTTAAATTCATAAGCGTCGCTTTTATAAGTTATGTATGCATTTATAAAGTGTTGACAAAAGATAATGTAATAGTCCAAATGTTCAAAGATATATTAAAATAAGAATTTACTAAAAATATTTTTTTATTTTAATATATATTGTATGAATATGTGATACAAAATAAGTGACTATAATATGATAATGTGTGTATGCAGTGATATATATATATATATATATATATATATATATATATGAATATATTTTTATCACATGATTTGTTACTGAACTAAATCTTTCAAAAAAGAGACTATCAATTAAGAATAATTTTAATATTAAATTTAATATTAATTTTTTAGAAATTTTTATTTAAGAAAGGGGTATTAAAATAATTTTAATATAGAATTATTTTAATACAAAACATTACTATGGAAAATATAATTTTTCATACAACAAAGTGTGAGTAATACATTTTTTTTGAATATTATGTAAAATAAGCATAATATAATAAACAATATATATATATACACACGCTTACACAAATCAATATCTAATGTCATGGAATTTACTAATCGATTAATTCTATACTTGGATATGTATTAGCATGCAGCGCGAACTTTTACTCAACTCTACGTAATATATGTTACCAAAAAGTCGATCATCATACACAACAATCTACCATCTTTTATTTATATTTTAATTTATTAATTACACTTATAAATCTATTATTAACAAAATAAATAATCCCGCCTTAACGCATGCATTTATATCTAATAAAATTCTCTAAAATAATCTTCACTCATCAAAAATAAAAAAAAAAGAAAAAAGAAAAAACCCAATCTCACCAAACGTGATTAATCCAATTTCAAGGAATCTTAGCATATTCTTTTCTATCTCGCCTCCTCTTTTACTTCTTTGACCAAACCACGCTTTCTAGTCCACCCCTTTTGGCTTCATCTCATTTTTCTCTCAACGAATTAGGGTTTTTTGATTCCGTTTCTTCAATTATTACTCGGTGATAGTGATTGTATTTCATCGATAAGGGTTTTTCGATTCCGATTCTTCAATCACTACTCGTTGATAGTGATTGTCCAAATGAGGATAATATTTTTAATTCACAAATAAAGAAACTTGACTCTAAAACCATTAGTTTCATTTCACCTTGGATATCCCGAAGATCTAAGGTTTTTTGATTTTTATTCATTCCTCGCGTGATACCACTAGAATTGTTGAGACTAGGTATGCAGAGTTTTTAGAGAATGATGATTTAAGTGGGAGTGGAAAGCCTAGAAAAATTGATCTCGATGAAAACAGGTTTTATGTTACTAATCCTGTAATTCAAGAGAGTGAAGCACAACAAACTCCTATTGAGGCGAATGATTTCCCTGAGATTTCTGAGCCACCACCTAATGTTGAACACCATATTATTGAAAATTATATTCCTGAAATTGTGAAAACTTTATATAGGTCCGAAAGACCTAGAAATCCTGTTAATTTTGATGATTTTATAACCTATCTTAATGAGATTGACAATGATTCAAGTAAGATTAATGATCATATCTAGAGAGGCTATTATATACGAGCGTTCAATTAACTCAATGGCTTAAAGCCATGAATGATGAGTTGAAATCAATGGAGCTTAATAACGTTTGGGATATTAAAAATTTACCAAAAGGTGTTAAATCTATTGATTGCAAGTGGGTCTATAAGACCAAATTAGATCCTAAAGGAAACGGTGAAAGGTATAAAGCTTGATTGGTTGCTAAGGATTTCACTCAAAAGGAATGTGTGGATTATAATGAAACTTTCTCTCCAGTATCCAGGAAAGATTTATTTAGAATAGTCATGGCTCTAGTAGCTCATTATGATTTAAAGTTACATCATATGGATGTTAAAACTGCATTTCTTAATGGTAACTCTTTATCGAAAATGTCTATATGGCACAAATCCGTAAGTTTTTTGGTTAAAGGAAATGAACATATGGTATGTAAACTTAAGAAGTCCATATATGGGTTAAAATAGGCTTCGACAATGGTATCTTATGTTTCACGAGGTGATGAGTAATTTTGATTTTAAGAAAATATAGTGGATCAATGCATATATATACTTGAAGATCGGTTGAGAGTAAATTTGTTATTCTTGTTTTGTATGTTGATGATATACTACTCGGTAAAGTACTAACTTAGACATGTTGTATGAGACCAAACGTTTCCTTTTCGCAAATTTTGATATGAAGGATGTTCATTGAAGTTTCTTATGTTATAGGTATTGAAATTCATCGAGATAGGTCTCGCGAGATATTAGGATTGTCCCAAAGAGCTTATATTGACAAAGTTATTAATAAATACAACATGTAAAATTGCTCCCCTACTGTCGCCCTTGTTGTTAAAGGTGACAAATTTGGCTCATATCAATGTCCTAAGAATCAACTTGAACGTGATCAAATGAATCTTATTCCTTATGCTTCTGTAGTTGGGAGTCTTATATGCGCTCAAGTTTGTACACGTCCAGATATAGCGTATGTAACTGACATGCTTGGACGTTACCAGTCAAATCCAGGTTTGGATCATTGGAAAGCAGCCAAAAAGGTTTTACGCTATTTACAGGGTACTAAGGATTTCATGCTTACATTCAGAAAAATAGATAACCTTGAAGTTGTTGGTTATTTTGATTATGATTTTGCTAAGTGTAAAGGCGAAAAAAAATCTACATCAGGGTACATCTCTATGTTTTCAGGAGGCCCTATTTCGTGCAAAAGTCATAAGCAGGAGTTAACTACCACTTTCACGTGATGGCAGAATATGTGGTTTGTTATCATGTTACTTGTCACGCCGTATTATTGAGGAATCTTATTTCAGGACTTAAGGTTGTAGATTCCATTTCAAGGCCATTGAAAATATTTTGTGTTAATGATTCTGATGTTAGTTTTTCCAACACCATTTCGAGTGGTACTGCAATATACCTCGACACTAAGTACTTATTTGTCAGGAAAAAAGTTGAAGATCAAAGTGTTGTCATTAAGTATATTAGCACGCATGATATGTTAGCGGATCCACTTACGAAAGGCTTACCATTCCTCGCTTCTTTTTAGAGCATGTTCTTGGTAATGGGTTTAATCGGTAGTCTTAATTAGTGAGTTATTTTGATGTAAGACAACAATTTTGAGCTCATTATTTTGAACTTCACATTATGTTTGTGGTTTGCTATTCTCTTTATTGTGCACATTTGAGAATTTATGAATAAATAGTTATGTTTTGGACCATATGAATGAGTTTATATCTATTACCACTTATGTAAACTCTATTCATACTTGTTATGCTTAATGTTAATCGTTGTTCTAATAAAAAATACTAATTGTGTAACTAATGGGGATCTTGTGTTAATAGTGACACAAAGATTGTATTAATTTGCATTGGTGTTTTTATTTGAACAAGATGTAGATATTAAATTAATAATTGGTCAAATTAATTAATGATTGTAAGCGTTATGTTTTGTATATAAATAGTATTTTGGTCAAGTGGGAGAATGTTAGAATATTTTATTTTCTTATGTGGCCTCTACTATTTATGTAATTATTGGGCTTACATATTGTATTAATTTAATCATTTTATTTATGGGTTTGGTAATTAATTATGTGACCTATAAATAATATTACTAATAGTACTTGACATAATGGGCCCTAGGGTTTCATAATCTTGATGGACGATTTTGACCTTTAGCTATTCTATAAATAAAACAGTTAGAGTTTGGTCCCAATTGTCGTCTCAAGAATTTTATACACACCTATACAACCATCATTAGATTGAGAGACAATTGAAGACTTTTACTCTTAAGCGCAGCGGAAACGTGATACATACAAGATGACTTATCTCAATTCATGTAAGTACCTAATTGATTAATTGATTTTATTATATGTAATAGCATGTTCTGATATAATTTATTTAACAAGGTATAAACATTTTAGAATTTATAATTTTTGCAAATTCTTTCAATTACATTTACAATTTATTTTTGTCCCATTTTTGTCCAATATTGCAACAATTTTAATAATTTGAAATTAAGTCCAAAATTGTTGAATTTTGGATAGTGCTTTCCAACCATCTCAAAGAATTTAGGATTAACGTTTCATCCTTATATCATTTCCAGAAATCAAATTCTTCTATTTTTAATAATTTAATTTCCAAAACTGTTTAATTCATAATTAATTATCTACGACTCCGTTTTAGCTTAATTTTGGACAACACCTCCCTTGTACAATAAGGTATCATCTCCCAGAAGTTTAGAGTGAACCAACCTCCTTTTAAAAATCATATATAATTAAATAATTAATCATAACGAGAAAAAATTCTAACTTTCAGGGTTTGTATTACACTTACAACATACTAAAATTTTAAGTTCCAACTCTTTGTAGGTTGAGAGTTATCCAATTTATAAAAAGAAGGCAGAAACAATTTTATTACCTAGTATGGTTTTGCTTTTCTTTCTTTGCTTCTTTTATGTTTTTGGTTCATCCTTTTCTTTTCATGATCAGATATCATTAGGGATTACGCTAGTTCTCTCTCTCTCTCTCTCTCTTATCCTCTCTTGTGGCTGCCAAAATAATAGGGAGTATGTGTGTTGTGTTTTTACTTCTCACTTGGTTATATATATAAAGCTTAGTTCGGTGGAAAAGTTGGCCACCTCACCTCCTTTTCTCCTTACAAAATCTACCACAAAACACAACATGGGCCACACTTCTCACCCTTTAGCTGGTTTTTTGTTTTTTTTCGACTTTCCTAACCTTTTGATTATTTGAATTTCCTTTCTTTTTCTTTTTGAATTATATAATCTTTCAACAAATAATTTAAATATGTTAGGGTATAAAATTAATTTCTATTAACATTTTTATTTACATTATATTCACATTACAATTACATTCGTATTTAGGATTTGAAATATTACAAGAATTTTCAAAATGGTTGGACATATATATTTTTATTAATGCTAGGGGTCTCTAGTATTAGTATTCAGAATGAATATTATAAATGTATTTAACTAGTTGATTATTTGTGCAAATGTACAAATTTAATTTGAATAATAAATTTAATAATTTGTTGAGTTCAGTCAATATTAAAGAAAAAAAATTAAAGAGATACATACCTTGAACATTTAATAGTAAACTGACCGTCACAACTGTAAAAGAAAATTCATTTTTAAATAATCATCCTTTTTTCTTCTTTGTAAAAAAAGCCAGTAAATTTAGTAATTTTCACATTCTTTACCTTAGAAATCATTTACTTTTTTTGCGTCGATAGAAGCACTATTTCCTAATAGTAACCTTTTAGCAAGGTCCTTATAAAAGGTTTCAAATATCCTTAACCTAAATCAAAACTATATATATGGGACAACTTAAATTATTAATTTGATGACAACCAAAAATAATTATTAATCTAATATCATAATGTCTAAATGGTACTTTAATATAATTATAATAAATAGAGAACAAAATAAACTAAAATAATTTCTGCTAATCCAAGATAAACTTTTTCCTTAAAAAGATTCATGTGTTTTCATCTTGATCACTGCCTACGAAAATACAATAAAAAAATTGTTGTATTAGTTTGTAGGCTCCTTTTATAACTCAAAATTAACCAAACACATTGTGTAACTAAGAAAAAGCACACCAAGATCGAAATCAGTCAAAAAAATAGAAATCTTAGTATAGATAGATATATAATTATAGATATGGCATATGTTACTAAGAGTCATAAACTAATTTAATTGTTGTATATATATGCCTCTGGTAGAAACTTAAAAACTTAATTGTCTTATTCCTATCTCATAAGAAATTACAAAATTGAATACTTACATATTCATAATTTTCTCTTATCCTTATCTTGTTTTCTATTTAATTAGTTTCTCATCCTACATAAGGAGCAAAAGGAAAAAATTAATCAGTGATCACATTATTCCTAATGTTTGATAATATTGCATTATAAAATTAAATAATTAATGTATGTCAATATAACTTTAACCACTTCCACTTAAAAATTGAAAACTTTATTTGCATTAGAGCCCAAAAGCACATACCTATATGTTATTTTCATCCAATTCCACGTAAAAATATAAAATTAGCGTTCATAAATCACACTAATGAAAGTGTATTCAAAGATTATTGGCAACCTATAACAGTGAGAGTAGATTGAAAAACTTTCAATACAAAGCTAGATTGTAGTTCGATTACAATAATGTTAATAAGTAAAATGTAATATCCTAATAGATAGTCAATAAAACGAAATGAAGCTTTTCAACATAGATTAATGAGAAAATTAGGGGATGTGAAGAGGAAAAAAGTTACTGTACTTACAAATATATCTTCTTTGTGGCATTTCAACAAACATCTAATGTGCAACGTCCTATGTCATCTCTACATATCCAACATCCAAAAAGTTCATGCTTCTTTCTGCAATTTTCCTGATCAGAGCCAACATAAGAAATCAATCTATAATAATTAAAAATATTCTACGATTTGAAATTATATTTTAAACAAACTTGGCATTGGAAACGGAAGAACATATCAATTAGTTTTAATGATGTTGAAGACAAATGAGCGAGAAGATGAAGGAGAAACGGAAGAGTCATACATACATTTGAGGAGTATCTGACCGGGTGGGAGGATAATTATATACACATTGACCATCACCATAATTAACAACTCTTTAATCTACATTTTCAATACTTATTTTCGCTCAAAAACATAAACGTAAAAGCAAAATTATAAACATTACAATTCTTAAATAACACAGATAAAAAAAGAACCGTACTTGCTATTTTCAAGCAAAACTTTCCATCCTAAAAAATGAGTCAGAAAATGATTAAAACTGAGATCAGTCAAATGCTTGGAAGCTAATTATTCAGAAACAAATTTAAAAAATTGCAATAAAACTGTGATTTGCACATATTAATATAAAGTACTAACAACTTGAATGAATTGCATCACAAGAATTAATTTTTAACCAAGGATTCTAAAGGAAACTAAAAATGTGTTAGAATAATGATCGTAAATTGTTTAAAGAGGAGAAATTTTTTAAAAAAGGGAACTAATTAATTGTGGATTGTGATGACAATATCTTTTTTTGGTATTTCACCAAACATGCAATGTACATTATTCTAAGCAGTCAACTCACGGTCAAATTGAACTAACAAAAAATAGGATTTGGGGAGGGTTAAAAGGATTATTTCCATGGAATGTATGCATCGAAATTAACAGGTAATAATCATCAAACAACTCAAATTACAATGAATAAAGGGAAAATCGCAATAAAATCATATCAAGCTCTTCAGTCAGGACTTTTATCACACTTATTGAGCAGAAGCTTCTAAGTTCTTCAGCTCAACACAATTACAAATTATAAGGTATATTCGAGGGATTTAATTGATGAGAAGAAAAGTGGGTACCTTTACAGATCGAAACTGTGGATCAGAGAAGGATATAATCCGATGGATGAACCGAACAAAATTTGAGGGGTCAAAATTTGAGGGCGGTTCTGGGAGGTCCGGAATGTGACGTGTGGATTCTGCCATGTAGGAGGCGGAGTTAAGATCCTTGGGTTTGATTTTGACCCAGATTGAAAAAAATGGAAAGTATATTAGCGGCCCAATGCACAAGGAGTCAAGATCACTATTTGCTTCGGAATCACTCTCAATTTCTTCACCATCAATTATAATTCAATTATATATATCATATTTCCTTTATATAATATACCAATTCTTTTATTTTAATCAACCCTTTCCATTGAAACATTTTAGCAAACATAAGATAGGCACAAATTACTTTCAAAAATTTTCAGAGTTCATTAATCATGAACAAACCATTTATGTTTTTATTTGTACCATAATCTAGTATAAATAAAAACATCAATTTCTAATCAATAATTTCATCAATTTAAACATTTTATAATAATTTCATCATTCATCAATTCTCTTAGGATTTAAGAAAACAAAATTAAACATTAATTAAAGATTACTCCAACAATAATAATTTTAAAAACTAAATTACTAAAAGATTAATATAGAATCCCAAATTACTAAATTTCCAAATTGAGAGTCTAATTTTCTTTTCGAATATAACCCCAAATTGGGAGCTATTATATATAGAAACAGAAGCCAGAAAAATAAATAGCCCATGTTAGTAATTTAGTATGTTACCACTTACCACACTCGAATACTCGACCACTGAATAAAAAATAAATAAAAAGGAAAAAAACAATAACAAATTAACAATGAATATCAGTATATCACAAAACCGGAGCTCAATTGCAGAATCGGAGAAGAAGAAGTTGGAAGACCGGAGCTCAATTGCTCAATCAATTCTTTGGATTCCCCATAGACTGGTTGAACTAAAGCTCCTTCCAAAGGAATAACTTCAGATGATTTTTCCCCTTTCCCCAATTGCTTTCTGCCACATGGCTACTTGAATTATTAGAACCCATCAACTTCTCCGACTGCACTTCCATCTCCGACGAGCTCTCATCTTTTTCCAATGCTTCAAACCAACCACTACACCATTAAATGAATCTGTCTTTTATTTGAATCTCCTTGATTTTAACTGTAAATATCCTCCCCGGCGCGACGGCGCTTGCTGGCTGATTGCTGCCCCCGCCCCGTCCGGCCGTCCCCCCAGTTCCGCCTAACCGCCTCCCTATCGGGGTCAAATGCCCCCCGCCCCCTAGTTCCGCCTCTGATAGAATCACTGTTCGAGAGAGAAAATAAAGGAGGAGAATGCTCATTTGAGGGTAATGAATAGTGATCGAAGCCAACGATTTGGAACAATTGGGGTTGAACAGATCGTGAGACTTTTCAAATGATGTCATAGATTCTCAGACGACATTGACGATGGAGAGAACCAAAATCTCTCTTGACACAGCAAAGGAGGAGGTGGATTGAGAGATCGACACCGATAAAGAGGAGGTGGGTTTTGTTGCGTTGATGCGGGAATTCAAATTAACAATCAGATAGACATTATAATACCAATGTATAATACACATTTTTGTTAGTATTTTAATGAGGAAGGTGAAGAGATAGTATTGAACCGTTTTGACAGAGGTTATAGAGAAATTAGAAGCGGAAGCAGAAGAGGGAAGTGGAAGAGGAGAGTTGAAAATCCGAAGAGACTCATCGATTAATTTTGCAAGCTAACTAGTTACCAACTGAGACAACTAATTGATTTTTCCGATCGGAAGGATCGCTTTACGTGTTTTATATATAAGGGTTGATTAAACGAAAATAATATATATTACAAATGTTTACGTCAGCTATATTTAATCGCTAGTTACGTATAGTATTAGATGTAATTTTTTGGAAGAAATGTGTAATAAGTGGGACCCTTCTATAATTCCTACCAATCCCATGTATTAATTAATTTCGCAATTGTAATTTGACATAATTTTTTTTCCAATAAATAGAAACTCTTAATTAAATGATTAATTAAAATTTGGAATTCCTAACATTACTCGTACATTTTAGTTATTGTATATATAATTTTAATGAGATTATAGGATATTCATTAAACTTAGGTTTTCATAGTAATACTAATTTATATCAGTTTCATCTCATGTATAAAACTGTATGAAGTATGTAAAGATAAAATGAAAATGAGCAATGCTACGGTGCTCGACAAAAGATGGCTAAATATAAAAAATAGATACAAAAGAACGTGTTAAATTATAATTAGTTGATTTTCTATATATATATATATATATATATATATATATATATATATATATATATATGTATGAGTCCAATAATTATAACTAAGTATTACTATACACATTATTTTGTATCTTATTTTTTGTATTCAGTCTTTTGTTACCAATATACTACTGGAAGAAAATATGACAGTGCCCAAAATTTATCACTCCATCAGATTCGTAGATGGCAAGTGTTGTACAACACATCATTACAATACAACACTTTAATGCACATTTGGATTATTTCTGTAAATAAATTAGAGTACCGTAACATCATTCAAAGAGAAAACAAAATGAAAGATTGGAGGAGGAAAAATAGGGATAATTTCGAGACCAAGAGTACTCCAACCCCTCTTTCCCTTTTTATAAATACAAGATAGAATGATAGATAGATTGATTAAGAGTAAAGATCAACAACGTTAATTAACACGGCAAATATATTCATGAAAATAAACAGGATGCGCATTAAATTTCGGTTTTCACAGTAATTTATATCAATTTCATCTCATGTAAAATTGTTTGGTATGTTGAGGAAGATAAAATATGACGTTCTAGAATTTTATCAATCACATTCTTAGAGAGAGAATGACAGATTGGAGGAGGAAAAATAGGGATAAGATAATTGGAGACCAAGAATCCAACCCCTCTCTCTCTCTATATATATATATATAAAAGACAGATTAAGAGAATAGATCAACAACTTCAATTAACACCATATTTATAGTCATGGCAATAAACAGGATGAGAGTAATCATTTTTCTCATAACAATTTTCATTATATGCACTAAAACTTCTTCCGTTGAGATTAATATCATCAATGGTCTACCAAATAACAATCATCCTTTGGAAGTTCAATGCAAATCCAAAAATGATGATCTCGGAAAGCACACCCTCTATAACGGTCAAGGTTTCGATTGGAAATTCAAGCCGTCTATATGGGGAAACACACTGTTTTTCTGTCACTTCTGGTGGGGCACGAAAAATATAAGGATAGATGTTTATAATGAAGATAAAATCCTAAAGGAAATTGTTTCTGGGAAGCGAAGGAAGACAGATTGTATTTCAGCAATCATATGCCCATGTTCCCAAATGAATGGCAAAGAAATATGACTGGTAGAAAAAAATGAATGAGGAAAATATATATATATATATAAATGAATGAGAAATATGATAAAATAAATAAATGAGGATTGCGAGTAAGAAAAAAAAATGGGAGTAGAAAAAAATAAATGATATATATACACACATATATATATATGAGACTATATATATAATATGAATATACACAGGTTTTTATTTGTAGGTTGCGCTGGGGAAATTTCAAGAACGTGCGTACTCACCATTATGGTGTGCCGGAAGCTTCCTTAATATTGCATATGTTAATTTCTTTCTCTTTTATTTTAAAATTGTACTATTGGTCGAATTTGAAGATAGTACAGTACAAGATTTGATTATTAATCATTGGTGACATGTGTGTGTTTATATATATAAATATTAATCTGCAACTTTCTGCCATCTAAGATATAGCAATGAAGAAAATCAAGGAGTTGTGTTTATGTATAATTTGCAGTTACCACAAGATCATAATTCTCTAGTCTCTGCTCCTAAAGCTTATATGATCAGGCATGTAATAAATTTCTTACTCTCACGAACATAAACTTATTCCTGGATCACGACAGTTATTATGATCAGGGGCGGTGCCATGTAGGGGCTCGGTTGGGCTGTAGCCCGGGTCCAATTAATTTCTTTTCTTTTTACTTATATGTCTTAGCCCAGTCCAACAAACAAAAGTCCTATCAAACCCTCCAAACATCATCCTCCGCTACTTACGAGTCTACGGTGGAAGTGGTTGTTTTGAAAGGCAATTCAATTTGATTCGTCAAATTTGGAGACAAATTCACCATCTAGAAGTTTTGAACCTTTGAGAGCGTATTCACAGCGTACCTTTGGATAGATGAAATCGTTCTCCTCCAAATCGTTCCATACAAATCCGTTCTTATACATTGTCGCCCTATCAACACTCAACCGATTAACTGAAAGTTCTGCTATTTCCTTGTGAGGTTCTTGAAGGGTGGGTTTTAGGGTTTCTTTTTTTCAGATCAACACTCAATTTATCGGGTAAAGCTCCCTTTTGTTTTGATTATGTGTATATTTCAATTTCAACTCCACAGGTGTATGATTTATTTTTGATTGTTGTTTATTAACTTGTTCTATTTTTTACGCATATAGTCTCTATTTTACGCTCCTTTGCAAGTTTAGTTCTTGATTACATGTGTATATTCGCTCATTGTAGGTTTATATTTGTTTATTTATTTGATTCTTTGTGGAGAAAAAAATAACAACATAATTTTGTCTTGCAAAGAGGGAATTCTCTCTATTATAAAGTGTGTGGTCCCTTCCCCCTTTTGGTTTTTCTAATACATTTATGATGTTCCAAAATCAGAGATCCCATTTGGATTTTTTGCTTTATTATTTTATGTTATGCCTATTTAGGCTTCACATATATATAGAGAGAATGTTTTCTAATGTTTATTGTTAGAACTTAAATTAAATTATTGTTAGAGCCTAAGATTTTGTGATTAAATTATATATTTGTGCTGGATGTTTTGATTTTTTATTTTTGATATTATGATTCAAAATGTTAGAGAGATTGGACCACGACAGAAGTGCAATTCAGACCAATATCTTATAAGCCACAATGGAAAGTCAAGAAAATTGGTTCAATATCTTATAAGCCACAATGGAAATCTTATAAGCCAATTATATCCAATATCTTATGATTCAAAAATTGGTTCACTGACCAATATCTTATAAGCCACAATGAAAATCCATTAATTGAAGAAGGATGATCCTCTAAATCTATGCGTGGAGAAGCTGGTGGTTGTTTGATTATAATGAGGTCTTTTGATTTTATTTTCACTCTATATATGATGCATAAAATTATGGGGATTACTGATTTGCTTTGTAGAGCTTTGCAGCACAAATCTCTTGACATTGTAAATGCCATGGATCTAGTCTCAACTACTAAAGCACTACTTCACACTTTGAGAGAAGAGGGATTTGATCATCTCCTTGAGCATGTGCAATCAGTTTGCACACAAAATGACATTGACATACCAGATATGAATGCTTCATTCAAAAAGGCTACCGGTCGTTCATGCCAACAAAAAGAATCGATGACAGTTTGCCAACACTATCATTTTGATGTGTTTAATTCAGCAATAGATTTTCAGCAGGAAGAGTTGAATTCCAGATTTAGTGATGAAGCAGTGGAACTCCTTATACTTAGCTCAGCTTTAGAACCGAAGGACAACTTTAAATCATTCAAAGTTGATGATATTTGCAAGCTTGCTGAGAAATTTTATCCAGAAGATTTCAGTGAGCAAGAAATGCATTATTTGAGATGTCAACTAAATCATTATAAAATTGATGTGCTCAAATCATGAGCTTTCAAAATATGTCTACCATCAACTTTGAATTGTGTCGGCGGATTAGTTGAAACAAATGAGTTGCGAGACTTATAATTTGATTGATAGATTGATTCGTCTTGTTTTGACTCTACTGTTTCCACAAATACGACGAGCGAGCATTTTCAATTTATGAAACATGTTAAAGCGCTCTTCATAATAAAATGGAAGAGAGTTTTTAGAGATCTATGATGATTTACATTGAGCGAGAGCTTCATGAAGATATCAATTGATTCCAAAATAGGCGAATTCTATTCTACAAAGTATAGAAGGATGCAGCTTAAATAGTGTGTTTTGTTTTCCTTTTTTCTTGCATGTTATGTACCTTTAAACCTTATTATTATGTATGATTTTGAATTTGTGATTGATCTTGGTGGAACAATTTTTTGTAGATATAATTGGTACTTGGTAGTCCAGTAGAAAATTAATTCCTGACTCCGCCCTTGATTATGATTCTAACATAGGAATGTTGTTTTTCATCAAATTATCAAATTATAGTAATCTGATTCTGAATAGCAACCACTACTTATATTATAACCTGATTCTAACAATTTGATTTCCATAATGATCTGAATATGATGAAATAATTTTGAAAGGTCTTTGGAATTTTTTCATTTTGTTTTCTAAGTCTCTATAAGGAAAACCTTAAAGCGGTTGAATTCCCCCGTTTATAATTAAGATAATATATAATATCAAACAACTGTTCTCAATACAATGTTTATCATTGCTTATGGTGTCAGAATTTGTTCGAGTTTTGCAGATAAATAAATATTAACCATATATATATATATATATATATATATATATATATATATGTTCATGCATAAGAAAAGTAATCGTAACTTATTATATTTTATTATTTAAAATTTCATATTAGTCGTAATTCAATTTTGTCATAAACTTATCAACGTATAAATCATTTACCAAATTATTTTATTTGTTTATTCGGTAAATGACGTTTAAAACCAACGAATTTTCATGTTTTTTTCCTCTTTCTAACAACCAACTAATTTCTTTTTTGCTTTAAATCAGAATTGAGAGAGAGAGATTCCTTTCCTATTTCATTAATGAGTTGACCTAAGTTGTTCGTTTAAACTTTTATTGCACATTAAACTGAACCCCCATTTATATTTATATTATTGAACTCATTTTTTTTTACCATCTGACTCATTGAACTGACGAATATTTCCAAAATATTACAAAATCGCGCGGATAATTGTCTTGACTTTTAACATAATATTTGCTTGTGAGTGGCACAGGATAGAGAGAAAGCTTACATGTCAACCTTTTACCTATATGGCTTGTCAAGGTGGAAAATTTTAAAAACAAAATAACTAATATCGTGTTAAACAAGAATCTATTATATATGTAAAACCATAATTTTTTAAAATTAATTAAATGTTGATGAAATTATCCAAATTTTATTTTTAATAATTAAGTGTTGATTTATTTATTTATTTTTTAAAAAGTACAATTGAATTAAAATGGTAAGTTACTAATTTTCCTCTTCCTTGTTTCGTTTGGAAAATGAAATTTTTTTAGTAGATAATTAAATAATTGATTAATTAAAAATGAGGAGTCCATTAGGATTTTGGTAATTCCTATATTGTTTCCTATTTATATTTAAAAAGTGGAGATCCTAATCATGTTCTAATTTGATTAGTTGAATACCCGAATAGAATTCTCATGTGCACTCCATTAAAAAAATTATAATTAATTCATCCGATTTCGGAATTGAGTGAATCCAAAGTTTGTTTCTTAAGTTTTTCATCCTCCACAATTGTGAAAAAGAATAAAAGTTATCTGACATCATTTTCATGCCTTAATTTGATGGAAACCACAATCGGTCCTGATTCCCATCACTATTTTTAACCCTAATTTTGAAAATTCGTAACTCAATCATATGAACTCCGAATCAAGTAATTCTTTAGCCTATTTTGTAACGCCCCCAAAATAGGTATACATTACCCATCTTGGGTCGCCAAATACATGGTACATAATTTAAATACAAACTTCTTTTATACAATACGACAAAAGCGTAGCTGAGAGTTTTAACACGAATATTGTCTTCTAGACAATATCCACACTCAATGGAGTCATCATTACAATTATTATTACACTATTTCATAGAATAATGAGGACTACTATAACCACTTATCCTATACCATCACTCCATTTCCCGACTAGTCTCGACTACGTTCTCATTTTTTGAAGAGAACAATGAATGTAAAAAGGGTGAGCTCAACTAGCTCAGTAAAAAATATTACGACTAAGATAATGCAAAATAAATTATCGTTAGCCTTCAAAAGTGTTAAACTGATAGAATACAATAAACAACAAGTTTATCTGCAGCGGAACAAGTAATCCTTTAAAAGAGTCAAGTAGAGCATGATATCTACCATCTTCTATGATTTAAAAAGTTTATCATTAATTTTATCGCTGAGACTCAGCTTAATAAATAATCCACATCACTAATATAAATTATCCATGCACTACGGGCCAAGGATATTCATTAGTATCACAACCACGAATTATCCATGCACTACGGGCCAAGGATATTCGTGTTTTCACCAATGGTCATGAACATGCCAAACAACAATTCATCTTTGCACCCTTGGCCGAAGAGAACGCATGGTCATGATCATACCAACAACTGTCCACCAATGAATGAGGACTTTTACCACATCATTTATAACATTACAGGTCATGATTACATCGAATAATCCTTGGTCATATATAATCATACCAATCAACAGTTCATCTTTGCACCCTTGACCGAAGATGACTTTCATCACAATATAAGCATGAGGATGATAACAATGATATAAGCATTAATCAAACGAAATCAAGGATAAATATTAAAGACTTTAAATTTATCCAGAATTTAAAAATATTCAAATTGTCAACATGATATTGCTTTGTGGAGTAAAATTCAAGAATAATATTCATGTATCAAAAATAATTTGAACAGAAAAGAAATTAAATTTTATCGTGAATAGTACCCGAGTGAATAGTATTTCGTGAATAGTACCCCGTGAATAGTACACCGACATGAAAAGTGCCCTGAATCATAGGAGTAAATAATACACAGTGAATAGTAACTTAGTGAATAGTATACGTGAGACCCCAAATTTTATGAATAAAGATTTAAATTTCTCAAAATATTTTTTTGAATATTATGGTGTGAATTTGATATAATGTTATAGTTGTGGGTAATATTTATAAATTTTACAAAGTATGCAAGTTGTTATAAAATATTCGTTTGGTGGGAGAATATTCTTTTTGTCAAGGGAATATCAAATGCGACGTCACAATCATTAGTGAACCCCAATAATGAAGTATTATCGTAGTTAGAAAGCAGCGAGAATTATCATTTTATAAAAATAAAGCGAAAGTGTTACCATTAAAGCATTGAACTACGGTAGTAAAAGTATAATGTCTGGCGTGGTTGCATAGTAGCATACGATATTGATTATTGATGCTTATGTAAGAAGTCACTCGAGTTATACTCAATTATTTCTACGATGAATTCTTTGCATCATATCTCTCGTATTATTGATTCGATTATTGTCACGATTATCATCGCATAATATTTTATATATTATTAAATCAATAATTGAGACAACAAAGTTATTCATATTATTAAATTACAATATTTACAATGTCTAGAAGTTACATCGAGGAGAGGTTTGGTCATCTAATTCGGCGTGATAAGGAGAAATCCTTATCGAAAAGCCCCTCTTTCACAGGAGCGACTTTGGTTGTTAAATATTGTGAGTTATAAATATTAATTATGATGAATAAGTTCGTGTTGATTAAAGATGAAATTGATAATTCTATTGTGTTGGAATTATTAGTGTTAGTGGAAATCGACATTTATTTCGATATTAATTGATGTCTGGAAGTTATACTGACCGGTCGAGTAATTAACCGGATAAATGAGTAATTAATTGCTATTAATTCACATGCTTATATAACTATTTGTTCACATGTGTGTACTATTGAATCACATTCTTGTACTATTAGGGGAGTTGGTACAAGATTGATAATACTTGTATGACTAAGTTAAAAATGGAGGTATAGATGGAGGTACTATACTGTAATTCATATTTTCACATGATTATAACTATTGATTCACGTGATTGAACTACTGATTCACATTATTTACTATTAGGGGAGGTGGTGCAAGTTTGATAATACTTGCAGGACTAAATTAAAAATGAAAAAAAAGTTGAAGGTATTGTACTGTAATATTTCGAGCCCCAAAACGTGCAATTATCGAAACTATATTTTTCTATAAATAGAAGCTCATTCTTCTTTCATTTCTCTCCAATTCACTAAAGCTATAGAGGAATTATTATAGAGAGAAAGAAGAAGAGAAGTCTGCTACCTCTCTACCCCAGTATACAATTTCTTTCTAAGGTAAGGGGTATTATTTCTTTCGTATTCATGAAGAGAGCTATTGTTATTCCATTCTTTATTATTATGTTGGAATAACTTTGTCATCACAATCACCAGTATACATGGTGAAATTCTTACATTATTCTATTCTTTATTATTACATTGGAATAACCTATACATACGATCTATCACATGCACGGTGAATTTTGTTGTTATTCTATTCTTTATTATTACATTGGAATATCACATGCATGCGGTTTACGCATGACAGTTCCATTCTTTATTATTACGTTGAGAATAACACTTTTATGCATGCGATCTATCGCATGCACGGTGAATTCTTACATTCCATTATTTATTATTACATTGGAATAACTTTCATGCATGCGATATACATAGCATGCACGGTGAATTCTGTTGTTATTCTATTCTTTATTATTACATTTGGAATATCACATGCATGCGGATTTACGCATGACTGGTTCCATTCTTTATTATTACATTGGAATAACCTATACATGCGATCTATCGCATGCATGGTGAATTCTTACTGTTTTTCATCATTCTTTATTATTACATTGGAATAACTTTGTCTATATGGATTACCATATGCATGGTGAATGATCCTTTGTATTCATTCCTTATTAAATTGTGGAAATGATGCATCTCGTGGATTCTGCGTGGCGGGTGAAAATCCATTTGCGGTTTCATAATTTTTCTGACCCTAAAAAATTCTGAAAAAATTTGAAATGATACTTTGTTGAGTTTTCTAGATTGTGTCCAAAAATGACGATTTTTGGATGTATAGATTAGGAGTTATGAAATTTATGGGAAAAGACTATTTTAAAAGTAAACCCTTATAACTCCTTGTGGTTAACTCCAAAATTGGTGAAATTTTTATTGGGAGTACATGTATATAACGAGGAGTATACCCCTGTAATTTTGGAATTTTTGGACAAAAGTACAATTTATGATAAATATCTAAATATTAGGTAGTTTTGGCCGTATGAAAAATAGTAAATGAATTTTAAAATTTCAAGTCGATATGGGACTATATTACGCTAAATCCCGGAAAAGAAATATTTTGGAATTTGATTTGGTATTTTTATGAAAATGAACTAGTTATGAGTAAATGAATTAAATATGTTATGTGAAGTAACAAAATTGGAAAATAGGATTTTATGGCTTGGGAATCTATATAGGGTATATCTGATTTTTGATGAGGATTTGATCATTGGTGATGAAATCTTATGAGTATGGCATTTTGAATGATTAAATGTATTATTTGGTAAAGTGTAAACAATTGAAATAAATTGTTTATAAGTTTAAGAAGTGATTAAAATATTGTTATAATATTAATAATATTAGATGATGAGTTTATTAAGTGATTAATAATATTTGGATAAATTTAAAGTCTTTAATATGTATCCTTGTTTTTGTTTGATTAATGCTTATATCATTGTCATCATCATCATGCTTATATTGTGTTGAAAGTCATCTTTGGCTTACGTGCATATATGGACTTGGTATGATTATGACCAGGGATCATTCAATTATAATCATGACTGTAATGTTATAAATGATGTGGTAAAAAGTCCTCAACGGTTTTGTAGTGCATTGATGGACAATTTTGGTATGATTATGACCAGGGATTATTCGGTATAGTCATGACCATTGATGATTTAATGAATATCCTTGGCCCGTAGTGCAGGGATGATTCGATGATGTAGTTTATTTATTAAGCTGAGTCTCAGCGATAAAAATTGATGAAAATATTTTAAAACATAGAAGATAGTAGATATCATGCTCTACTTGACTCTTCTAATGGATTGCTTATTCCGCTGCAGTTAAACTTGATGTCTATTGTGTTTTATCAGTTTAACATTATTGAAGACTAATGATAATTTATTCTGCATTTTTTTAGTCATAATATTTCTTATTGGGCTAGTTGAGCTCACCCTTTTTTTCACTATTCTCTTCAAGAAATGAGAATATAGCTGGGACAAGTCGGGGAACGGAGTGACGGTCCAGATGATAGCATTAGTAGTCCTCATTATTCTGTTAAATAGTGTGATAATAAATGTAATGAGGACTCTATTGAGTGTGGATATTATCTAGATGACAATATTTGTATTTAAACTCATAGCATAT
Source organism: Panax ginseng (assembly GCA_020205605.1). Taxonomy (NCBI): domain Eukaryota; kingdom Viridiplantae; phylum Streptophyta; class Magnoliopsida; order Apiales; family Araliaceae; genus Panax; species Panax ginseng. Next base: position 22,671,738 of record CM035149.1, read on the forward strand.
GTTTTGTCGTATATTACACGACGTTTGTATAATTAAGTTTGTATTTGTATTTTGTACCATGTATTTGGCGACTCAAGATGGGTGATGTATACCTGTTTTGGGGGCGTCACAACTTCGGCATGAAAAGTACCCCAAATTCTCGAGAGAATAATATTCGAGTGAATAGTAACCGAGTGAATAGTAACCCGTGAATAGTATCCCGAGTGAAAATATTGATATTTAATAAGAAAGTTCAGATCAATATTCCAATGAAACGAAACTGGATGAAGCGCAAAACTCAAGGATTTTCCACTAATTTCAGAAATTATAGAAGCAATACTTACCATAGTAAGTTTAGATTTAAGAATATCAAAAGAAATAATCCCTTACGAATACAAAAGAAATAACACCCCTTACCTTAGTAGAAGACTGGATACTACAATAGTGAAGTAGCAGAATACTCTTCTTCTTTCTCTCTATAGTTTCTCTCACTATAGCTTCTCTTGTGAGTCTCAGTAAATTGGTGAGAATGAAAGAAGAATTAAGCTTCTATTTATAGGAGAATGGACTAAATAGTAATTAATTCACGGACGGTACATATTGATTTACTATTAAAACGAACGGTCCATGTTGATTACTATTAAAACCACAACCGATGGTCCATATTGATTTACTATTAAAATCACAACCGACAGTCCAAATTGATTTATTAAAACTACCATCGACGGTCCAGATTGATTTACTATTAAAACCACCACCAATGGTCCTGATTGATTTACTATTAAAACCACCATTGACGGTCCAGATTAATTAACTATTAAAACCACCATCGACGATCCAAATTGGTTTACTATTAAAACCACCACCGACGGTCTATAAAATCAGTAAATCTTCCCATGGAATACTAAGTCAAACTTACAACAAACTCCTCATAACAAATCCCTATATTTATATCAAAAATTGAATAAATATTTACCACAAATCATTTATTTTTAATAAACACATTTTTAATCTATTAACAATTATTCATCATTAATATTATAACTTACAATATTGACAATCAGATCATTCACAGGTAAGATGGGGCTTTCCGATAAAGATTTCTCCTTATTAGCGTGCAATTAGGTGACCACCCCACTTTCCTCGACATAACTTTCTAGACATTGTTAATAATGTAAATAATCATATGAATAAATGTGTTTTCTCAATTATTGATTTAATAATATAAAATATAGTGCAGATGATACTGTGACAATAATTGAATCAATAATATGAGATACTATGCAGCAATTACTGTTGCAATAATTGAAAAAAACTGAGTGGCTTCTTACATAAGCATCAATAATCAGAGATATTGTGCAATACCGTGTGCCACTGTGTAACCACGCGTATTACTGTATTTTTATCACCGAATATTTCAACAATTAACGGTAAAACTTTTTCCATTATTTTTATAAAAGTTATTTCTGTCGTTTTCTAACTCCAACAGTTATTCCGTTGTGGGGTCTACCAATGATGGTGTCGTCGTACGGATATTTCCCGACAAAAAGAATATTCCCCGACCAAACGAATATTCCCCGACACAATAAATATTTTATATCAACTTGCTTACTTTGTAAAATTTTTACATATCACCCTTAACTTTAACCTTTTATCAATTTAACCATTTACTAAATAGAATAATAATTATAAGAAAATTGAATACTTTTATTTCATAAAATTCGGGGTCTTCCATATTTTGTGTATATTTTCGAGAGCTTCAATTTTTGTGAAGACATAAAGAAATTTTGAAGACTTTAGAAGACCCGAAAGTTATATTCTTTACTACTGCGTATTGAGGAAAAGCGAACAAGGAAGGTAAATAATATTTCGTATTTTGATTTTAAGTCTGAAGGTTTTTAAATTAGATATTATTTTTAAATAAAATAGAGACATGGAATTAGAAGTCATGATAATTAGAAAGAAGAGATAAATTTATATAAGGAATGTGACGCCCCCAAAATAAGTATACATCACCCATTATGAGTCGCCAAATACATGGTACAGAACTCAAATACAAACTTAATTTATACAACTGTTAAGTGTCGTGCAGAATACGACAAAACGTAAGCTATGAGTTTTAATACAAATATTATCTCCTAGACAATATCCAAACTCAAATTCAATTATCATCACACTATTTTATAGAATAGTGGGGACTACTCTAACAACCATCTTGGACCATCACTCCATTCCCTGACTAGTCCCAGCTATATACTCATTTCTTGAAGAGAACAATGAAAGCAAATGGTGAGCTCAACTAGCCCAGTAAGAAATATTATGACTAAGATAATACAGAATAAATTATCGTTAGCCTTCAACAGTATAACAATTGATAGAATACAATAGACAACAAGTTTTAGATCAACAACTGCAGCGGAATAAGCAATCCATTAGAAGAGTCAAGTAGAGCATGATATCTACTATCTTTTATGATTTAAAAAATTTATCATCAATTTTATCGCTGAGACTCAGCTTAATAAATAATCCACGTCACTAAATTATGCATGCATTACGGGCCAAGGATATTCATTAGTATCATAACCATGAATTATCCATGCACTACGGGCTAAGGATATTTATGTTTTCACCAATGGTCATGAACATGCCAAACAACAATTCATCTTTGCACCCTTGGCCGAAGAGAACGCATGGTCATGATTATCACGATAGCGTCCACCGATGCCTCTACAGGCGATGAGGACTTTTACCACATCATTTGTAACATTACGAGGTCATGATTATACCGAATAATCACTGGTCATAATCATATCAATCAACAGTTCATCTTTGCACCCTTGGCCGAAGATGACTTTCATCATAATATAAACATGAGGATGATGACAATGATATAAGAATTTAATCAAACAAATTCAAGAATAAATATTAAAGACTTTAAATTTATCCAGAGTTTAAAAATGTCTAAACTGTCAACATGATATTGCTTTGTGGACTAAAATTCAATAATAATATTGTATCAAAAATGATTTGGACCGAAAAGAAATTAATTTTTGTCATGAATAGTACTTCGGGTGAATAGTACACGAGTGAATAGTACCCCGTGAATAGTACTCGTACGTATGAATAGTACCATATGTATGAATAGTGTCGTACATATGAATAGTGCCGTATAAATGAATAGTATCCATGAATAGTACTTTGACATAAAAAGCTTAAAAATGACAAGAATGTTCAGAAAAATATCCTTGTGAAACGATACTAGATGAAGCAAAAATTTCAAGGATATTCTACTAATTTCAAGGAGTATAGAAGCAATACTTAACAAAATGAGTGTAGAATTTGGAATCTGAAATGAAATAATATTACTTACACACTACAGAGTATGGAAGAAAATATTATTTCTTACGAATATTGAATAAAAATAACATCCCTTACAACTGTTGAACGAAAATAATATTTCTTACGCATATTGAACGAAGATAATATTCCTTAAGAATATTAAACGAAGATAATATTTCTTGAGAATATTGAATGAAATAAAATTTCTTACGAATACAAAAAATAATATCGTAAGCGAATATTAAATAAATAATACCCCTTACCTCAAAAGAAGAGTATTTCTGACTGGTATAGCGGATATATTCTTGAAGAAAAACGTGCACTATTTGCAATACTCAAAGTTTCCTTAAACTTAAAGAAATACGCTCAATATTATAAAAGAAGAATTCTCGATTTTGGTGTGATTTTCTTTTCTAAATTGAGAATCCTATTTATAGGTGAATGGAAGGATAATATTTGGGAATATACGGTAGGGAAATCACGGGTGAACATTAATAATCACGGAAATTTTACGATTTTACTATCTGAAAACACTATCTGAGACCTTTATGCAAATACTATGCATAATAAAATATAATATATTCTATTTTTCATATAAAACAAAACTTATAATAATAATAATAATAATAATAATAATAATAATAATAATAATAATAATAATAATAATAATAATAATAATAATAATTCACTCCTTTTCCATCTTTAAAGTGAATCCATTTCCTTTCCTCCCCCTTTTTCTTTTCTTTTTCAACACGTGGGCCCCACCTTTATATATATATATAATACTTATATATATATATATATATATTGAATAATTTTCTACTGGAGATTATTTTGAAAAATAGGTAAGTGGGGTCCAAATAATACTGTTAAAATTCTGACAAACACTTCATAAAAATTCCCTCAATATTTTTAACGACATTTATTAGATTCTTATTATAACTTTCGTAATATTTAACAATCGGATCATTTCCAAGAAAGAGGGCTTTCCAGATAAGTATATCTCCTATTAGTAGCGCATGATTAGGTGACGAACCCCCTTTCCTCGCCGAACTTTCTAAACATTATCAATAATACAAATAATAATATGAATAACTTGTCATCTCAATTATTGATTTAATAATATAAAATATTATGACAATAATTGAATTAAATAACATGAGATCTATGCATCAATTCTTTGTGGCAATAATTGAATAAAAGCGAGTGACTTCTCACGTAAGCATCGATAATCAAAGATCTTGTACAATATTGTGTTACTATGCAACCACGCATATTCTTTGTACTTTTATCATAGGGTATTTTAATAGTTAAGCGGTAAAACTTTCCGTTATTTTCAAAAAAATATTTACATCATTTTCTCATTAAAATGATAATTTTGTTGTAGGGTCCACTGATGATTTGCGTCGTTATGCGAATATTCCAGACCAATGAATATTTTATGACAACTTGCTTACTTTTCAAAATTTATAATTAATACTACCCTGACTATAATATTATATCAAATTCACACCTTAATACTCAAAAAAATATTTCAAGAAAATTAATCTTTATTCATAAAATTTGGGGTCTTCTGACCTCCCTTCTTATGAAATTTCATCCTCGAAATTGACGTCGTACACGGGTATGTCGAAGAGGTAAGGATACCTCGTCAGATTCTAACTCTTGGGGTATAACCTTTGAGCATAAAATATGATCCTTCTTATCCAAGATTTTAACAAGTATCACCTCATACGTTAAATCTTCTATTATCTTGTCTAGTTCTAATTCAATAATATGGTTCGGGTCGTCCACATATTTACATAACATCGATACGTGAAAATCGTTATGAACACGCGACATACTTGGCAGTAAAGCAAGTCTATGGGACACAGTTCCTACTCAATCGAGAATTTCAAATAGACTAATAAAATCGAGTGTTGAAATTTCCTCTCTTTGTTGATTCTTGCTTCTAGAATAACGCCTTCTTGCACCTTCTTTTTCACATTCATCAGCTCCGGGTGTGTAGCTTGAGCGGCTTTAACTTTATCGATTAAAGTCGATTCTACTCGTATCATCACATTGGTCCCTAGAGTCTTTAACTCTATCTCTATCATTTGTAAGTCGTACGAAATGGGTCTTTGTGTTAACAACATTGCACTCGTAAATGTATACGATCTTCTACTCAACACATCAGCTACCACATTCGCTTTTTTCCATGATGGTATTGAATGGTATGGTCGTAATCTTCAATAGCTCGAGCCAACGTCTTTGGCGCATAATACGTTCATTTTGGGTGTAGAAATATTTGAGGGTTTTAGAAATGGGTTTGTATCGGGTTCAAGGTCAATACAAAATTCGATTTCACGCTCTAGGCGAATACTAGGAAGTTCTTTGGGGAATACATCAGGAAATTTATTAACAATAGAAATATCATTCAAAACTGTGACTCTCATCCAAGACTTGGATAATACCTCACATTGATACCTATCAACTTGCCACCATTATTTACGGCGTCCCCTATAGAAAGTCTGGCTTCGGTGAATCCCACACAAGGAAGTCACCAGCGAAAGGCTCGGGGTCTTTACTTATGGCTTAATATGACCGTAATTAACTTTAGTGATTTGGTTGTTTGAATTCGTATAACAGGTTGGTTAGGAAGGCTAACAACTTTACGAAAATAATTAATTTTAGCATGATGAGTAGTTAACCAATCAATCCCTAAAATCACATCAAAGGCAAGTATTTTCAAAGAGATAAATCAACAGGTATCGTGAGGGTGCCGATTTGAATCAAATAAGATTTATAAACAGTGGATGTAACGAAGGTTTCTCCTAACGGAGTTTCAACAGATAAGTCAAAGTCTAATTTCTCTAGAGTTAAATTTAAATGTTAAGTGTAAGTAGGAGAAATAAAAGAGTGGGTAGAGCGGAGATATCGAATAAGGTATAGACTTCACAAGAGTTTATGATTAAGCTTAGTCGTGATAACCGTTTGGGTTCCTCGACAAGCGCTCTCACTTAAACTCTGAGCTTTGACTTGTACAGGACATCCTTTAGCGTCACCATCCCGGTGGACTTGACTTCACTACGACAAAATTGAGCTACGTGACCTTTTCTTCCACAATTGAAACACGCTTTGGGTTGCTAAGTACAGTTTGGACGGATGTGTCCCTCTTGTCCATATTTAAAATATACGATTGGTGGTCGTTCTTCTTCCTTTGAAATGGGTGCCAGTTCTGCTTTCGATGTCTTTCCATCATTATTGAATCTTATCTTCTTAAAGTTGTTCCCACTTAGTTCACCTTTCCTATTATCTTGGCCATGATTACCACTGAAGTGGTTATCATTTATGGCATGATAATTTCCTCCATGATGGTTATCATTGTTCCGATGGTCGTTGCCACCAGTATGATTATTATCGTGTTGTTGGTCGTTGCCTTTTGGTTGAGATGACTCATAATCGCGTTCTAATAACTGAGCCATATTCATAACATCAAAATATAAACAAAGTTTGTGAGAAATGAGGTATTGACGTATTTCTGGTTTCAAACCTCGCAAAAACATTCACATCATTCTCTCCTCATTAGCTACCAAATGAGATAAAAACAGGGATAACTTGACAAACTTAGCCTCATATTGCGATACGGTCATATTGTTTTGCTCCAGCTTGATGAATTCTACCTCCTTCATGTGACAAATACTTTCAGGAAAGTACTTGTCATTGAAAAATTCTTGGAACTTCTCCCAAGACATCTTTAGTGCGACAGGTTGAGTACGTGTTACAGATTTCCACCAGTAATCTGCTTCTTCATGCAACATAAAGGTGGCAAAGGGAACCTTTTGCTCCTCTGAGCATTCCAAGACATCAAATATCTTGGTGATCTGCTTTATCCACGTATCTACTTTAAGTGGTTCTGACTTTCCCAAAAACTCCGGTGGTCCCAGCTCCTTGAACTGCTTAGCGGTGACCAACCGTGAATTGCCAGTGTTTCCACCTGCATTATGAACAAAAGTCTCTCTCGTTTGGTGTTGCTAAAAAGCTCCTAAATGTACCATCGTTTTTCATTTGGTCGGTGTTGTTGTTTATATGAGGATTATTACCTTCCTGATGCACATTATCCTGGTTATTGATCGTCGGTGACTCAATGGCCGCATGTGCTCCATTGCTTATCTCATCATTTTCAGATGCCATTTCAAACACTACCACAAAACAAGGGTTAATTGACATGCCATATATTATCCCTATATTCTGACCGACCAATTAAATAACAAATAAGCTTAGGTATGTCATACTAGCACTACAAAAAAATAGACATTTGGAACCAATTTTTCGGGCAACGACTTATAAAGTCATTGCCAAAAATGCATGTTTAGCAACGAAATTTGTCATTCGTTGTAGTTTATGAAAGGCTTTCATTTTTCGTAACGAAATTCATAAGTCGTTGTAAAAATTCGTTGCCAAATCGTTGGCGAAAAAAAAAAAGCGTCTTGCTATTTTTTTTTTTTTGTTCTTTGATGAGATTTCTCCTCATAAATTAAACAGCGAAAACTTTTTGTTGCAATATTTACGTTTGCCTAATATAGGCCACATTCATTGGCAACAATTTTTTTTGTTGCGTATTTAATTAATACATTTTTTTAAATGACTAGTAAATTGTTGCCCAAAATTAAGACAAACCCAATAAGCATGCCTCTTTTTCCCCCAAAACACATCATTTTTTATTTAAATTTTTTATTTATTTGGACACAATTTTATCTGATTGAAATGTTTCACAATTTTATACATTTTTTATTTATTTTATACACAATTTTATTTTTTTTAAAGTTATAATTTTGAAATTAAAATTGAGCACATATAGATATATTTTTAATTTACAAAATTAAAGTTTGTAGTTAATTGGATGTAGTTTATAATGATCATATTCATACTTTTATAATTTTGAAAAAAATATATTTAATTTCTAAAATAATTTTTATGAATTTTTCTTGTAACTCGTTATTTTACATATATACTTTTTGACAAGGGATAGGCAAGGAATCGAAATTGCTCCCGAAATTACACCAAAAATCGATCAAACTGCACCGATTAAGTCGCGCAAATGGTTCCAGCATAGACCAATTAAGTTGCACCAATGGTGTGCAAGTTCTTTTCTAACTCCTTTTTTTTAAATTCTCATTTTTCTTGACTTATAAATTTTTTTATAATCAAATATTAATTTCTCTTTATATCTTGAATTAGAGGGTGTTTGACAATGACTTATAAGTTGGTCAAACTAAGTTATAAGTCATTTGTTATTATTTAGTGTTTGACAATAACCTAAATTTTAATTTTTTTTTTTGACTTATAAGTCATTATTAAAAATTTTCATGTTTCATATGATATATATATATATATATATATATATATATATATATATACATACTAAATAAAATACTAAACAAATCTCAATATTAAACTAAATATATATAAAGTAGCTATGAATATTTTATTTATAAATGTGTATATATATATATGTAAACAAATATTCATATAAATATTTATAAATTTATCTCTAAATATATATATATATATATATATATATATATATATTTAAACAAATATTCATATAAATATTTATAAATTTATCTCTAAATATTCATATAAATATTTATAAAAATATTCATATCCAAATTTTATAAACTTTAGATGAAATATTTATAAATTTATAAATAAATATTTGTTTATAAAATTTAAAGATAAATGTATATGAATATTTGTTTATAAATACTTATATGAATATTTAGAAATAAATTTAAAAAAAATTAATTACGTAGCATTTTAATTAATTAATTTCTAACATCATAAATAAATTAAAAATTTGCATAATTATTTTTTTAGCAATTCAATTTTGGTTCACTAACAACTATTAATAATTTTAAGAAAAATAAAATCTCTACAGCAATTTTTATGCGTGGCTTACCAACGACTAAAAATCTCTATGGTAAATTTTTTATAATTGGTGGCAATTTACTCACATGTATGAAGTTTTGCGATCATATAGATTTTCATTGTTATATTATTTTGTGAAAAATAAAGTTTGGTACTCCTACTAAAAAATCGTACCCATATATAGTAGATATAGTTCAATGAAAAGTGAGCTTAATTTTTGTGTTGCATCTATAGCTTCTAAAGTTTTATTCGTATTCGATTATCCAATTTTATCATGAAATGAGTAGAATAATATGAATGCTTTCAGCGTATATAAAATCTCATACCACAATAATTTAATGAAATAATGAGATTTCATGTAGTTAAATGAAAAAAAAGAGTGAGAAATTTGTACACATTGGCTAATTAACAATTAATATAAGTTACAATATATATGAGAAGTATACAAAGTCTATCAAAATGTTGGTAAAAAGTCTATTAAAATCTTTCACTTATTTCATGGAGTCTATAAAAGTCTTTCACTTATTTCATGGAGTCTATCAAAATGTTGGTAAAAAGTCTTTAAAGTCTTTAAAAGTCATTAAAATTCACAAACTCTGTGACGCCCCCAAAATAGGTATACATCACCTATCTTGAGTCGCCAAATACATGGTACAAAATTCAAATACAACTTAATTATACAAAACATATGCTATGAGTTTTAATACAAATATTGTCATCTAGATAATATCCACACTCAATTGAGTCCTCATTACATTTATTATCACACTATTTAGAGAATAGTGAGGACTACTAATGCTATTATACGGATAATCACTCCATTCTCAAAGACTAGTCCTGCTACGTTCTCATTTCTGAAGAGAACAATGAAAGTAAAAAGGGTGAGCTCAATTAGCCCAGATGAAATATTATGACTAAGATAATCTGAGAATAAATTATTGTTAGCCTTGACGGTGTTAAGCGATACAATATAACAAACATCAAGTTTAAGCTGCGGTGGAACAAGCGATCCATTAAAAGAGTCGAGTAGAGAATAAAATCTACTATCTTTTATGATTTAAAAGGTTTTTCATCACTTTTATCATTTGGGACTCGACAATAAATAATCCACATCATCCCGCACTTTTCGACCCGAGGATATTCATTAGTATCACAACCACAAATTATCCATGCACTACTGGACGAGGATATTCGTGTATTCATCGATGGTCATGATCATGCCAACAAGCTGTCCATCAATGCACTTCTGGGCCGATGAGGACTTTTACCACACCATTTGTAACATTACGGTCGTGATTATCTTGAATAATCCTGGTCATAATCATACCAAGTCCATCTATGCACAACTGAGGCCACACATGACTTTCAACATCATATAAGCATGAGGATGATGACAATGATATAAAATTCAATAAAACAAGTTCAAGAATTAATTTATCCGAATTCAATAACGTCAAATTATCGACATGATCTTGCTTTGTAGAGTAAAATTCAAGAATGCTCGGAAGAATATTTCCATGAAAAGATCTTTGGATGAAGCGCAAATATCGAGGATATTCCACTAATTTCATGGAGTATAAAAGCCAAAACTTTAACCAACTAAGTATAATAAAGATTGGAATAACAAAAGAAATCACCAAGCATCACGATAGGGCAAATGCAGAATGATTATTCCAACATAATAATAAATAATGGAACCGGTCGTGCGTAAGCGCATACAGACAGGATATTCAGCGAATAATAAATAATAGAACCAGGTCGTGCGTAAGCGCCTGAACACATGATATTCAGCGAGAATAATAAACAAGCGGAACGGTCGTGTGTAAATGCATATCTGAGGATGTTCAAGCGAATAATAAATAACGTAAACCAAGTCATGCGTAATGCATAGGCGGGATGTTCAACGAGAATAATAAAGAATGGAATAATGAAGAATTTCACCATGTATGCGGTACTTCGCATAGAGCGAGTTATTCAACATAATAATAAAGAATGGAATAACAGAAGAATTTCACCAAGTATGTGGTACTTCACATAGACAGGTTATTCCAATATAATAATAAAGAATGGAATAACAGAAGTTCTCTTCATGAAGACGAAAGAAAGAAATAATACCCCTTACCTTAGAATAACTGGATATAGGAGTAATGAAGTAGCATAATACTTTTCTTCTTTCCCTCTATAGTTTCTCTCTAGAGAGTTTGGTGAATCGTAAGAAATAATGAAGGAATGAGCTTATTTATAGGAGAATGGGTGAATAGTAACTAATTCTGAGCGGTCCAGTTGATTTACTTTTAAGCGAGACGGTCCAGTTGATTTCTTATAAAATATTCTAATAAAACAAAATCTTTTAAATAAAATAAAATATATTCTATTTATAATCTAATAAAGCGAATAACTTTATAAAAGTATTACATTTTATATAAAAAATTTTACTATGCAAAAAACACTATCAGAACCTTTATGCAAATACTATGCATAATAAAATATAATATATTCTATTTATAGTCTAATAAAATGAATAACTTTATAAAAGTATTACATTTTATATAAAAAGCTTTTCTATTTTATTACATTAATAATACAAATAAAACAAAACTTCATCATCATTATTATAATTCACTATTATTAATCGGCCGGTCGTTCCCGGAAAAGAGGGGTTTTCGATAAGAATTTCTCCTATTAGCTTATGATTAGGTGACCAAACCTCTCCTTGGCGGAACTTGAGACATCGTTAATATTGCAAATAATAATATTAATAACCCGTCGTCTCAATTATTGATTTAATAATATATAAAATATCGACAATAATTGAATCAATTAATGTGAGATCTTATGCAACAATTCTTTGAAGCAATAATTGAACAAAAGCTGAGTGACTTTTCACGTAAGCATCAATAATCAATCTGGTATGCTACTATGCAACCCGCAGCGTATTCTGTACTTTTAAACTTTGGGTGTTTCAATAGTTAACGATAAAACTTCCATAGTTATTTTCATAAAATATTTTTGTCGTTTTCTCGATCAGATAATAATTCCGTTGTAGGGTCCACTGATGATTGTGCCATAAATGCGAATGTTCCTTGTTAAAATGAATATTCCCAGAGCCAATCGAATATTATATAACAACTTGCGTACTTTTGCAAAATTTATAACTATTACCCACAACTATAACATTATATCAAATTCATTCCATAATATTCAAGAAAATGATAATTATATAAAATTCATCTTTATTCATAAAAGTTGGGGTCTTACAATCTCCCCTTCTTATGAAATTTCGCCCTCTAAATTAGGGTACGTACCTGGTATGTTGAAGAGGTAAGGATACCTTGATTTCATTTCAGATTCTAACTCCCAGGTCATTTCCTCAATATCGTGGTTCCTCTATAAAACTTTGACTTTAGGTATAATCTTGGAGCGTAGAATATGTTCCTTCTTATCCAAGATTTGAACAGGAACATCTTCATACGTTAAATCTTACGCTATTTAAATAGGGTTCTACTTCGATAATGTGGTTCGGGTCTTTCACATATTTACGTAACATGGATATATGAAAAATGTTATGAACACGAGACATACTTGGCGGTAAAAGCGAGTACATAAGCTCGATCCCTACTCGATCGAGGATTAAAAATGAGCCAATAAATCGAGGATTAAGCTTTCCTCTCTTTCCAAATCTCGTAACTCTTTTCCATGGAGCAACACGTAACAACACATGATCTCCAATATCGAATTCCACATCCTTTCGATGAAGATCGGTATAACTCTTTTTATCGGTCTTGTGAGGTTTTTATCGTTGTCGGATCGTTTGAATCTTTTCCGTAGTCATACGTACCAACTCGGTCCCAACAACGTTGCTTCACCCACCTCATCCCAAACATCTTTGGAGAATGACACTTTCTTCCATCTGGCGCCTCGAATGGAGCCATTTTGACACTTGTTTGATAAGCTGTTGTTGTAAGAAAACTCCACCGATGGTAAGAACTTGTCCCAAATTCCTTGAAGTCGAGGACCACGAGTCTTAATAAATCTTCAAGAGTTTGAATAGTCCTCTCTCGATTGTCCAGTTCGTCTAAGGATGATATGCGAATTAAATCGTAAATCATGCCCATAGCTTTTTGTAAACTAACCCAAAATCTTGAAGTGAATCTTGGGTCTCGATCGGAAACTATGGATCTTGACATACCATCTTGATCTTACAATCTCATTTATATACATCTGAACAAGGCGTTCAAGTGTATAAGTTTCTCGTATTAGTAAGAAATGAGCGAGACTTGGTCAATCTATCAACAATGATCCAAATTGCATACATGCCTTGAGAAACCTTGGGAAGACCCGATGTGAAATCCATGCTAATGTGCTCCCACTTCCATTCTAGAATTTCAAGTGATTGCAATGGACCTTTTGGTACTTGATGCTCTGCCTTGACTCGTTGACAAGTTAAACACCTTAAGATTAACAGCGTTATCTCTCTCTTCATATTGCCCCACGAAAATATATGTCGAAGATTATGATACATTTTGGTACTCCCAGGATGGATTGCAAATGGTGTGTTGTGCGCCTTCATCATGATTTTATACTTTAACTCAGGATCGTTAGGAACACAAAGTCTGGAGTTGACTCAAAGTATTCCTTCTTCATCGATTCTTGCTTTCAGCAGAGCACCTTCTTGTACTTTCTTTCTCATATGCATCAGCTCCAGGTCCGTAACTTGAGCAGCTTTAACTTTATCGATTAAAGTCGGTTCTACTCATATATTCGCCATCATCACGTGGGTCTCTGGAGTCTTTATCTCTATCTCCATCCTTTGCAAGTCATACAAAATGGGCCTCTGCATTGACAATATCCTTTTCGTACCCGCATATGATCTTCTACTCGATCGTCATTTACCACGTTTGCTTTTCGAGGATGGTATTGGATAGTATGATCATAATCTTTCAACATTTCAAAGCCAGCGTCATTTGTCGCGTGTTGAGTTCCTTTTGTGTGAAGAAATATTTGAGGCTTTTATGATCAAGTAAAGATCTCCACTTTCTCCCCACACAAGTAATGCCTCCAAATCTTTAGTGCAAAAAAACAAATTTGCCAACTCTAGATCATGAGTAGGATAATTCCTCTCATATTCTTTGAGTTGTCGAGAGGCATAAAGGCTATGACTTTCCCATATTGCATGAGAACACATCCTAACCCTTTGCACGAAGCATCCTTTATGCATGGCAAATCCTTGAAAGCCGGATGGTATTGTCGAGCGGGTCTTTGAAATGAGTCTCCTCTTGAGTTCTTGAAAACTCTTCTCACATTCCTCGTTCCAACCAAATTTTGTATCTTTAAAAGTCAATTTGAGTTAAGGGAGTAGCGATTCGAGAAAACCCTTCTATGAATCTCCGATAATAACCAACATTAAGCAGAAAGCTCGTTCTTGATCGATGATTTAGGTTGCTCCCAACTTTGAATAGCGATCAAACAGGTCATCAATACGTGGCAATGGGTACCTATTTTGATGGTGACATGATTCAACTCCAGATAATCAATACAAAGTCGCATACTCCCGTCTTTCTTTTTATGAATAGAGCAGGGAGCACCCCAAGGAGGCGTCTTAGGATGAATAAAACCGATGTCTAACAATTCACGGAGTTGGGTCTTTAACTCACGAAGTTCAATAGAGCCATTCGATATGGGGCTTTGGAAATAGGTTTTTGTCCGGGTTCAAAGGTCGATACAAAATTTAATTTCACGCTCTGGGGTAGGCCGGGGAAGTTCTTTGGGAATCGTCGGAAATTCATTAACAATAGAAATATCATTCAAAAGCGGCGTATTTTTATTTAGATCCGTTACATGAGCTAAGAAAGCTTGACATCCGTTTTTCAATAAATGAATATCTTTATGGCTTGAGATGGCAGTGATTAATTTTAATGGTTTGGTTGCTTGAATTCGCATAATAGGTTGGTTAGGAATATGAAAGCTAACAACCTTACGAAAATAATCAATTTTTGCATGATGAGTAGTTAACCAATCAATCCTAGAATTACGTCAAATGCAAGTATTTTCAATGAAATAAGATCGACGAGGTAATGTGAAGGTGCCGATTTGAACCAAACAAGACTTATAAATAGTGGATGTAATGAAGGTTTCTCCCAATGGAGTTTCAGCGAGATAAGTCAAAGTCTAATTTCTCCGAGTCAAATTTAAACATTGGCGCCAAGTAGGAGAAATAAAAGAATGGGTAGAACCCGATTATCAAATAAGGTATAAACTTCACTAGAGTTTATGATAAGCTTTACCCGTGATGACCTCGTTCGAGTTCTTTTTGCTTTACGGGAGGTCACGACAAACTCTCTCCCTTGCACCTTCTTGGCTTTTGACTTTTACGGGACGTCCTTTGGTGCTTCCATCCTAATTTGAACTTGTCTTGGTGAGCGACAAAATCGGGCTAGGTGACCTTCTCTTCCACAATTATAACATGCTTTGGGCTGGCATCGCGTGAGTTTGGGTGATGTGTCCCTCCCTCGCATTTGAAGCATATGATAGGTGGGACGTTCTCCTTCCTTAACAATGGTCTTTGGTCTTTGACATCTTTTCATCATTGTTGAATCTCCTCTTCTTGAAATGTCCATTCTTATTGTTTTGACCATGATTACCCGAAGTGGTTACCATTTTTACGGCATGTTGATTCCTCCACGCTTATTGTCATCACCGCTTTGATGGCGGTTATCCTTTGGTATTATCATTTTTTAAATGACTCTCTTTTGGTTGGGTTAACTCATTATGCGAGATAAGATATTGACGTATCTCGGGTTTCAAACCTCTTAGAAACATTCGTGTCATTCTCTCCTCATTATCAACCAAATGGGACGCAAATCGGGACAACTCGGCAAACTTGGCTTCGTACTGCGACACGGTCATATTTTTTTGCTCCAGCTTGATGAACTCTACCTCTTTCATGGGATGAATACTTTCGGGAAAGTACTTGTCATTGAACAATTCTTGGAACTTCTCTCAAGTCATCTTGGTCTGGCGAGTTGATCGTTTTACATATTCCCCACGATGTCTGCCTCTGCACGTAACATAAAGGTGGCAAAAGGAACCTTTTGCTCCTCGGAGCATCCCATGACATCAAATATCTTGCAGATCTATTTTATCCACGTCTCCTCCTTAAGTGGTTTTGGCTCTCCAAAAAAACTCCGGTGGTCCCAGTTCCTTGAACTGCTTAGCGATGACCATCCGAGAGTTGCCAGTGTTTCCATTTGCATTTTGTACAGGAGTCGTTCTTACCTGATGTTGCATGAATTGCATAAAGCCTCTGAACATTCCATCGTTCATCATCTGGTCAGTGTTATTGTTTGCCTGAGGATTATGCGCCTTCACGATGCACATTATCCTGATTATTGATCTGTGGAGACTCAACGGTCTCCTGTGCTCCATTGATGTTCTCAACATTCTCAGATGTCATTTTTAAATACTGCCATAAAACAAGGGTTAAGTAACATATCACATATTATCCCTATACTTTGACCGACCAATTAAAAACCAAATAAACTTAGGTAAGTCATACTAGTGAAGGAATTCCCCGTTTCTCCCCTCCTAGTTCTTGTCTCACATCTTAGCCATGGATCATATCCCTAAGCTTTGATACCAACTGTGACGCCCCCAAAATAAGTATACATCACCTATCTTGAGTCGCCAAATACATGGTACAAAATTCAAATACAACTTAATTATACAGCGATGTGTAAAAATCGACGACAAAACATATCTTATGAGTTTTAATACAAATATTGTCATCTAGACAATATCCACACTCAATTGAGTCCTCATTACATTTATTATCACACTATTTAATGAGAATAGTGAGGTCTACTAATGCTATTATATGGACCGTCACTCCGTTCCCACTAGTCCTACTACGTTCTCATTTCACAGAGAGAACAATGAAAGTAAAAGGTGAGCTCAACTAGCCCGATAAGAAATATTATGACTAAGATAATATAGAATAAATTATCGTTAGCCTTCAACGAGTGTTAAGCGATACAATATAACAAACATCAAGTTTAAGCTGCGGTGGAACAAGCGATCCATTAAAAGAGTCGAGTAGAGAATAAAATCTACTATCTTTTATGATTTTAAAGGTTTTCATCACTTTTATCATTTGGGACTCGACAATAAATAATCCACATCATCCCTTTCACTACGGCCAAGGATATTCATTAGTATCACAACCACAAATTATCCATGCACTACGGGCCGAGGATATTCGTGTATTCATCGATAGTCGCGATCATGCCAACAAGCATCCATCGATACACTACGGGCCGATGAGGACTTTTACCACATCATTTGTAACATTACGGTCATGATTATACCGAATAATCCCTGGTCATAATCATACCAATTCTATCTATGTACAACAGGCCACAGATGACTTTCAACATCATATAAGCATGAGGATGATGACAATGATATAATAATTCAATAAAACAAGTTCAAGAATTAATTTATCCAGAATTCAATAACGTCCAAATTGTCAACATGATACTGCTTTGTAGAGTAAAATTCAAGAATACTCAAAAGAATATTTCCATGAAAAGATACTGGATGAAGCGCAAATATAAAGAATATTCCACTAATTTCATGGAGTATAAAAGCCAAAACTTTAACCAACTGAGTATAATAAAGAATGGAATAACAAAAGAAATCACCAGGCATGCGATAGACCGCACAGACAGGTTATTCCAACAGAATAATAAATAATGGAACAAGGTCATGCGTAAGCGCACAGACAGGATATTCCAACAAAATAATAAATAATAGAACCAGGTCATGCGTAAACGCACAGACATGATGTTCCAACAGAATAATAAATAACAGAACCAGGTCTTGCGTAACGCACAGACAGGATGTTCCAATAGAATAATAAAGAATGGAATAATAGAAGAATTTCACCTTGTATGCGGTACTTCGCATATATAGGTTATTCCAACATAATAATAAAGAATGGAATAACAGAAGAATTTCACCAAGTATGTGGTACTTCGCATAGATAGGTTATTCCAACATAATAACAAAGAATGGAATAATAGAAGTTCTCTTCATGAAGACGAAAGAAAGAAATAATACCCCTTACCTTAGAAACAATGGATATAGGAGTAATGAAGTAGCATAATACTTTTTTCTTTTCTCTCTATAGTTTCTCTCTCTAGAGTTTAATTGAATTAAGTAAGAAATAATAAAGGAATTAGCTTCTATTTATAGGAGAATGGTGAATAGTAACTAATTCTTGAGCGGTCAGATTGATTTACTTTTAAATGGGACGGTCCAGATTGGTTTACTATAAAATATTCTAATAAAACAAAATCTTTTAAATAAAATATAATATATTCTATTTATAATCTAATAAAGCGAATAACTTTAAAAGTATTCTATTTTATATAAAAAGATTTTACTATGCAAAATTATGCTAGCACTATGCTGAATATCTTATGCATAATAAAATATAATATATCTATTTATAGTCTAATAAAATGAATAACTTTATAAAAGTATTCTATTTTATGTAAAAAAGATTTTTATGCAAAAACTATACATATAATAGAATAAAATATATTCTATTTATAGTCTAATAAAACTAATAATTTTATAAAAGTATTCTATTTTATATAAAAAACTTTACATTTTATTATATTAATAATACAAATAAAACAAAACTTCATCATCATTATTATAATTCAAACTATTAATAATCGACGAGGTCATTTCCGGAAAGAGGAGCTTTCCAATAAGGATTTCTCCCTTTTGGTAGCGCAATTAGGTGATTGAACCTCTCCTTGGCGGAACTTTGAGACATCGTTAATATTGCAAATAATAATATTAATAACCCGTCATCTCAATTATTGATTTAATTGTAAGACCCCAACTTTTATGAATAAAGATGATTTTCTATGAATATTATTTTGAGTATTATGGAATGAATTTGATATAATGTTATAGTTGTGGGTAGTATTTATAAATTTTGCAAATACATAAGTTGTCTTATAACTATTCGATTGGTGGGGAATATTCTTTTTGCGAGGAATATTGTCAACGACACAATCATTGGTGGACCTTGCGGAATTATTATCGGATTGAGAAAGCGACAAAATATTTTATAAATAACGGAGGTGTTATTGTTAAAATCATTGAACTACTACCAGTAAAAAAATCGATGTCTGGCGTGGTTGCATAGTAGCACTACGGTATTGGTTATTGATGCTTATGTAAGAAGTCACTTTCGGTTATACTCAATTATTATTACGATAATTCTTTGCATCATATCTCTCGTATTATTGATTCGATTATTGTCGAGTCTTATACGCATTATATGTTATATTATTAAATCAATAATTGAGGCGACAAAGTTATTCATATTATTAAATTACAATATTTACAATGTCTAGAAGTTACATCGAGGAGAGGTTTGGTCACCTAATTGCGTGGCATGATAGGGAGAAATCCTTATTGGAAAGCCCCTCTTTCACAGGAACAACTTTTGGTTGTTAAATATTGTGAGTTATGATATTAATGATGGATAAGTTCGTGTTGATTAAAGATGAATTTGATAGTTCCATTGTGTTGAAATTATTTGTGTTAATGAGAATCGACATTTATTTCGATAATAATTGATGTCTGGAGGTTATATTGTTCAATTGGGTATTCGGGGCACTTTTTATGTCGGAGTACTATTCATGAATTACTATTCACGAGTTACTATTCATGAGTTACTATTCACGAGTTACTATTCATCCGATCACTATTCACTCTAGTATTGTTCACTCGGATATTTGGGTACAATATTATTCCATGAGGAGATGTCTTTAATTTTGAATAGTTGGTTGAAATTATAATAGTAAATCAATATGGATCGTTGATTTAAAGTCTTAATAGTAACTTGTCCCTTAAATATTACCAAGAGTTAATTGCCCTTAAGTAAATAGTAGTTGTCTCTTCAATATTACAAGAGTTATTTGCCTCTTGATTGTTCGAAGAGTTAATTACCCTTCATGAAATAGTAGTTGTCTCTTCAATATTATCAAGAGTCATTTTGACCCTTCGTTAAGACCAAGAGCCACTCTCAATTTTCTATAAATAGAAGCTCATTCCTTCATTATTTCTTACGAATTCACTTTGAAACTAGAGAGAGAAATTATAGAGAGAAAGAAGAAGACTATTACTTTACTTTACTACTTCTATATCCGATTTCTTTTACGGTGAGGGTGTTATTCTTTCTTATTCATGAAGAGAACTTACATTATTCCATTCTTTATTATTACATTGGAATAACTTTTGTATATGTGGCATACTATACATAACCTGCATCTGTGAGTATACCATATACTTGGTGAAATCCTTATGTTATTCCATTCTTTATTATTACATTGGAATAACTTTGTATCTGTGACATACCTATACATAACTTGTATCACATGGCGTACCTATACTTGGTGAAATCTTATGTTATTCCATTCTTTATTATTGGTTGGAATATCACATCGTATGTGTTTTACAGGACTGGTAAAATCTTTATTATTACATTGGAATATCACATGCATGTGTTTTACCGGACTGGTTAAAATCTTTATTATTCTATTGGAATATCTTTACGTGTGTTTTTTACAGGACTGGTTTCGAATTACTTATTATTACATTGGAATATCACCTTTTATCTTAAGTACCGCATGCATGGTGATTTCTTTTGTTATTCCATTCTTTATTATAATCGGTTGGTTAAAGTTTTGACTTCTATACTCCATGAAATTAGTGGAATATCCTTGATATTTGCGCTTCATCGATATCTTTTCATGGAAATATTCTTCTAAGCATTCTTGAATTTTACTCTACAAAGAAGTATCATGTTGACAATTTGGGCGTTATTAGTTTCTCGGATAATTTAATTCGTGAACTTGTTTTATTTAATTCTTATATCATTGTCATCATCCTCATGTTTATATTTTTTGAAAAAGTCATACGTGGCTGTAGTGCATAGATGGACTTGGTATGATTATGACCGAGGATTATTCGGTATAATCATGGTAGTAATGTTACAAATGATGTGATAAAAGTCCTCATTGGCCCGTAGTGCATTGATGGGCGAGTTGTTGGCATAATCATGACCATTGATGAATACACAAATATCCTTGGCCGTAGTGCATGGATAATTTGTGGTCGTGACCCTAATGAATATCCTTGGCCATAGTGCGGGGATGATGTGGATTATTTATTAAGTTGAGTCTCGGCTATAAAATTGATGAAAGCGTTTTAAATCATAAAAGATAGTAGATTTTATTCTCTACTTGACTCTTTTAATGGATTGCTTGTTCAAGCTGCAGTTAAACTTGATGTCTATTGTATTTTATCGGTTTAACATTGTTGAAGACTAATGATAATTTATTACGCATTATCTTAGTCATAATATTTCTTCTTTGGGCTAGTTGAGCTCTCACCCTTTCTTTCTTTGTTCTCTTGAGGAAATGAGAATATATTTGGGACGAGTCGAGGAGCAGATTGATGGTCCAGATGATAGCATTAGTAGTCCTCACTTATTCATTAAATCTTGTGATAATAAATGTAATGAGGACTGAATTTGAGTTTGTATATCATACATGAGGACTCCATTGAGAAAGGATATTGTCTAGAAGGCAATATTCTTGTTTAAACTCTCGATTTATGTTTTTACCTACAGTTGTATAATTATGTTGTATTTGATTTTTGTACCATTTATTTGGTGACTCAAAATGGGTGATGTATACCTATTTTGGGGGTGTCATGATTAGTATCAAAGCTTAGGATATGATCCTGGCTAAGGTGTGAAACAAGAACTAGGAGGGAGAGGCGGGAATTCCTTCGCTAGTATGACCTACCTAAGTTTATTTGATATTTAATTGGTTGGTCAGAGTATAGGGATAATATGTGATATGATAATTAACCCTTTTTTTGTGGCAGTGTTTGAAAATGGCATCCGAGAATGTTGAGAACATCAATAGAGCACAAGAGACCGTTGAGTCTCCACAGATCAATAATCAGGATAATGTGCATCAGGAAGGCGACATTCCTCAAGCAAACAACAAAACTGACCAAATGATGAACGATGGAATGTTCCGAGGCTTCATGTAATTCATGCAACATCAGGCAAGAGCGGCTCCTGTCCAAAATACAGGTGGAAATACTGGCAACTCTCGGACGGTCACCATCAAGCAGTTTAAGGAACTGGGACCACCGGAGTTTTTTGGAGAGCCAAAACCATTTAAGGCGAAGACGTGGATTAAGCAGATGAACAAGATATTTGATGTCTTGGGATACTCCGAGGAGCAAAAGGTTCCTTTTGCCACCTTCATGTTGTGGAAGAGGTAGATTACTGGTGGGAATCTGTAAAGCATACTCAACTGCTTGCTTTGAAGATGTCTTAGGAGAAGTTTCAAGAAGCTGTTCAACGACAAGTACTTTCCGAAAGTATTCGTCACATGAAAGAGGTAGAGTTCATCAAGTTGGAACAAAACAACATGGCCGTATCGCGATCTGAAGCCAAGTTTTGCAGAGTTGTCGGTTTGCGTCCCATTTAGTTGATAATGAGGAGAGAATGGCGAATTTTTAAGAGGTTTGAAACACGAGATCGTTAATATCTTATCTCTCATAAATTGTGTTTGTATTTAGATGTTGTTAATAGGGCTCGATTATTGGAGAGCGATAATGAGTCAACCCAACCAAAAAGAAGCGGTAGGCAAAATGATAATACCGGTGATACTTGATCATCAAAGCGGTGACAATAAGCGTGGAGGGAATCAACATGCCAGAAATGGTAACCACTTCGGTGGTAATCATGGCCAAAATAATAAGAATGGATATTTCAAGAAGAGAAGATTCAACAATGATGGAAAGACGTTAGCATCAACACTTGTCGTTAAGGAAGGAGAATGACCACCTATCATATGCTTCAAGTGTGGAGGAGAGGGACACATCAGTCCCAAATGTGCGATGCCATCCAAAGTATGTTACAACTGTGGAAGAGAAGGTCACCTGGAACGATTTTGTCGTGCACCGAAGACAAGTCCAGCTGGGATGGAGGCATCAAAGGCCGTCCCAGAAAAGTTAAAAGCCGTAGTCTGAGGAGGCGTTTGTTGTAACCTCCCGAAAGCAAGGAACCCGAACGAGGTTATTACGGGTAAGCTTATCATAAACTCTAGCGAAGTATATACCTTATTTGATACCGGTTCTACCCATTCTTTTATTTCTCCTACTTGCGCTCAACGTTTAAATTTGACTCCGGAGAAATTGGACTTTGACTTATCTGTTGAAACTCCATTGGGAGAAACCTTTATTACATCCACTGTTTATAAGTCTTGTTTGTTTCAAATCGGTACCCTCACATTACCTGTCGATCTTATTTCATTGAAAATACTTGCATTTGACGTAATTCTAGGGATTGATTGGTTAACTACTCATCATGTAAAAATTAATTATTTTCGAAAGGTTGTTAGCTTTCATATTCCTAACCAACCTATTATGCGAATTCAAGCAACCAAACCATTAAAATCAATCACTGTCATCTCAAGCCATAAAGATATTCATTTATTGAAAAACGGATGTCAAGCTTTCTTAGCTCATGTCACGGATCTAAACACAAATACGTCAATTTTGAATGATATTTCTATTGTTAATGAATTTCTGACGTATTCCACGAAGAACTTCTGGCCTACCCCCAGGCGTGAAATTGAATTTTGTATCGTCCTTGAACCCGGTACAAAACCTATTTCCAAAGCCCCATATCAAATGGCTCCTATTGAACTTCAGGAGTTAAAGACCCAACTGCAGGAATTGTTAGATATCGATTTCATTCGTCCTAGTACATCTCCTTGGGGTGCTCCTGTTCTATTCATGAAAAAGAAAGATGGGAGTATGTGACTTTTTATTGATTATCGGGAGTTGAACCATGTCACCATCAAAAATAGATACCCATTGCTTGCGTATTGATGACTATTTGACCCGGTTGCAAGGCGCCAAATTATTTTCAAAGATTGATCTTCGTTAGGATATCACCAATTGAAGATTAGAGCAGATGACATTCCAAAGCGACTTTCGAGAACTCGTCGAGCATTATGAATTCTAGTCATGTCCTTTGGATTAACTAATGCTCTCTTTGCCTTCATGGATATGATGAGCCGAGTATTCAAGGAATTTTGGATCACTTTGTGGTCGTCTTTATTGATGACATCATCATATATTCCAAAACCGTGAAGATCATGAGCAACACTTTGAATTTGATACTCCAAAAGCTTCGTGAATATAAGCTTTATGCCAAGTTGAAGAAATGCGAGTTCGGCGAGGAAGTAGCATTCCTTGGGCACGGTATCAAGTCATGGAATATCATTGACTCAAAGAGATTGAAGCTATTCAAAGTGGGAGCAACCTAAATCGCGGTGGCCAAAATCGTAGCTTTCTCGGTTTATTTGGTTATTATCGGAGATTCGTGGAAGGATTTTCTTGAATCGCTACTCCATTAACTCGGTGACTCGGAAAGATACAAAATTCGGTTGGAGCGAGGAATGTGAGAAGAGTTTTCAAGAACTCGAGAGGAGACTCATTTAAGACTGTTACGACAATACCATCAGCTCGGAGGATTTGTCATCTCTGGTGATGCTTGAGGCAAAGGGTTAGGATGTGTTCTCATGCAACATGGGAAAGTCATAGCCTATGCCTCTCTAAGAACAACTCAAAGAATATGAGAGGAATTATCCTACTCATGATCTAGAGTTAGCGGTATTGTTCTTCTTGCACTTAAAATTTGGAGGCATTACTTGTATGGGGAGAAAGTGGAGATCTTTTACGGATCATAAAAGCCTCAAATATTTCTTCACTCAAAAGGAACTCAACATCGACAACGACGTTGTCTTGAAGCTGATTGAAAGATTATGATCATACCATCAATACCATCTGGAAAAGTGAGCGTGGTAGGCGATGCATTGAGTAGAAGATTATATGCGAGTACGAGTGCGATATTGTCAACGTAAAGGCCCATTTTGTGTGACTTGCAAAGGATGGAGATAGAGTTAAAGAATCCAGAGACCCATGTGATGATGGCAAACATACGAGTAGAACCGACTTTAATTGATAAAGTTAAAGGCGCTCAAATTCTGAGACACTGGGCGATGCGTATGAGGAAGAAAGTGCAAGAAGGTGCTATGCTGGAAGCAAGAATTGATGAAGAAGGAATACTTCGAGTCAACTCCAGACTTTATGTTCCTAAAGACCCTGATTTAAAGTATAGAATCATGATAGAGGCGCACAACACACCGTTTGCAATCCATCCTAGGAGTACCAAAATGTATCGTGATCTTTGTCATACATTTTGGTGGAGCAATATGAAGAGAAAGATAGCGCTGTTTATCTCAAGGTGTCTAACTTGTCAACGAGTCAAGGCGGAACATTAAGTGCCAAAAGGTCCATTGCAACCACTTAAAATTCCAGAATGGAAGTGGGAGCACATTACCAAGGTTTCTCAAGGCATAGATACGATTTAGGTTGTTGTTGATAGATTGACCAAGTCTGCTCATTTCTTACCAATACGAGAAACTTATACATTTGAACGTCTTGCTAGCATATACATAAATGAGATTGTAAGATTGCATGGTATGCCAGTATCCATAGTTTCTGATCGAGACCCAAGATTCACTCCAAGATTTTGGGTTAGTTTGCAAAAATCTATAGGCACGGATTTACGATTTAGTTCGGCATATCATCCTCAAACGGACGGACAATCAGAGAGGACTATTCAAACTCTGGAAGATTTATTAAGACTCTATGTCCTTGACTTCAAGGGAAGTTGGGATAAGTTCTTACCATTGG
Organism: Panax ginseng; assembly: GCA_020205605.1. Lineage (NCBI taxonomy): Eukaryota > Viridiplantae > Streptophyta > Magnoliopsida > Apiales > Araliaceae > Panax > Panax ginseng. Next base: position 22,697,838 of record CM035149.1, read on the forward strand.
TGGAGTTTTCCTACAACAACAGTTATCAAGCAAGCATTGGCATGGCTCCATTCGAAGCGTTGTATGGAAGAAAGTGACATTCTCCAGTATGCTGGGATGAGGTGGGTGAAGCAACATTGTTGGGACCAGAGTTGGTACGTATGACTACGGAAAAGATTCAAACGATCCGACAACGTATAAAAACCTCACAAGATCGACAAAAGAGTTATGCTGATCTTCATCGAAAGGACGTGGAATTCGATATTGGAGATCATGTGTTATTACGTGTTGCTCCATGGAAAGGAGTTACGAGATTCGGAAAGAGAGGAAAGCTCAATCCTCGATTCATTGGCCCATTTTCAATCCTCGATCGAGTAGGAACTGTAGCCTATAGACTCGCCTTACCGCCAAGTATGTCTCGTGTTCATAATGTTTTTCACATATCCATGTTACGTAAATATGTAAAAGATCTGAACCACATTATTGAGTTAGAACCGGACGAAATAGCGGAAGACTTAACGTATGAAGAGGTACCTGTTCAAATCTTGGATAGGAAGGAACATATTTTATGCTCCAATGTTATACCTCAAGTCAAAGTTTTGTAGAGAAACCACGATGTTGAGGAAATGACCTGGGAGTTAGAATCTGAAATGAAATCAAGGTGTCCTTACCTCTTCGACATACCAGGTACGTACCATAATTTCGAGGGCGAAATTTCATAAGAAGGGGAGGTTGTAAGACCCCAACTTTTATGAATAAAGATGATTTTTCTATGAATATTATTTTTGAGTATTATGGAATGAATTTGATATAATGTTATAGTTGTGGGTAGTATTTATAAATTTTGCAAAGTACGCAAGTTGTCTTATAAATATTCGATTGGTCGGGGAATATTCTTTTTGCAGGGAATATTCGTACAACGACACAATCATTGGTGGACCCCACAATGGAATTATTGTCGAATTGAGAAAACGACAAAAATATTTTATAAATAACGGCGGAGGTGTTATTATTAAAACTGTTGAACTACCCGGTAGTAAAAGTATAGTAATACGCGTGGTTGCATAGTAGCACACGGTATTGGTTATTGATGTTTACGTAAGAAGTCACTCAGTTATACTCAATTATTGTTACAGTAATTGCTGCATCATATCTCTCATATTATTGATTCGATTATTGTCAGTACTATCTGCATTATATGTTATATTATTAAATCAATAATTGAGACGATAAAGTTATTCATATTATTAAATTACAATATTTATAATGTCTAGAAGTTCTGTCAAGGAGAGGTTTGGTCAGCTAATTGCGCGCCAATAGGGAGAAATCCTTATTGGAAAGCCCCCTCTTTCCTGGGAACAACCTGATTGTTCAATATTGTGAGTTATGATATTAATGATGGATAAGTTCGTGTTGATTAAAGATGAATTTGATAGTTTCATTGTGTTGAAATTATTTGTGTTAGTGAGAATCGACATTTATTTCGATAATAATTGATGTCTGGAGGTTATATTGTTCAATCGGGTATTCGGGGCACTTTTTATGTCGGAGTACTATTCACGAGTTACTATTCATGAGTTACTATTCACGAGTTACAATTCACGAGTTACAATTCACGAGTTACTATTCACGAGTTACTATTCATGAGTTACTATTCACGAGTTACTATTCATGAGTTACTATTCACCCGATCACTATTCACTCTAGTATTGTTCACTCGGATATTTGGGTACAATATTATTCCATGAGGAGATGTGCTAATTTTTCAGACCGTTGGTTGAAATTATAATAGTAAATCAATATGGATCGTTGATTTAAAGTCTTAATAGTAACTTGTCCCTTAAATATTACCAAGAGTTAATTGCCCCTTCGTAAATAGTAGTTGTCTCTTCAATATTACCAAGAGTTATTTGCCTCTTCGGTGTTCCAAGAGTTAATTACCCCTTCGCAAATAGTAGTTGTCTCTTCAATATTACCAACAGTCATTTTGACCCTTCGTTAAGACCAAGAGCCACTCTCAATTTTTTATAAATAGAAGCTCATTCCTTCATTATTTCTTACGAATTCACTGAAACTCTAGAGAGAGAAATTATAGAGAGAAAGAAGAAGAGTATTCTGCTACTTTACTACTTCTATATCCAGTTTCTTTTACGGTAAGGGGTGTTATTCTTTCTTATTCATGAAGAGAACTTCTGTTATTCCATTCTTTATTATTACATTGGAATAACTTTGTATATATGGCATACTACTATACATAACTTTGCATCTGTGGATACCCTATACTTGGTGAAATCCTTATGTTATTCCATTCTTTATTATTACATTGGAATAACTTTTGTATATCTATGACATACCCTATACATAACTCAGTACACTTTGTAAGATGACATACCCTATACTTGGTGAAATCCTTATGTTATTCCATTCTTTATTATTCTATTGGAATATCACATGCATGTGTTTTTACAGGACACTGGTTTAAATCTTTTATTATTACATTGGAATATCTTGTCTGTGTGTTTTACACCGGACCTTGGAATATCCTTTTTATTCCATTCTTTATTATACTCAGTTGGTTAAAGTTTTGACTTCTATACTCCATGAAATTAGTGGAATATCCTTGATATTTGCGCTTCATCCAGTATCTTTTCATGGAAATATTCTTCTAAGCATTCTTGAATTTTACTCTACAAAGAAGTATCATGTTGACAATTTGGACGTTATTAGTTTCTTGATAATTTAATTCGTGAACTTGTTTTATTGAATTCGTATATCATTGTCATCATCCTCATGTTTATATTTTTTTAAAAGTCATCTGTGGCCTGTAGTGCATAGATGGACTTGGTATGATTATGACCAGGGATTATTCGGTATAATCATGACCGTAATGTTACAAATGATGTGATAAAAGTCCTCATTGGCCCGTAGTGCATTGATGGACAGTTGTTAGCATGATCATGACCATTGATGAATACACAAATATCCTTGGCCCGTAGTGCATGGATAATTAATTGTTGTGACCCTAATGAATATCCTTGGTCAGTAAAAGTGCGGGGGGATGATGTGGATTATTTATTAAAGTGAGTCTCAGCTATAAAAATTGATGAAAACGTTTTAAATCATAAAAGATAGTAGATTTTATTCTCTACTTGACTCTTTTAATGGATTGCTTGTTCATTGCAGATTAAACTTGATGTCTATTGTATTTTATCAGTTTAACATTGTTGAAGACTAATGATAATTTATTATGCATTATCTTAGTCATAATATTTCTTACTGGGCTAGTTGAGCTCACCCTTTCTTCACTGTTCTCTTCAGGAAATGAGAATATAGCTGGGACGAGTCGGGGAACAGATTGATAGTCCAGATGATAGCATTAGTAGTCCTCACTATTCTGTTAAATACTGTGATAATAAATGTAATGAGGACTGAATTTGAGTTTGTATACTGTCTATGAGGACTCCATTGAGAATGAATATTGTCTAGAAGGCAATATTCTTGTTTAAACTCTCAGTTTATGTTTTACACGACAATTGTATAATTATGTTGTATTTGATTTTTGTACCATTTATTTGGCGACTCAAAATGGGTGATGTATACCTATTTTGGGGGCATCACATAATAATATATAAAATATCGACAATAATTGAATCAATTAACGTGAGATACTATGCAACAATTACTGAAGCAATAATTGAACAAAACTGAGTGACTTCTCACGTAAGCATCAATAATCAATCCGTGTGCTACTATGCAACCACGCCGTATTCTCGCACTTTTTTTAACAGGGTGTTTCAACAGTTAACGATAAAACTTTCGCCGTTATTTTCATAAAATATTTTTGTCGTTTTCTCAATCCGACAATAATTCTGTTGTGGGTGTAAGACCCCAATTTTTTTTTTTTTAATAAAATGGAATTTCCTCTATTTATTATTTTGAAATAGTAAAGGGGTTGATTTGATTAATGTGGTTAGTTATGGGTAAAATATGCAAATTTTGCAAAATAAGCAAGTGGTTATAAAATATTCATTGTTGTCGGGGAATATTCGTTTGGTCGCGTGGAATATTCTTGGCTTGTGAGAGGATTATTAAATGCGGCCAGTAGCGATTTTATGTGGGCCCCATAACATAAAAGCGATTGGATGAAAAAATGACAAGTATAAATGTGGCAGTAGTTGTTACCATTAATCTTGTTGGAATACTAAATTGGTTAAAACACAGTAGCACACAGTATTGCACTAATTATTGATTCTTACGTAAGAAGGCACTACTTAATAATTGTTACAGTAATTACTGTTCAATATTTTATTTTATTGATTCAATAATTTCTACGTTGATATTTTATATTATTGTTGTTGTTTCAATAATTGTCACTACACAGTATTTTCTATTATCAGATCAATAATTCATATTATTTGAATAATATTATTATATAGTATTATTGGCAATGTCTAGAAAATTCTGTCTAAGGAGAGGTTTGGTCACCTAATCACTTGCGTCATTAAGGAGAAATTCTTATTGAAAGCCCTCTTCCCAGAACTACTGGTCAGTTGTTAGTATTGTGATTACGTAATATTATTTGTGAATAATTAATTATTGATTTATATGATAAGGAAAATATTCATTTTATGTAGATATAGATGGAGAAAATTTTTAAAATGACAATTGTTGAAAATTAATATTTTATCTTTTCTGATAAAATAATTTATTTAAATATATTATTATATTTTAATAATATAATAATGGTGATATTTTTACAATGAATGTGTGATATATGAATAAATAAGGAGAAAAAGTATTTTTGTTACTATAAATGCTAAACACATGTTAAACATGTTGGTGGACACAATTTTTGATTGAAATTTGATTATAGTCGTAAAATCGTCTGTATGTGATTTTTTGATCAATTTACATTTAGAATTTGGAAAGACTTTCTTTTGCAAAGTTTTAGAGAATTAAATTTCCTATGGAATGGACATAAGATTTGAATTTTTCTGATAAAAGGGCTATTTATTATGAATTATTGAAGTTCTGAAATATTGAGTCTGAATTGATTTTGTTACAAAAATTGTTTTAAACATGTTTTTCATTTTTTTGTGTGGTAACTGTGTTTTTGATGTGGCGGGCTAAGGAAAATTTGATTATAAATATATTATTTTATTAAATTTTCTACATTGGTGTTCTAAGCATTTTCCTATAAATAGGGTGCTTAGGTTAGAATTGAAAATCACACCAAAAACTGAAGTTTTCTCTCTCTATATTATCGAGTGTATTCTTGTGAGTATTTTGATATCTTGAGTGTTGCTATACGGTGCAAGTTTCCTTCAGCGTTATATCTGATATTCCAGTCAGAAGTACTGTCTTTTCGAGGTAAGAGATATTATTTTTTAAAAAAATGATATTATTTCTTTCAATATCATTATGCCGGAATATTGATAGTATTTTTCTTGTGAAATTTTTGTCTTTTAGTGTCGGGGTTACTATTCATGTATATGGCCTTTATTCACGAATCACCTGACTATTCACGAGAAAAAAAATAAATTTTCGATTTTTCGTCAAAATATCTATTATGGATACTAGCTTTGATTGTATCCATGTTTTGATCATTCTTGAATTTTACTTCACTATGATTATTTATGAAGTATTTTTGAACTTGGATTTTTTGAAGTACGAATCCTTAATATTTGTTCTTTTCTTTCACTGGATTCGTTTTCTTTAAAATATTTTTCATCATCCTTAGTCCTAAATGATGATATTACTAAATATCTTTGGCCCGTAGTTCAAAGATGAATGATTTCTTGATGAATATCTTTGGCGTAGTCTGCAAAGATGAGCAGTGTTGAGATGAACATGATCGATCGATTAATATCTTTGGCCCTGTAGTGCAAAGATGACTATTTGATTCAAGATGTATATTGATTGATGTTACAGGGATAAAATATCGATGATGGACTTTTAAATTCATAGATGATAGTAGATTTCATTCTCTACTTAACTCTTCTAATGAATTATTGTTTCCGCTGGAGTTGTCACTACAAGAAAAAGGGCTATCAGCGACCAATTATATCAGTGACCGCATCTCCGGTGGCTAATATTCTTAATAGCGACCAACATCAGCGACCAATTAATAATCGATTAAACTTAGTGATATCGTGACCGATCATGGTGTCATTGACGGCCGCTAGAACAAATTTCCCACCCAAAATTTGGCATGCGGTCGCTGATAAGTCCATGTCATTACGGTCGCTGATCAACCTAAATGAAATCAGTACCAGGCATTCGCTCGACAGAACACGGAAAGGAAAAAAAAAAGAGGGAGTTCACCGAAATAGAGAGAAGAGGGAGAAAGGGGGGAGAAGAGAAGAAGGAGAAGAAGTTCGCGCTGCCCACCTACCTGCCGCCCACCTGCCACCCACCTGCCATCGCCTCTACAAGGGTAACTCACTTGAAATCCATTAGAAACCTTGAATCTGTTGTTAATTTGTTAATTGAATGTGGTTTAGACAAACCCTAACATTTTTTTATTTTTTTTATTAATTGAATGTGGTTTAGACAAACCTTAATTTGTTAATTTTTGTTATTCAATAAACCAAGGAATGGTGTTTACTCCTTATTTGCAGCTTAATGTTCATCACAAACATAAAATACTCTCTCCATCCGAACACATTTAGGTTTGTAAGACTTGTGTATTTGTTTATTTATTTATTTATTCAAATTAAAAAGTTTTTAGTGCATGCTAACAAATTTTAATTTTTAATTTATTCTTTTAAAAGGGTATAACCAAAATAATAAAAAATTTATGTATAAGTGTGTTCTAGACTAATTTGAAGATGCGTGCACATGGGTTAAGTCTCTGAAACTACCAGATGGATATGCGTCAAACATTGCAAGGTGTGTTACGGGTGGAAATTGCAAGGGATGAAGAGTCATGACCGGCTATGTGTTCATGGAGAGACTCATGTCTATAGCATTTGAATCTGCTTGATAAACCAATATGGGATGCTTTGACGGATCTTAGTCGTTTCTTCAAAGACTTACTTTTCAAAATCATTAAATGAGAAGGACATGTATGCATTACTTGAGAAGAACATCATAGAGATCACGTGTAAACCGGAAAAATATGCCCTTTGGTTTTTTGACTCCATGGAGCATTTGCAAATCCATCTTCCCTATGAAGCTCGTGTTGGGGGTCCAGTTCAATATAGATGGATGTACCCTTTCGAGATGGTGATGGAAAACCTTAAGAGGAAGGTGAAGAATAGAGCTTATGTCGAGGGGTCGATATGTGAGGCATACAGTTTCGATGAGATATCTACGTTTGTCTCAAACTATTTTCCAGACGAAGTCTTGACAAAGGCCAATCGAGTATCGAGACATGATGATGGGGGAAATGTTGAACTAAATGGTGGCTCTCTCGTATTTGGTCTATCTGGGCCGCCGCTTATGGAAAAAGGGAAGTGCATATTCTCTCAAGCAAGAACTTCATGTCGCATATACTTACATTCTTCTCAATCATGGAGGAGATTGATTTAATTTGTGAGATACACATGTAAACTTGATAATTTATCTTTTAAGTTGAAAATTTATTCCAATATGTTAACGTTTATAACATGGTATAGAATGTACGATGACGAGTTAAAAGTGAAGCATCCCGGCATAACTGATAAAGATATTCAAATCAATCGGGATAAAAAATTTGCATTTTGGCTAAAGGACAGAGTAAGTTCAATTTTTAAGCACGTAGTATATATATATATATATATATATATATATATATATATATACTCCATGTTAACTATGACTTCATTTAATAAGATGGAGTTTTTGTAGGCTTTGATTGAGGTTACAAAATAAATGGTTGTGAATTTCACACAAAGGCATATGGGCACGGTAAAAAGAACAACGAACTCTGGAGTGTGTGCCCAAAGAAATTGTTACAATGAGCTTGGTCGTGCCTTTTATGGGGAGTTGGAGGAAATCGTAGAGTTGTTGTACAAGGGCACGTACGGGGGTCATATTCACTTGTTCAAGTGCCGTTGGTTTGGTTCAGAAAAAGGGACACGTGTTGACAGACATGGAATCGTCGATATTGACCTCCATAGGTCTGCGTACTCCAACGAACCATTTATTTTACCAACTCAAATAGTACAAGAATACTACACTCCTAGTCCTGTTAGGAAAAGGGATAAACCACCTACAGATTGGCAAGTTGTAATTCATACTCCCGCGCGTAGTCGTGTAGAATTAGTTGATGGGGAGATTTACTAAGAGCAGATGCTTCACAGTCAAACTATAATAAATGTGGAGAATGACAATGAAGTAATCCAGTTAGATGGTGGAGATGAACCACATGAATTAGATCCTGAGTCAATACTTGTGTCAGATGACATTGATACTGAGGAGGAAGAGTTATTGACTGAATCTGACACTAAATCTGAAGCAGAAGATGGTTATGAATCTGCAACACGTATACAAGATGATTCTGAATCAGACATTGACACTTGAACAAATGAAATGTATGTTTAGCATTACATGTTTTTTATATCATTGTCATGTTTATGTACTAAACTATTTAAATGCAATTTTTGTTTATTGTCATTTTATATTCATATATATACATGTTTATATCACTGTCATGTTTATGTACTAAACTATTTAAATGCAACTTTTGTTTATTGTCATTTTATATTCATATATATACATGTTTATATCATCGCTATGTTTATTGTCATATATACATGTAATCAAACATGACTCATAATAACATCTTGAAATTTTAATATATGAGATGGCTTCAAGCAGAGCGGTAGCAGAGAAAAAGTGAGGCTTGGGTAGGGGCCTAATCATGTGTCCAAGGCCCTACTAATCCGGATGATCGGATTCTTATTCAGATTAAGCCTTCTCCTAATAAAGACGTACATCCCGTATATATATCATTTATATATAAGCATTTAAGATTCCATTTATTGTATATTGGTAATGTTTTGATTGATATTATATTGGTAATGTATATGGGTCTGAATTTTTTACTGCTTTAATTTGCATTCAATCGTTATTGTTTTGGTCTTATTGTATTGAAAATTTGTATATTTCTCTTGGTTTGTGTCTTGGGTTCCTAGAAATGTCCATATACGCATGTCGTCGATGCATGTGGCTAGTCTATATTGTAGGGAGACTCAATGAATTTTTTTAAGTATTATAAGAATAAGTTTGAAAAATGTTCATAAGTATATAACTTAGATGTAAATTGCTTTAATATATGCTAATTAATGTTGTATATTATAGTAATTTTTCAGATAATAAGATCGTCGAAGTGCATATCACAAATTGTGTTTACGTAATTGGCCTACACACGTGATTACGTATGAAGAAACACCTATCGCCCACAAGGATACTGTTTGGGCAGAATTTTAGGTATGTTTTTTTTAATTATGACAGATAATATTAATATAATATTAATATAATTAATATTCAAAGGATAATTATTTAGTAATGTTATTATTGTTGTTCTATTTGCAGAAACGGTATAGATAGGAGGACGCGCAGGCTTCAAAGTGATCTGTACATTATTTCGGCGGTAGTGTGCGTCCGCATCTAAAGACAATTTGAATAAAGAAAGACAAAAACCCTTCACAATGCCGAGATCGACCATCCAAGCTGTGGAGAAGATTACATGCACGGAAGCATAGCCACGGTGGTGCACCTGAGCCATATGGGGTGAGATGTGCCCAATGGAGAAGTCGAGAACTGGGTAAAAATGAAAGACCGCCGCCACTCAATGATCCTCTAAAAAAATTGGCGAAAAAGGCTAAAGGGACATACAAGGTATGAGTGTTTCAGATTATGATATATCACCGCTAGGTAATGATTTACAAGTTTTAATATGTTTACAATCATGAATTGTAGAAAATATATCACATTTTACTTAGTAATATTATGCTATTTTTTGTATAGAGTCTCTGGGTCTCAAGGTCACCCTATCCATTGGTCGGATGGATGTGTACGTGGCCACCCGTGATGGTCTGTCTGAGGCTATCTAGATAGCGGTAATAAATTTTAACAACTTGATCTTGTTTATCAATGCTTACAGAATTAATTTATTTTTAACTATTTAATTGTTAACATGATGACAGGACACTTATAAGCATTTATTGAATGAGCGTTATCCTAAAGGCACTCCACGTCCGTCTATCGATCAAGAGTTGTGGGAGAGGGCGTCTGTTGTGAAGAAGAACTATATTAAAGGTCAAGGACAATGACGACGCCCATCCTTCAGTGGCTCAGATTATTCTTCTACCCAAATCTACGATACCGAGCCATCCAAATTGCTCATACTCCTAATTTGTTGTGAGAGAGCTATATGTCGAGATCGCGATCTTCCTCAAGATCTTTGGGAGGACATCTGGGGCTCTGAGTCTTTGAGGAGTTAATTTGAAGCGATGCAGCAAGCAAACAACATCACAACACGGGGATGACGACGAGGTATAAAATCAATTTGTTGTATATATTGTCGTAATATACCAATATTAACATAGTTAGTATATATTTATAACTTGTTTTATTATTTTGTTAATTACAGGGTGATCAAGGAGGTGGTGATGCTTGACGTACCTCCTTTAGATTAGTTTTGTAGTTATAGTATAAGTTTGTACTTGTATATTCATTCTTTTGATGTTTATATTTTACTTAAACAAGTTTTGAAATTTTATTATATTTATTCAAATCATATTGGTTTTTAAAGGTTTATATACTAGTTTGGTGTATGTGTTGGTGGATGATGGATGTTTATATTGTTGTGTATACTGTTGTTGGGTATGTGTGTTGGGATAAAGCAGGTACAAAACAGGTACAAGTTTTTGGGAATTTTGCAAAACAGCAAAAATCCATTTTTTATTTTTTTTCATATTAGCGACCGTATGCGGTCGCTGATAGTTATTAGCGACGGCTAAATATTTGTGGGTATCAGCGACCGCATGCGGTCGCTGATACCGATCGCTGCCACGTGGACCACATCAGCTTTGGCCCTGGACCATGCTAACTCAGCTTAGCGACCGGATTTGTCATTTTGGTCGCTCATATCGGTCGCAGATACGTTGGTCGCTAATTGTGGTTGCTGATGTGCATCCCAGTGACCAGAATTTGTGCGACGACTATCAGCGACCACATGCGGTCGCTGATAGATATCTGCAACCGTCTGCAATCGCTGATAGGCGGCGGTCGCTGATAAACTTTTTTCTTGTAGTGTGTTGATCTAAAACTTGTTGTCTATTGTATTCTATCAGATTTTTCCCTGTTAAAGACTAAGGATAATTTGTTGTACATTATCTTAGTCATAATATTCTTTACTGGGCTAGTTGAGCTCACCCTTTTCCTTTTTGTTCCATTTTTCTTCTCAGGAAGCGAGAATATAGTGGGGAGTAGTTGGGGTATGGAGTGATGGTTCAAGATAGTTTTTTTAGTAGTCCTCACTATTCTGTAAAATAGTGTATCAATAATTGTAATGAGGACTTCATTTGAGTGTTGATATTGTCTAGAAGATAATATTTGTATTTAAACTCACAGTATGTGTTGTCGTATTTTGCACGACAATTGTAATAATGAAGTTGTAGTTGTTTCTGTACCATGTATTTGGCGACTCAGAATAGGTTGGGTGGAATGGACCTATTTTGGGGGTGTCACAGTTGGTATCATAGCTTAGGGATATGGTCTTTGGCGGAGATCGGGGAATAGAACTAGGAGGGGAGAGACGAGTAAATCCTTCGCTAGTATGTCCTACCTAAGATTATTGTTGGTTGGTAAGAGTATAGGGTTATTATGTTGCATGTTAATTTGTTTAATTACCCTTGTTTTATGGCAGTATTTAAGAATGACAACTGAGAATGTTAACAGTGGAGTAAATGAGACCGTGGAGACACCTTTACTCATCAATCAGGAGAACGTACAACAAGAAGACAATGTTCCTCCTGTAAACAACACCACTGATCAGACGATGAACGACGAGATGTTTAGAAACTTTTTGCAGTTCATGCAAAATCAGACGAGGGAGACTCGTGTACAAAATACGGGTGGAAATGATAGTAACGCACGGTTTTTCACAGCCAAGCATTTCAAAGAGTTGGGACCACCAGAATTCTGGGGAAAGCCTGATCCGATTAAGGCGGAGACGTGGGTAAAACAAATTACCAAGATATTCGATGTCTTGGGATACACAGAGGAACAGAAGGTTCCATTCGCCACCTTTATGTTCCATAATGAGGCAGATTACTGGTGGGAATCTGTGAAGCGTACCCATCCAGCCGCACTCAGCATGTCTTGGGAGACGTTACAGAAACTATTCAATGACAAGTACTTTCCTAAAAGTATTCGTCATATGAAGGAGGTAAAGTTTATTAGACTAGAACAGAATAACATGATGGTGTCCCAGTACGAGGCGAAGTTCACGGAGTTATCTAGGTTTGCACCTCATTTGGTGGAGAATGAGCAACGTATGATGCGGATGTTTCTGAGAGGTTTGAAACCCAACATACGTCAATATCTCATTTCTCATAAATTTTCTCTATATTCAGATGTTGTGAATAGGGCTCAGTTATTGGAGCGCGATAATGAGTCAGCTCAACCGAAGAATAACGACCAACAACTTGATGATAATCGTACCGGTGGCAACGACCATCGGGACAATGATAATCATCGTGGAGGAAATTATCATGCCAGAAATGGTAACCACTTCGGTGGTAATCATAACCAAGATAATAGAAGAAATAATTCAAGTGGAAATTTCAAGAAGAGAAGATTTAACGATGACGGAAGACGCGTCGGCAAAGAAAGACCAAAGAACAAATTCTAGGGAGGAGAAGCGACCACCGGTTAGATGCTATAAATGCGAGAGGAGGACATATAAGTCCAAACTGTTCACAGCCTTCCAAGGTATGTTATAATTGTGGAAAAGAAGGTCATATCGTTCGAGATTGTACGGTAGCGAAACCCAGTCCAGCGGGGATGGTGACTCAAAAGGCTGTCCCAGAAAAGTCAAAGTCAACGGTTCCTGGAAGAGCGTTTGTCATGACTGGCCAAAACACGAGGAACCCGAACGAAGGTATCACGGGTTAGTTAATTTTAAATTCTTTCAAAATATATACCTTATTAGATACCGGTTCTATCCATTCATTTATCTCTCTTGTTTGCGCTCAACGTTTAAACTTGACTCCGGAGAAATTGGACTTTGACTTATCTGTGGAGACTCCGTTAGGAGAAACTTTTGTTACATCCACTGTTTATAAATTTTGCTTGATTCAAATTGGTACCCTCACCCTACCTGTTGATCTTATCTCTTTAAAGATACTTGCTTTTGATGTGATTTTAGGGATTGATTGGTTAAATACTCATCATGCCAAAATTAATTGCTTTTGTAAGGTTGTTAGTTTTCATATTCCTAAGAAACCTGTTATTCGAATTCAAGTAACCAAACCATTGAAGTCAAACTTTTTCATATTAAGCCATAAAGCCATTCGTTTATTGAAAAACGGATGTCAAGTTTTCTTAGCCCATGTCATGGACTTGAACAAAAATATGTCAGATTTGAATGATATTTTTGTTGTTAGTAAATTTCCTGACGTATTTCCTAAAGAATTTCCTAGCCTACTCTTAGAGCGTGATATTGAATTTTGTATCGACTTTGAACCCGGTACAAAACCCATTTCTAAAATCTCATATTGAATGGCTCCTATTTAACTTCAAGAGTTAAAAAAATTCAACTATAGAATTTGGTACCCTAGCCTCTATCTGGTGATTTCCTTTGTGGAATGCACCAAAGCCAGACTCTCTGTAGAGGATGCCATATTCGTGCGGTAGTAAGCTGATAGGTGCCATTGTGACATGCTATCCAAGATTGGGCATAAGTCACAGTTGAGAACAACCTAAGTCAGTAATCGAAATACGTAGCTTTCTAGGCTTAGTTGGTTATTATCGGAGATTCGTGGAAAGATTTTCTCGAATCGCTATTCCATTAACTCGGTGAATTGACTGAGAGATACAAAATTCGAATGGAGCAAAGAATGTGGGAAGAGCTTCCAAGAACTCAAGAGGAGACTCATTTCGGCACATGTTCTGACCATACCATCCTGGAAAAGCAAACGTGGTAGCTGAAGTGTTGAGTAGAAAATCGTATGTGGTTACGAGTGCGATATTGTCAAAACCCATTTCATATAACTTATAAATGATAGAGATAAAGTTAAAGACTCTAGGGACCTATGTGATGATATACGAGTAGAATTGACTTTAATCGATAAAGTTAAAACCGCTTAAGCTACACACTGGAGCTGATGGATATAAAGAAGAAGGTGCAAGAAGGCGTTATTCAAGTAAGATTTGATGAAGAGAGAAAAGCTCAAACCTTTGATTTATTGGTCCATTTAAAATCCTCGATTGAATAGGAACTACGACCTATAGACTTGCTTTAACGCTAAGTATGTCGCGTATTCATAATGTTTTTCACATATCGATGTTACGAAAATATGTGAACGACCCGAAACACGTTATTGAGTTAGAATCAGACGAAATAACCGATGATTTAACGTACAAGGAAGTACCAGTCCAGATCTAAAGGAGCATGTCCTACGTACAAAGGTCATATCACAAATCAAAGTTTTGTGAAGGAACCATGCTATTGAAGAAATGACCTGGGAGTTGGAATCAAAAAATAAAAGTGAGGTATCTTCACCTTTTCGAAACACCAGGTACGTACGTCAATTTCGAGTACGAAATTTCATGAGGAGGGGAGGTTGTAAGACCCCAATTTTTTTTTTTTTAATAAAATGGAATTTCCTCTATTTATTATTTTGAAATAGTAAAGGGGTTGATTTGATTAATGTGGTTAGTTATGGGTAAAATGTGCAAATTTTGCAAAATAAGCAAGTGGTTATAAAATATTCATTATTGTCGGGAAATATTCGTTTGGTCGTGGAATATTCTTGCTGTCGGGGAATATTCGTACGATGACGCAGCCTTGTGTGGGCCCCATAACGGAAAGCGATTGGATGAAGAAAATGACAAGTATAAGTAATCTTGGCGTAGTTATACAGTTATCATCGTTGGAATACTAAATTGGTTAAAACACAAGAAGATACCAGGTATTGCACCAATTATTGATTTTTACGTAAAGAAGGCACTACTCAATAATTGTTACGAAGAATTAGTGTTCAATATTTTATTTTTTGATTCAATAATTGCTACGTTGATATTTTATATTATTGTTGTTGTTTCAATAATTGTCACTACACACGATTTTCTATTATCGATTAATAATTCATATTATTTGAATAATATTATTAGATAACATTATTGGTAATGTCTAGAAAGTTCGTCTAAGGAGAGGTTTGGTCACCTAATGCGCCAAGAGAAGGAGAAATTCTTATTGAAAGCCCTCTTTCCTAGGAACCATTCAGTTATCAAGATTGTGATTCTCGTAATATTATTTATGAATAATTAATTATTTATTTATATGATAAGGAAAATATTCATTTTATGTAGATATAGATGGAGAAAATTTTTAAAATGACAATTGTTGAAAATTGATATTTTATCTTTTCTGATAAAATAATTTATTTAAATATATTATTATATTTTAATAATATAATAATGGTGATATTTTTATAATGAATGTGTGATATATGAATAAATAAGGAGGAAGAGTATTTTTGTTACTATAAATGCTAAACACATGTTAAACATGTTGGTGGACACAATTTTTGACTGAAATTTGATTATAGTCTATCAAATCGTCCGTATGTGGATTTCGGTCAATTTTTGTTTAGAATTTGGAAAAACTTTCTTTTGAAAAGTTTTAGAGAATTAAATTTCCTATGGAATGGACATAAGATTTGAATTTTTCTAATAAAAGGGCTATTTATTATGAATTATTGATGTTCCGAAATATTGAGTCTGAATTGATTTTGTTACAAAAATTGTTTTAAACATGTTTTTCATTTTTTTGTGTGGTAACTGTGTTTTTGATGTGGTGGGCTAAAGAAAATTTGATTATAAATATATTATTTTATTAAATTTTCTGCATTGGTGTTCTAAGCATTTTCCTATAAATAGGGTGTGCTTAGGTTAGAATTGAAAATCACACCAGAAACTGAAGTTTTCTCTCTCTATATTATCGAGCGTATTCTTGTGAGTATTTTGATATCTTGAGTGTTGCTATACGGTGCAAGTTTCCTTCTGTTAGAGTTTATGCCCTAGAGGCCAATTATTTGATATAATTGCTTAATGTTTTGATATTATATTTGATTGAATAAATAAATGATTTTATTATGGTTTTATTTTTTGCGTTATATAAATGTTAACATAATAAAATCCTTAGAATAGTGATACAATTATATAGTTTCAAGTGACGTGACTTGAACATGAGATTATATAATTATAATTAGTATCATTATTCTTAAATGTCCCTAATCGAGTATCATTGTTGATGGGACAACAATGATGCATTGAGACTAAGTATGTGGATCGATTGATGACCAAATCTCATTGGTCATAAATATATGAGATATTAAGTCAATGCATAGGTGCGTATGTTATAGAAGCGGTAATCGGATGACGGATTCCACCTTGAGAATTCTATGTGGAGCATTATGCCAAGTGTCATTAGCAAATTCTCATAGTGACAATGATGTAATGGTCCTCGACACGAAATCACTATATTACTACGGGAATTTATGTACTTTGATATCATCAAATGTCACCTTTAATGTGGTGGACTATAAAGGTGATTATTGGGTACATCATGAATCGTGTGAGGACTATGAGTGATCTAGATGGAATTTAACCCTCCTATTTATTAGGGGTGATATCCATAGGCCTCTTGATTGAGTAGGACTATAAAATGCATGGCCATGCTCAAATAGTGATTTGTTTCATATAGTCACTCATTGATCAAGAAAAAATCGATTAAATTATGAAGAGTATGACACATTCCATGACTCGAGTTTAATCTAGGATATTAAGGTTAAAAAGATTAAATTACATTGAAACATTGGTCACTAAAAGGTTGCATCGAATCATCGATCTTATTATTACTTGGGTAAGAAGTGATGCATTACTAGAATGTCGCTTCAACGTTTATAATTTTATAATATGATTTTAAAATTATTGCCAACGTGATAATAACCTATAGGTCACACACATGTAACGTAATTTAAAGGGAATAAATTTAAATTTTAAGGATTTAAATATATTAATATGATTAATAGTATTTAAATCACGCAATTTAAATTAAAAGGAAAGTTTGTATATATGTATATTAATTAAGTAAGACTTAATTAAGTTATATATATAAATTCGGATTTTATGAAATTAGGTTTTGATTAATTCCTTTTAACTACTATATATAGGATATATAGCAGCTACTTAGGGTTAATTCATAACTTGAAAACCCTAGCCGCTCTTAGAGAGAGACTAGAGAGAAAACATACAGTTTCATAAAGGTTCCTTTGGTGGCTAGTACCGCAAGTCCCTCTTATTGCAGAATTGTTCAACGGTTTGTTCGGCATTCGTGTGGATACCATAGAGACGTAGTTTCATGAGGAATTGCGTTAAGGATTCGAGCGCATCAATTTTAGATTCTCGTTTTTCATATTCGGTATTATCTCTAAACAACTGAGTTAATTGTTTTTCGCATGGATCCTGTTTTTGGGTTTCGGAAATTGCTTTGAATTATTTTATTTCCGCTATGTTCTTGTGCCGAAATCCCTACACCTTCAGCGTTATATCTGATATTCCAGTCAGAAGTACTGTCTTTTTGAGGTAAGGGATATTATTTAAAAAAAATGATATTATTTCTTTCAATATCATTATGCCGGAATATTGATAGTATTTTTCTTGTGAAATTTTTGTCTTTTAGTGTCGGGGTTACTATTCACGTATACGTCATTATTCACAGAAAAAATTAAATTTTTCGTTTTTCGTCCAAAATATCTATTATGGATAGTAGCTTTGATTGTATACATGTTTTGATCATTCTTGAATTTTACTTCACTATGATTATTTATGAAGTATTTTTGAGCTTGGATTTTTTAAAGTACGAATCCTTAATATTTGTTCTTTTCTTTCACTGGATTCGTTTTCTTTAAAATATTTTTCATCATCCTCAGTCCTAAATGATGATATTACTAAATATCTTTGGCCTGTAGTGCAAAGATGAATGATTTCTTGATGAATATCTTTGGCCCGTAGTGCAAAGATGAACAGGTGTTGAGATGAAACTGATTAATATCTTTGGCCTATAGTGCAAAGATGACTATTTGATTCAAGATGTATATTGATTGATGTTACAGGGATAAAATATCGATGATGGACTTTTAAATTCATAGATGATAGTAGATTTCATTCTCTACTTAAAGCTTCTAATGAATTATTGTTTCCGCTGCAGTTGTTGATCTAAAACTTGTTGTCTATTGTATTCTATTAGATTTTTCCCTGTTGAAGACTAAGGATAATTTGTTGTATATTATCTTAGTCATAATATTTTTTACTGGGCTAGTTGAGCTCACCCTTTTCCTTTTTGTTCCATTTTTCTTCTCAGGAAGCGAGAATATAACGGGGAGTAGTCGGGGTATGGAGTGATGGTTCAAGATAGTTGTTTTAGTAGTCCTCACTATTCTATAAAATAGTGTATCGATAATTGTAATGAGGACTTCATTTGAGTGTTGATATTGTCTAGAAGACAATATTTGTATTTAAACTCACAATATGTGTTGTCGTATTTTGCACGACAATTGTAATAATGAATTTGTAGTTGTTTCTGTACTATGTATTTGGCGACTCAGAATAGGTTGGGTGGAATGGACCTATTTTGGGGGCGTCATCGATGGGAATCACTGATGATTGTAATATAGTCGTAGATTTAATATTTCTGTTAAAACGAATATTCTCCGACCAATCGAATATTATATAACAACTTGCGTACTTTGCAAAATTTATAACTATTACCCACAACTATAACATTATATCAAATTCATTCCATAATATTCAAAAAACTGATAATTATAGAAAATTCATCTTTATTCATAAAAGTTGGGGTCTTACAAACTCTACAGAAGTCTGTCACTTAAAAAATGTCTTTAAAAATCTTAATTGAATACATCCCCCTAAATATATATAAAGTAACTATGAATATTTATATAATGTAAAATCCCAAATTTTACGAATAAAGATTTAATTTTCTCAAAATATTTTTTTTATATTATGGTGTGAATTTGAGATAATGTTATAGTTGTGGGTAGTATTTATAAATTTTGTAAAGTATGCAAGTTGTTGTATTATATTCGATTGGTCGGGGAATATTCGTTTTAGCAGGAAATATTCGTACAACGACACAATCATTGGTGGACCTCACAATGTAATTATTATTCGGATTAAGAAAACGACAAAAAATAATTTTATGAAAATAATGGCGGAGTAAAAAATACAAAGAATAATGCTGTGGTTGCATAGTAGCACACCAGTATTGATTATTGATGCTTATGTGAGAATTCACCGCTTTTGTTCAATTATTGCTCACATGAGTTCTTTGATAGTATCTCACGTTATTTGATTCAATTATTGTTGATTGTTATATATATATATATATATATATATATATATATATAAGTTTTGTTTTATTAGTATTATTAATGTAATAAAATGGAAAAACTTTTTATATAAAACAAAATACTTTTATAAAGTTATCATTTTATTAGACAATAATTAGAATATATTATATTTTATTATGCATAGTGTTTGCATAGTATTTTTGCATAGTAAAATCTTTTATATATAAAATGTAATACTTTTATAAAGTTATTCGTTTTATTAGATTATAAATAGAATATATTATATTTTATTTAAAAGATTTTGTTTTAAATCTAAACCGTCGATTAAAAGTAAATCAATCTGCACTGTTCATGAATTAGTTACTATGCAGGTCCATTCTTCTATAAATAGAAGTTCATTCCTTCATTATTTCTTACTTAATTCAATTGAAACTCTAGAGAGAGAAACTATAGAGAAAGAAGAAAAGTATTCTACTACTTCACTACTCCTATATCCAGTTTGTTCCAAGGTAAGGGTATTATTTCTTTCAGTATTCATGAAGAGAACTTCATTATTCCATTTTTATTATTACATTGGAATAACTTTGACACGTGGTCTACCCTATACTTGGTGAAATTCTTACGTTATTCCATTCTTTATTATTCATTGGAATATCCAACAGACGTTTATGCTGGGACACGGTTCCGTCTTTTATTATTCTGGTTGAATATCTCATGCATGCGCTTCACGGACCTGGGTTCTCGTTATTTATTATTACGTTGGAATAACTCGCCTATGCAAAGTACCGCATGCATGGTGATTTCGCATTGTTATTCCATTCTTTATTATTACATTGGAACATCCCGCTTGCGCGTAATTTTCTTTGACCGGTTCCGTTATTTATTATTCTATTGGAATAACTTTGCTTTCGCGTAATTACTGCATGCATGGTGATTTCGTTGTTATTCCATTCTTTATTATTCTATCGAAATATCTTGCTTGCGTATTATGCGACGACCGTTCCGTTATTTATTATTCGTTGGAATAACTTCATCATCTGCTAAGCACCGCATGCATGGTGATTTCTTTTGTTATTCCATTCATTATTATACTCGGTTGATTAAAGTTTTGACTTCTATACTCCATGAAATTAGTGGAATATCCTCGATATTTTGCGCTTCATTCAAAGATCTTTTCATGAAAATATTCTTCCGAGCATTCTTGAATTTTACTCTCACAAAGAGTATCATGTTGACAATTTAGGACGTTATTAGTTTTCTGAATAATTTAATTCTTGAACTTATTTTATTGAATTCTTATATCATTGTCATCATCCTCATGTTTATATTTTGTTGAAAGTCATCTGTGGCCTGTAGTGCATAGATGGACTTGGTATGATTATGACCAGGGATTATGCGGTATAATCATGACTGTAATTTTATAAATGATGTGGAAAAAGTCCTCATTGGCCCGTAGTGCATTGATGGACAGTTTTTGGTATGATTATGGCTATGGATTCTCTTTGGCCAAGGGAGCAAATATGAATTATTTTATGGCATGATTAGGACCGTTGATGAAAACACGATTATATTTGGCCCGTAGTGCATGGATAATTTGTGGTCGTGATACTAAATAATATCTTTGGCTTGTAGTGCAGGGATGATTTGATGATGTGGATTATTTATTATGTTGAGTCTCAGCGATAAAAGTGATAAAATACTTTTTAAATCATAAAAGATAGTAGATTTTATTCTCTACTTGACTCTTTTAATGGATTGTTTGTTCTGCTGCAGTTAAACTTGATGTCTATTGTATTTTATCAGTTTAACATTGTTGAAGACTAATGATAATTTATTCTGCATTATCTTAGTTATAATATTTCTTACTAGGATAGTTGAGCTCACCCTTTCCTTCACTGTTCTCTTCAGAAAATGAGAATATAGCTGGGACGAGTCGGGGAACGGTTTGACAGTCCAGATAGTGTGACAATAAATGTAATGAGGACTTATTCTGAGAGTGGATATTGTCTAAAAGACAATATTTGTATTAAAACTCACAGCTCTCTTGTTGTATATTATAGATTGTATTTCAGATTCGTATCATGTATCTGGCGACTCAAGATGGGTGACGTATACCTATTTTTGGGGGTGTCACAGTTGGTATCAAAGCTTAGGGATATGATCCCTGGCTAAGATGTGAGACAAGAACTAGGAGGGGAGAGACGGGGAATTCCTTCGCTAGTATGACCTACCTAAGATTATTTGATATTTAATTGGCTCACGAGTATAGGATAATATGTGATATGTTAATTAACCCTTGTTTTGTGACAAGTGTTTGAAAATGGCATCCGAGAATGTTGAGAACATCAATGGAGCATGTGGAGACCGTTGAGTCTCCACATATCAATAATCGAGGAATGCATCAAGAAGGCAATAATCCTCTCCGTAAACAACAACAACGACCAAATGATGAACGATGGAATGTTCAGAGGCTTTATGCAATTCATGCAACAACAGATAAGAGAGACTCATGTTCAAAATATAGGTGAAAACAATGGCAACCCACGGTTGGTCACCGCTGCAGCGATTCAAGGAGCTAGACCACCAAGTTTTTGGGAAAGCGCACCCACTTAAGGCAGAGAGACGTGGATTAAGCAGATCACCAAGATATTTGATGTCTTGGAATGCTCAGAAGAGCAAAAAGTTCCATTCGCCACCTTTATGTTGCGTGAAGAAGCAGATCATTGGTGGGAATCTGTAAAACGCACTCCAGATCGACGACTCAAGATGTCTTGGGAGAAGTTCCAAGAGTCATTCAACGACAAGTACTTTCCGAAAGTATTCGGTCACATGAAGGAGGTGGAGTTCATCAAGCTGGAGCAAAACAATATGACCGTGTCGCAGTACGAGGCTAAGTTTTCCGAGTTATCTCGGTTTGCATCCCATTTGGTCGATAATGATGAGTGAATGACGCGAATGTTTCTAAGAGGTTTGAAACCCAATATACGTCAATACCTCATTTCTCACAAACTTTATTTATATTCAGATGTTGTGAATAGGGCTCGATTATTGGAGCGCGATAATGAGTCAAGACAACCAAAAGGCAACGACCAACAACACGATAATAATCGTAATTATGGCAACGGGCCACGTGAACAATGATAACCATCGTGGGGAAATTATCATGCCATGAATGGTAACCACTTCGATGGTAATCATGGCCAAGATAATAGAAGTGGAAATTTCAAGAAGAGAAGGTTCAATAATGATGGAAAGACAAAGATCAAGATTCGCGTTTCAAAGGAAGAATAACGACCACGTGGAGATATTTCAAATGCGATGAGGAGAGGACACATCCGTCCAAACTGTACGCAACAATCCAAATTGTGCTTTAATTATGGAAGAGAAGGTCACCTAGCTCGATTTTGTCGTATGGTGAAGTCAAGTCCAGCTGGGAAGGTGATGCCAAAGGATGTCCCAGACAAGCCAAAGCCGGTAGTTTAAGAGAGAGTGTTTTTTTTCCGTGACGAGGAACCTGAATAAAATTATCACGGGTAAGTTAATCATAAACTCTTGCGAAGTATATACCGTAAGTTAGAATCTTCTGTTCTACTCACTCTTTCATTCCACTTAGTTGTGTTCAATGTTTGAATTTAACTCGAGAAGTTAGACTTTGATTTATCTGTTGAAACTCAGTTGGGAGAAACCTTCGTTACCTCCACTATTTATAAATCTTGTTTGATTCAAATCAACACTTTCACGTTACCTGTCGATCTTATCTCTCTGAAAATACTTACCTTTGATGTTATTTTAGGAATCGATTGGTTAACTACTCATCATGCTTTTAATAAGGTTATTAGCTTTCATATTCCTAACCAACCTGTTATGCGAATTCAAGCAACCAAACCACTAAAGTTAATCATTGTCATATCAAGCCATAAGTAAAGAGCCCCGATCCTTTCGTTGTTGACTTCCTTGTGTGTGGAATGCACAAGCCGGACTTTCTCGTAGCGGACGCCGTGAATGACGATGGCAAGTTGATAGGTATCAATGTGACATACTATCCAAGTCATGGATGAGAGTCACAGTTTTGAATGATATTTCTATTATTAATAAAATTCCTGACGTATTCTTGAAGACTTCTTAGCCTACCCTAGAATGTGAAATCGAATTTTGTACTGACCCCAGTAAAAACCCCATTTCTAAAACCCTTAAATATTTCTTCAACTAAAACAAACGTAACATGCGCCAAAGACGTTGACTCGAGCTGTTGAAGATTACGATCGTACCATTCAATACCATCGTGGAAAATCGAACGTGGTAGCTGACGCGTTGAGTAGAAGATCGTATGCATTTACAAGTGCGAATATACGAACCCACATGAAGATAACGAATATTCGATTAGAATCGACTTTAATCGATAAAGTTAAAGCCGCTCAAGCTACATACTCAGAGCTGATGAATGTGAAAAAGAAGGTTTAAGATGGCATTATTCTAGAAACAAGAATAGATGAAGAGAGGAAATCTCAACCCTCGATTTTATTGACTCATTTGAAATCCTTGATCGAGTAGGAACTGTGGCCTATAGACTCGTTTTACCGCCAAGTATATCGCATGTTCATAAAATTTTTCATGTATCGATGTTACGTAAATATGTGGACGACCCGAACCACATTATTGATTTAGAACCGGACGAGATAGCGGATAATTTAACGTATGAAGATGTGCCTGTTAAAATCCTGGAATATATTCTATGCTTAAAGGTTATACCTCAAGAGTTAGAACCAGGTACGTACGTAAATTTCGAGAACGAAATTTCATAAGGAGGGGAGATTGTAAAATCCTAAATTTTACGAATAAAGATTTAATTTTCTCGAAATATTTTTTTTATATTATGGTGTGAATTTGAGATAATGTTATAGTTGTGGGTAGTATTTATAAATTTTGCAAAGTATGCAAGTTGTTGTATTATATTCGATTGGTCGGGGAATATTCGTTTTAGCAGGGAATATTCGCATACAATGGCACAATCATTCAGTGGACCCCACAATGTAATTATGGTTTGATCGAGAAAATGACAAAAATATTTTTATGAAAATAATGGCGGAAGTTTTACAATTAATCTTGTTGAACTACTCGGTAGTAAAAGTACAAAGAATACGTGTGGTTGCATAATAAATACACTACGGTATTGATTATTGATGCTTTGTGAGAAGTCACTCGCTTTTGTTCAATTATTGTTGATGAGTTCTTTGCATAGTATCTCACGTTATTTGATTCAATTATTGTTGATTGTTATATATATATATATATATATATATATATATATATATATATATATAAATGCGATTTTGTATCTATCATCTGGGTGAATGGCAACTTGCCAGAATCCTGACTTGAGGTCAAATTGGCCAAAGGGAATCTTTAGATCTACGGGTATGAGTTTAAGGCAAGTAAGGCTTTCTAAGTAGACCTTCAAGAAAAAGAATTTTTGTTTAAACAGTTAACAAATTAGTCTTCTGTTTAGATCGATTTCACTGATAGATCAGGACCAATCGAGTGATCCTTTGTTTCAGATTTTAGTCTGATTTGTTTTTAAACAAAAAATCTTTTCAAAAATTAAAGAAATTTTGAAGATTTTGACCAATTTTTCGGTGAAAATTTTTTCTCCTCCTTCTTTTGTAAACAAATTTTTGGGAGTGAAAGGGTTATTTCCTGGATAAAAATTTTGAGGTGGAAATGTATGGGGATGGTGACTCATCTGAGAAGACGATCAATAAAGACCTTCCTAAGATTCGCTTAGAGAGCGGACCAGTCAACCAAGAAGACGCCAGAGGAGTCTTCAGTCAACTGACAGTGATGGCCCCAGCCATCATCAGCTTTTGCTTTCCGTAAAGCAAAAGTCTTTTACTTTAGTAAATGTAAAAGTAAAAGTAAAAGAATAACTTTTGCTTTTACTTAAGTTAAATGTTTTTAACTTAGTTAAATGTTTCTTACATTTACCAATGTAAAAGTAAATGTAAAATGTTTCTTACGTTTTACTTTTACTTAAGTAAAAGAATAACTTTTGCTTTTACTTAAGTTAAATGTTTTTAACTTAGTTAAATGTTTCTTACATTTACCAATGTAAAAGTAAATGTAAAATGTTTCTTACGTTTTACTTTTACTTAAGTAAATTACTTTTACTTCAGTTAATGTAATAGTGATTCCTGCGTGAATCAAATAGTAATTTACTTTTCAGTTTTCTATTTAAAGAAACTCAAGTGTTAGAGTTTCTTTAGGCTTAATTCAATGTAAAGCCCTGGAGCTTCTCTCTGTAAAGCTCTTCCGAGGTCCTCTCCTCTCTCTTAGTTAATTGGCAGGAGATGAAGCTTTCAAACGATCTTCTTAGTTAGAAGATGAAGACGAAGTCCTTAATACTTCGATCTTCCCTCTCAAACATTTAGATCTAGGATATACTGTAATCCCTTCCCTAAATGTTTATAAATAAAAGAAAGAGATTGCTTTACCGATTCACCGGTCATCTTCTTTATAAATAAAAGAAAGAGATTGCTTTACCGATTCACCGGTCATCTTCTTAATCTTTTCTTTCTTCTGTTAAAGTTTTTCTTTTAAAAACTTATCGCCGTTGTTATATGGTATCAAAGCCACACGGTTGGTTCTTGATGCTATCGGTGGTTTCGATTAAAAACAGTTTGATTTGTTTACTTAAATGTTTTTTCAAACTTTCAGTTTTTCTTGCTCTACTTTTACAAGTCCCGACCTTCGCCGTAAAACACCCAAGATCGTCTTAAGTCCCGATTAGTGCCTGTTTGTAAGTCTCCAGAGTGGGAGCAGTGAATGGCCAAAGGGAATCTTTAGATCTACGGGTATGAGTTTAAGGCAAGTAAGGCTTTCTAAGTAGACCTTCAAGAAAAAGAATTTTTGTTTAAACAGTTAACAAATTAGTCTTCTGTTTAGATCGATTTCACTGATAGATCAGGACCAATCGAGTGATCCTTTGTTTCAGATTATACTTTGATTTGTTTTTAAACAAAAAATCTTTTCAAAAATTAAAGAAATTTTGAAGATTTTGACCAATTTTTCATATATATATATATATATATATATATATATATAAGTTTTGTTTTATTAGTATTATTAATGTAATAAAAAGTAAAAAACTTTTTATATAAAACAAAATACTTTTATAAAGTTATTCGTTTTATTAGGCTAATAGTAAAATCTTTTTATATAAAATGTAATACTTTTATAAAGTTATCATTTTTATTAGACAATAATTAGAATATATTATATTTTATTATGCATAGTATTTGCATAGTGTTTTGTATAGTAAAATCTTTTTTATATAAAAATGTAATACTTTTATAAAGTTATTAGTTTTATTAGATTATAAATAGAATATATTATATTTTATTTAAAAGATTTTGTTTTAAATCTAGACTGCCTAATTAAAAAGTAAATCAATCGGACCATTCATGAATTAGTTACTATATGGACCATTCTTCTATAAATAGAAGTTCATTCCTTCATTATTTCTTACGAATTCACTGAAACTCTAGAGAGAGAAACTATAGAGAGAAAGAAGAAAAGTATTCTACTACTTCACTACTCCTATATCCAGTTTGTTCCAAGGTAAGGGGTATTATTTCTTTCGTATTCATGAAGAGAACTTCTGTTATTCCATTATTTATTATTCTGTTGGAATAACCTGTATACGTGGTCTACCCTATACTTGGTGAAATTCTTCTGTTATTCCATTCTTTATTATTCTGTTGGAATATCCTGTCTGCATGCGTTTTACGCCTGAATTCGATTCCGTTATTTATTATTACGTTGGAATAACTTTGTCCATAACAATACCGCATGCATGGTGATTTCGTTGTTATTCCATTCTTTATTATTCTCATTGGAACATCCCGTCGGTAATTTCTCGACACTGGTTTCGTTATTTATTATTTTGTTGAATAACTCATCATGCACAAGCAACCGCATGCATGGTGATTTTTGTTGTTATTCCATTCTTTATTATTCATTGGAATATCTTGTCGGTGCGTGATTACGCCGACTGGTTCCATTATTTATTATTCATTGGAATAACTTGCCTATGTGAAGTACCGCATGCATGGTGATTTCTTTTGTTATTCCATTCTTTATTATATTTAGTTGATTAAAGTTTTGACTTCTATACTCCATGAAATTAGTGGAATATCCTAGATATTTGCGCTTCATTTAGTATCTTTTTATGGAAATATTCTTCTGAGCATTCTTGAATTTTACTCTACAAAGAAGTATCATGTTGACAATTTGGATGTTATTAGTTCCTGAATAATTTAATTCTTGAACTTGTTTTATTGAATTCTTATATCATTGTCATCATCCTCATGTTTATATTTTGTTGAAAGTCATCTGTGGCCTATAGTGCATAGATGGACTTGGTATGATTATGACCAGGGATTATGCGGTATAATCATGACCGTAATTTTACAAATGATGTGAAAAAAGTCCTCATTGGCCCGTAGTGCATTGATGGATAGTTTTTGGTATGATTATGGCTATGGATTCTCTTCGGCCAAGGGATCAAAGATGAATTGTTTTATGGCATGATTAGGACCGTTGATGAAAACACGATTATCGTTGGCCCGTAGTGCATGGATAATTCGTGATCGTGATACTAAATAATATCCTTGGCCTGTAGTGCAGGGATGATTTGATGATGTGGATTATTTATTTTGCTGAGTCTCAGCGATAAAACTGATGAAAAAATTTTTAAATCATAAAAGATATTATACTCTACTTGACTCTTTTAATGGATTGTTTGTTCCACTGCAGTTAAACTTGATGTCTATTGTATTTTATCAGTTTAACATTGTTGAAGACTAATGATAATTTATTCTGCATTATCTTAGTCATAATATTTCTTACTGGGCTAGTTGAGCTCACCCTTTCCTTCACTGTTCTCTTCAGGAAATGAGAATATAGCTGGAACGAGTTGGGGAACGGTTTGACAGTCCAGATGATAGCATTAGTAGTCCTCACTATCCTGTTAAATAGTGTGACAACAAATATAATGAGGACTTATTCTGAGAGTGGATATTGTCTAAAAGGCAATATTTGTATTAAAACTCACAGCTCTCTTGTTGTATATTAAAGATTGTATTTGTTGTGACGACCCCAAAATAGGTCCATTCCATCCAACCCATTCTGAGTCGCCAAATACATGGTACAGAAAATAATTACAACTTTATTACAACAATTGTCCTGCAAAATACAACAACACATATGCTGTGAGTTTGGATACAAATATATATCAACTGTGACTCATGTCCCAACCGTGGAGAGCACCTCATAATGACACCTTACATAAAGGTATAGTCGAAAACTGTTTTAGAAATTAGAATCTTTGGGAAGTGCTCAAGGAAACCTTCGTACATGGGAGGCCATGCGTTTAGGTTATGGTAGATATCATATGGCCACAGAATTATCCTTGGTTGACCCAATAGACCCCAAAGAAAAACGAGAAGATAACTATCATATTCTTCCCAATGATGAGTCTTCTCTTGACATATCATTATCTCCACTGTCTCTAATTGAGGGTTATATTTCAAATAGACTCCAAGATCATATAGATAGTCTTTGGGTAGATATACTCAGCAAGTGGATAGCACAAACTACGTTTTATGATGACTCGAGGTTGTATGTCATTAAACATCTTGTATAATAGTGACAAAACACCCTTCCAAAGTTGAATTCACCTCACCTCAACATCTATAGACCACCGCTCTATTCCCCTGTTGTTCCCCGCCGACCAAACTAATTTACACTTTTATTACACGAAAGAAATTGTGAAAGCAAAAAAAGGGTGAAAGCACAACTAGCTAAGTAAAAATATCATGACTAAAGATAATTAAATTATCAATAGCCTTCATCAATAATAAATCAGAGATTTAGAACATATGGTAGATGATAAAAAAATTTTAACCATAATTGCAAATGAACGAAGCAATCCATTAGAAGAGTCAAATAGACTATAAAGTCTATTATCTTCTCCATGTTAAAAGTCCACCAACAATGTTTTATCCTCAGTAACATCAATCAACAATTTCCGCCCACAATCACATGTATAACTCATAATCGTAATTGTAGTTCTAAATTCCTTTTTCTCATCCAGGACAAAAATAATTTTCATCACGAAACATCAAAGATTATGGTTATACCAAATCACGCTTTATGTTCATAATCCTACTAATAAATTCATCTTTGCACTACGGCCAAAGATATTCATCAACGATTCATCTTTGCACTACACAGCCAAAGATATTCATCAACAGATTCATCTTTGCACTACAAAGCAAAGATATTCCTCATCATTCATATTTGCCTACACAGCCAAATATATTAATATCTCAAAGAAATATATAATCATTTCGTAATTTATATAAACAATAATTATAACCATGTTGATCAATTCACCTTTTTGCACTTAAGCTAAAGATATTCAATTATAAATTCAATGGTCGCGATCATACCAACCAACAATTCAACTTTGCACTCATCGCCAAAGAGAACCTATAGTCACGATCATACCAATAATCTATCCATCTTTACACTCAAGTCAAAGAGAAATATCATCATTAGGGTTATAAGAATGTTATAAAAACAATATAATCAACATATAGATTTAATCTCAAGAGTAAGATTCATAAATCAATGATTTCATAACAACTTAATCAAAATATTATAAATCACTTAATAATCTCATAATCTAATATTATTAATACTACCACAATATTTTAATCATTTCTTAAACTTATAAACAATTTATTTTAATTGTTTACACTTTACTAATGAATGCATTTAATCATCTTAAAATGCCAAACTCATAAGATCTCATCATCAATAACCAAAACCCTTATCAAAAAATCATATATACCTCATATATGATTCTCAAGCCATAAAATCATATTTTCTAATTTTCTTACTTCACAAAACATATTTAATTCATTTACTCATAACTAGAACATTTTCATGAAAAATATCAAATCAGTTCCAAAAATATTTCTTTTCTGAAATTTAGAAGAATATAGTCCCGTATTGAATATATATTTTTCTCAAAATTTTTAAAATTCATTTACTATTTTTCACATAGCCAAAACCACCGAATATTCAGACATTTATCATAAATTGTACTTTTATTCAAAAATTCTGAAATTTATACGGTATACTGATATTATATAGATGTACTCCCAATAAAAATTTCATCAATTTTGGAGTTAATCACAAGGAGTTATAAATGCAGTTACTTTTAAAATAGTCTTTCTTCATAAAATTCATAACTCTTAATCTATACATCCAAAAATCGCCATTTTGGACACAATCAACAAAACTCATCAAATTATCATTTTCAATTTTACAGAATTTTTGAAGGTTCAGAAGAATTTCGAAATAATAACCCTTAAAATCCCTTTATTATCCCTTACCTCAAAAGAAAGCAAAGATTACGACCGAATAACGCCGAATCTAACTTGCACCGATATAGCAATACTCAAAGTATACTCAAAATACTCACAAGAATACGCCGATAATATAAAGAGAGAAAACTTCAGGTTTCGGTGTGATTTTCAATTATAACCTAAGCACCCTATTTATAGGAAATCGCTAGAACACCAAAGTTAGTAAAATTTAATATAATATTAATATATTATATAACAATTCCTACGCACTCATTCTAGAGTTTGATTTCAGCCACTAAGCATTTCTCACATGCCACCTTCTAGAAAAAGTAATAAAAAATGTTTTTATATAATAAATAATTAAAACTTCCAAAATCAATTATTTTGAGCTTGTAACTTCAATAATTCATAATAAATAGCCCTTTTATCAGAAAATTCGAATCTCGCGAATTTTTATAGGAATTTCAATTCTCTACAACTTGGCAGAAGAAAGTTTTTCCAAATTCCAAACAAAAATTGACCGAAATCCACAAACGAACGATTTTACAGTCTATAATCAAATTTCAGTCAAGAAATGGGGTTCACCGACATGTTTAACATGTTTTAAACATTTTTGGTAACAAAAATACTCCTCCTCATATACTCATATATCCCACATTCGTTATAAAAATATCACCATTAATATATTATTAAAATAATATATTTAATTGAATTATTTTATCAGAAAAAGATAAAATTTTAATTTTCAACAATTATCACATTAAAAATTTTCTCCATCTATATCCACATAAAATTAATATTTTCCTCATCATATAAATCAATAATTAATTATTCACAAATAATATTATAGAAACACATTATTGACAAACTGCATAGCCTCAGAGAAGGGGCTTTCCAATAAGAATTTCTCTCACTCTGCCGCAATTAATTAGGTGACCAAACCTCCTTGTATGTAACTTTCTAGACATTGCCAATAATGTTATCTAATAATATTATTCAAATAATATAAATTATTGATCCGATAATGAAAAATAATCGTGTAGTGATAATTATAAAATATCAACGCAAAGAATCATGAATCAAAAATAAAATATTGAACAAGAATTATCGTAATAATTATCGAGTAAAGGCCTTCTTACGTAAGAATCAATAATTGGTGCAATACTGGTAATCTTCACCGTGTTTTAACCACCGAGTATTTTAAAAGATTAATCTGTGAATAACTACGCCAAGTTATTTATAAACAACTTATATTTGTCGCTTTTCTTCATCCAATCGCTTTTTAGTTATGGGGCCCACATAAGGTCAAGCATCAATGCATTTAATATTCTCGACAATAAAAAGAATATTCTACGACCAAACTAATATTCCCTAAACAACAATGAATATTTCATAACCACTCATGTATTTTTGAAAAAAAATTTCATATATCACCCTTAACTTTAACTTTTTATCAATTTAACCATTTACTGAATTATAAGAAAAATTGAATACTTTTATTTCATAAAATTCGGGGTCTTACATTTGTATTATATACCATGTATCTGGCGACTCAAGATTGGTGATGTATACCTATTTTTGGGGGCGTCACATATAACGTAACTATGAATATTTTAATATATATATATATATATATATATGTATAAATATTCATATAAATCATCTTTTAACTAATATTTTTTTTTATTTTGATGAGTTTTAGAATTTATCAAGATTCGTATATATCGTATACTATGTTGGGATCAACGGTATAAATTATGGTTGTTGAAATAGTACCTGTGACAACCGATTGCCAAGAATGGGGGCCCATATATATATATAGCCGTGTATATTTTATTTATGCTCGGTCTTTCAAAACTGCGTCGTTTTGGCATATTTGTTTTTGATTTCTGATTTAGGAGGAGATAAGTTGTCTTTTAAATAAATAAATAAATAATCTACCAAAACGACATAGTTTTGGCAGACTATGCACAAATAAATTATACACAACTGTGTATGACCATATTGCTCTATATATTAACTTATTAAACTATAATTATTAACTTATTATAATTTTTTTACTTAAAAAATTTAATTGCGATGTCAAGAGGCGGGAGCAATTATAGACGATATAATTTAAAAAAAAGAATTAAATATTCAATGTAAACTTTTGAATTTAATTATAGATTATAAATATTGCAAATTTTAAAGTGTATATATATAGGGTTCTAATTCATGTCAAGCGATTGTTAGGAGTATTATTCCAGCAACCATCATCTCTATCATTAATCAATATAATTAATGGTTGAGATCAAAAAAAATAAAAGTCTTACCGCTAAAATTGTAGTGGCAGTAATTACACTTACTAATCTATTAAAGTAAGTGTAATTACTATCGCTACAACTTGTAGCGGTTAAACTTTTATTTTTTTCAATCTCAACTATTAATTATATTGATCAATGATGGAAAACGATGGAGATGATGGTTGCTGAAATAGTATTCCTAACAATCGGTTGCCATGAATTGGAACCCATATATATATATATATATATATATATATATATAAATATAACATATATTCAATAATTAATAAGCTTTCACATATATATAAATTAATTATATATATAGGTATTAGTTTGTTACAAATTTGTACTTTCAAAATTTACTTGCGATAATAGGAGAGGCAATAACAATGGATAATATAATTTTATTATTAAAATATGTTAGGTTCGAATTAATTTAGAATTAATGAACTATACTTTAAAATTCATTATTTTTTTTCTTATTCTATTTATAATTGTAATTAGAGCATTCATTTTAAAATTAAAATTTACAATTTCAAAATGATGAAAAGTTATTTGAATTTTAATTTAGATTATTGAATATTGTATTTATTAAAAATAAATAAATTAACATTCATTCATTAATACTATACTTTAAAACTCATTATTTTTTTTTCTTATTCTAGCTATAGTTATAATTAAAGTATTCATTTTAAAATTTAATATTTCAAAATGATAAAAACTTGCTCGAATTATAATTTTAAACATTAATCATTATATTTATTAAAAATAATAAAATTAACATTCATTTATTAATAAACTTTACTTTGAAATTCATTATTTTTTTATCCTAGTTATAGACTTATAGTTACAATTACACAACTTTTATCTTTTGTTATAAACCCGAAATGATATCTAGATATCTTCTTCTTCTTAATGTTTGCTGAAGAGATTGGAGATGGAAAATAGTGGCTGGAGGTTGGAGAGTTGAACTGTTTTGGAGCGGATCTGGCAATTGGGATCGGAGATCGTAGCTGTTGCGATGATGGGGTGGTTTTATCTTTGAAGGTGGGTTGTTCTCTCCTTCTCCTTCAGCCTCTTCCATTATTACCCAATTGAAGGTACAAATTTCGTTCCTTTTGAATTTTCCCTAAACCATTCTCAGTACACTGTTTCTTAGCCCATCCATTTCATTTTCTCTCTCGTAAATTTGCCAAAGTTACCACAGATCTGGGAGGATGTGCACCATATCAGTGGGTGAGTCCTTGATTCCAAAACTCGTGTTATTAAGAGACAATGGAAAAAGGATATTGATATCCTGATTTAGGATGACCACAAGCTAAAACGTTGATTAAACTAGGCAAAAAAAGAGAGGAGAAATTGGATATGATATGGTTGCTCAAAATATCAAGATTGAGGCATATAATGAGAGGGAAAGTTTAGAATTTCGTGGTATAGATTGCAACAGTAAAACAGTTAGACTTTTTAGCTCTATATGGATGTTCGCCACCATGTTTTAATCCAAGCACATGAAAATATAAAGTATACATATATGGAATTATATATTCAAACAAATTATTTACTGGATTGTGCTGATATTATTGTTCAAGTCTTCTTACTTTCTGCAGCCATTTTGTTCTGTAACAGTTAGAAATCATAAAGCAAATGATGTGTTCCTACCATTTGGTTATGTTATGATAGGTGCTAGTATATTGAACTTAAACTTTACGGTTGTTTACTTTGATTTATATATATTATATAAATTGATCAACATATCCCCAACGTTTGGTATCCTACTTTTCCTGAAAATGCCGTATCACATGTCATGTTTTGTGTCGTATCCGTATTGATGCTTCATAGCCTTTATTACATAAGATGATTAGTTATCAACCAAGATGAATTTACAACGTAAAAGCTTTTTTTGGCAAATTATGATTATGCAGGGCCTTTGTAGTTAACATTGGGATTTGGGGACATGATGGAGAGGTGGACTAATTGTCTGTATCGGTAATTTAACTCTTGGATGATTTTTTTATTTATTCATTTACACATATATAAGTAATTTTCTTCATTGCTTTTGATCTTGCCTTCTTTAGTTCCAAATTTCATTTATTTGCAGATCAACATTGCACAGAGTGATACATGTTATAAATTATTCAAATAAGAAAATGATATTTATTATTTAAAAAATAGTTATTAAGAGGTAGTTATTAAAAAGAAGTTGTAGGTAGTTATTAGTAGTTATTGGTAGTTATTTTCTATAATAAATATATGAATTTTCATATTGTTAAAGTGCTGAATTTTTTTGTTGTTCAAACTATTATTTCTCTCTCTAAAATTATCAAATTCTTATCTCTCATATTCCTACTTTGAAGTTTTTTTCATTATTTGCTAAATGCAAAACTTCTCAAGGCTTGTCATATTCACTAAGGCTATTTTCATTCATCTTATAGCAATTTCAAAAAGGAGAAGGAGCAAATATTGCTTTTAGGAAAGCGATTTTACGCCTTTCAAGCCATTTTTCTACTTCAAATTTATTTGTGTTCTTGGTTCTTTTATTAATTTCCATATTTTCCTAACAATCTAAAAGCAATAAATTTTTTCTTGCTATTTAAAACACCATTCAAAATACCATGGAATCTTCAAACACCATCAAACTCATGAACTAAGATTTTGTTCGTCTTGATCGTTTTGATGGAACCAACTTCACAAGATGGAAGGACAAATTAATTTTTATGCTTACCGCCTTGAAAATCATCTATGTTCTTGACCCAAACCTTCCTCCCATTCCTCCACCACAAAATGATGATTCAACCGAATTGAAAGCACAAAGACAAAAAAGACAGGAAGATGAAGTCATGTGTCGTGGACATATTCTTAATTCACTTATGGATCGCTTATATGATCTCTACACAGTGGAGCCTTTTGCCGCAAAAATTTGGAAGGCTTTAGAATTTAATTATAAGGCCAAAGAAGAAGGAACGAAAAAATTTCTGATAACAAAATATTTTGAAATGAAATTTGTTGATAACTTGCCTATTTTAGTGCAAGTACACGAGTTGCAAGTCATTGTGAATCAACTGAGAGCAGCGGAGATTGAACTTCCTGAACCATTTCAAGTAGGAGCAATAGTGGCGAAATTGCCTCCATCTTGGAAAGGTTATCGAAAAAAAATTCTTCATGATTTCAAGGAGTACACTTTGGAAGACATTCAAAAACATCTTCGAATCGAAGAGGAGACGAGGGTGAGATATGAGAATGAAAATTCTTATGATGGCAATAATAAGGCAAATATTATGAATAAGCCCTCCAACAATTCTTATAAAAGAAAAAATGGCAAAGGGAATTTTTTAGGTCCTAAAAAGGATCAAGGAAAATTCAAGAAATCTAGGAATGGAGGATGCTTTGTGTGTGGCAAACCAGAACACTATGCAAGAGAATGCAGATTTAAGAAGACCCAAAAAGCGTAGATTAATTCCTCAAGGAAAGTGATGATATTGTTGCTACTGTGAGTGAAATCAATGCTATTCAAGGAAAAGTAACTGGTTGGTGGTATGACACATGTGCAACAATCCACGTGTGTTATGATAAATTTCTTTTTAAGACCTATAAGCATATTGATGATGGGCAAGAAATTCAAATGGGAAATGAGAAGAGGTCTAAAGTGATAGGCAAAGGAAATGTGGAACTTTTCTTCACTTCAGGCAAGAAAGTGACTCTCACCAATGTTCTCCATGTTCCAGATATGAATAGAAATCTTGTTAGTGGGGATCTTTTGAGCAAACCGAGTATTAAATCTATATTCGAATCGGGAAAGTTAATCTTGTCCCTAAATGGTAATTTTGTTGAAAAAGGCTATTCTAGTGATGGAATGGTCAAACTCTCAATTGTATATAATGATTCTATTAATAATAAGAATAATGATTCTGTTTATATGGTTGACTCAATTTCTTTATGGCATAATAGACTTGTACATGTA
This sequence comes from Panax ginseng, assembly GCA_020205605.1. NCBI lineage: Eukaryota > Viridiplantae > Streptophyta > Magnoliopsida > Apiales > Araliaceae > Panax > Panax ginseng. Next base: position 22,735,078 of record CM035149.1, read on the forward strand.
GGTTTAAGTACTATGAAAAGAATGGTTTGATATCTTATAATGTAAATGACTTTAAGAAATGTGAGTTATGTGTTAAATCCAAGATGATAAAGAAGCAATTTAAAAGTGTTGAAAGAAACACTAGTTTATTAGAATTAGTACATTCTGATATTTGTGAATTAAATGGCATGTTAACTATAAGTGGAAATACGTATTTTATAACATTTATTGATGATAGTTCTAGATATACTTATGTATACTTGTTAAAAAATAAAAATAAGGCATTTAGTGTGGTTAAGAACTATAAAGCAGAAGTTGAGAATCATTTAGGAAAGAAAATTAAAATACTTAGAAGTGATAGAGGAGGTTAATACTTTCCTAATAATTTAATGCATTTTGTAAAGGAAATGTCATAATTCATGAATGTACTGCTCCACGAACACCAGAACAAAATGGATTAGCCGAAAGACGTAATAGAACTTATTTGAAAATGGTTAATGCTATGTTATTGCATGCTGAATTATCTTTTAATTTGTGGGGGTGAAGCTTTACTTTCTGCTTGTCATGTACGAATATGATTCCTATTAAAAGAAATCATATGTCTCCATATGAGTTATGGAAGGGACGAAAATCCAACATTGGATATTTTAAAGTGTGGGGGTGTCTTGCATATTGTAAAAACAATGATCCAAAAAGGACCAAGTTGGGGCCTAGAGGGATCAAATGTGCTTTTGTAGGCTATGCATCGCATAGTAAAACATATCGGCTCTTAAATTTAGAGTCAAATGTCATTATTGAATCCATAGATGTTGAATTCTTCGAACACTAATTAACTAAAGGTAATAGATTTCAAAACCCACCTATGGTGAAGCATTAGGAGAACCATCACAAGAGATTGTTGAGCAACCTAGTTCACAAATGATTGGTCAACAATCAAATGAACAAAGGAAAAGTAAAAGGGTAAGAAAAGCAAAATCTTTGGGACCGAATGAGATCGACTCTCAACATATTTTTTTTTACCTTATAGAAGGTAATAGAGATGAAGTTGTGAGAACGATCCCTACAGTTCTTCAAGTGGAAGATGACCCAACGATATTTAAAGAGGCTGTAGCTTCTAGAGACGCAGTTTTTTGGAAGGATGCTATTAGAGATGAAATGGATTCTATAATATGAAACCACACTTGGGAGCTTGTTGATTTGCCTTCTGATTCTAAATCTATTGGTTGTAAGTGGGTGTTTCGTAGAAAGTATCATACCGATGGTACTTTGCACACCTATAAGGCTAGGTTTGTGGCCAAAGGTTTTCGACAAAACAAGGTATTTACTATTTTGACACATATGCACCAGTAGCAAGAATAACTTCAGTCCGAATAATGTTTGCATTAGCTTCAATTTATAACTTATATGTTCATCAAATGGATGTCAAAACGACATTTCTTAATGGAGATCTCGATGAGGAGGTCTATATGGAACAACCAGAAGGGTTTGTCCTACCAGGAAATGAACATAAAGTTTGTAAATTAGTCAAGTCTTTATATGGTTTAAAACAAGCACCTAAACAATGGCATGAGAAACTTGATAAAACTGTTTTATCATATGGTTTTAAACATAATGTAGCTGATAAATGTGTTTATATCAGAACTTGTGATAATTATGTCATGTTAATTTGTTTGTATGTTGATGACATATTGATTGTAAGCAATCACATAGATAGAGTTACAGAAACGAAGATCTTAGACAAGTGGATACAATCCTTGGTATCAAGGTAAAAAGAAATAGTGGGGGATATCTATTGAGTCAATCTCATTACATTGAGAAAGTGCTGAAAAAAATTCAGTCACTTAAAATTTAAAGAAGTAAGTACTCCTTTTGATCCAAGTATCAAGTTAATCAAGAATGATGGAAGAGCAGTAGCTCAATTAGAGTTTGCTAGTGCTATTGGAAGTCTTATGTATGCAACGCAATGCACAAGACCGAATATAGCATTTATGGTTAGTAAACTCAAGAGATTTACCAAGAATTCCAAGTATCGAGCAGCATGGAAGGCCATGAGTGAGTTTTTGGATACCTTAAGAGAACTAAAGATTTAGGCCTACAATACTCAAAGTTTCCGATATATTAGAAGGATATACCGACGCTAGTTGGATATCGAGTTTGGGAGAAAATAAATCCACTACAAAGTTGGGTGTTTACCTTAGGAGAGAGGTGCAATTTCTTGGAAATCCAAGAAACAAACTTGTATAACACACTCAACTATGGAGTCGTAATTTGTTGCTTTAGCGTAAACCGAAAAAAGAAGTCGAGTGGTCGAGGGATTTTCTTATAGAAATTTCGTTGACTTCTAAGAGTATAAGTTCAGTCTCAATTCTTTGTGATAGTCAAGCCACTTTGGCTCGAGCATATAGCTAGTGAGACAAACAATGGAAAGTCAAGACATATTAGTCTTCGACATGATTATGTGAGGAAATTAATCAAGGATGGGATTATTTCGCTCACATATGTAAGATCTAGTGGAAATTTGGCCAATCCATTCACCAAACCTCTGTCGAGAGATATGGTGATAAAAGCCTCAAATTTAATGGGGCTAAAACTCCTAAATTAATTCACCAATAACGACAACCCTACCTAACACTATGAAATGAGTAGTTTTAGGTTCAAAGGGTAACAACAAGTTATTGAAATGTGAATGCTCAGTACTTAAACTAGTATGGCCACTTGAGACAAAAGTACTGGTTGCCATAGTTAGAGGGTTGAGATTTAATCTCTTAAATGAAGTTCAGTTAGTGGAACAAGTGTCTAAAATATGGCAAAGACATTGAAAGAACCTCACCTATATGAACTTAGAAGTGGTGCCGCTTCGATTGAGATTTGGAGTTTATCTCATAAAAGTTTATCATGAATGTTGGATCAGCTCATGGCCTTACGAGAGCTGAGCGTGTGATTGTGTGGAATATGAGAATTCTTTCTGTTTATGTGTGTGATGTCATCGACATTGTCACAAAGAATAACAAGTTCAAAGCTTTCAAGCTACTTGAGATTTTGACTTAGTTTTGTGGCATTTACACTAAGGTAATATTCAAATTGAAAGATATATTACTGTATTCATAAACATAATTTAATTTTTTGGAGAAATTTTCATATTTGAATAAGTGGGGGATTGTTATAAATTATTCAAATAAGAAAATGATATTTATTATTTAAAAAATAGTTATTAAAAGGTAGTTATTAAAAAGAAGTTGTTGGTAGTTATTAGTAGTTATTGGTAGTTATTTTCTATAATAAATATATGAATTTTCATATTGTTAAAGTGTTGATTTTTGTTGTTGTTCAAACTATTATTTCTCTCTCTAAAATTATCAAATTCTTATCTCTCATATTCCTACTTTGAAGTTTTTCATTATTTGCTAAACGCAAAACTTCTCAAAGCTTGTCATATCCACTAAGGCTATTTGCATTCATCCTATAGCAATCTCAAGAAGGAGAGGGAGCAAATATTGCTTTTAGGAAAGCGATTTTACGCGTTTCAAGCCATTTTTCTACTTCAAATTTATTTGTGTTCTTGATTCTTTTATTAATTTTCATATTTTCCTAACAATACGAACGGGAAAGGAATGCTTTTCTGTAATCAATATTTGTTACCTATTTATAACTTATTATTTTTTCTGTCATGTATCGTGTTTTTCTCTACATGGCCTACATGTGCTTGTGAGGCATATACATAAGAAGCGCAGAAGCTAACCATATACTCCTTCCGTTTCAAAATAATAAAAACACTTTCCTTTTTTTTCCTATTTCAAAATTAGAAATACATACTTTAAACTATAAAGTGTCATGAAGTTTGTAGCATCCCATTATTTGTATTCTAGGTAGACTGAATAATATCTTATTTCTGTTTGTTCGAATTTTGATTTTCATTCGTCATGGGAGTTAATGTGAGAAGCTGACAATTATATGTGCGTGCAACATTGTAGATGGCTTTCTTTATGGATCCCAATCCAGAATGTGTGGTTGAGTGCTTAAGAAGTTGCTGCAGTGAGGCATCTCCCCCAAGGTATGGTATCCAATTCACCTCTTATACAATTCATGCATATATGAAGTTTATAGTGTTTGTCGAGTCTATTGAGCTGAAGTCTTTATTCTTCATCCTTTTAATTCAAAATATTAGTCATAAACAACTCATCGATGGGATCTGTCTACCTGTCTAACACACTTGTTGGGGTAATGCTTTAGTTGTAAAACGGATGAACTATAAAGCATTTCAGTTTGTCTTGTTTATGTTACTAGATAGTAATAATTGCAAGGCTTAATGGAATGCTGGTAATGATCTTTTTATTAAACGTAAATGTATGAGATCTTTAAAGAACATAACCTTTCCCCCCCTAAAGTTTGTTTAAGAAACCTTTGAAGAACAAAAATCCGGTTAAGAGAAAAAATATTGAAGTCGCTGAAGAGGTGAAGCACTGTTTTAAGAAGCACAACCTCATAAATCAAATCACAGTAATAGAGAGCTTGCAGCATGTGAACACCTGTGTGGCTGTCTTATATAGGAAGGTTAATTGGAATCTATAATACAGACTATTAGTTAAGCTGCAACAGGGGGTTTGGCATTAGTTTTATTTTTAAGTTGTGTCGCAATTTTGTGAGGACAAATATGTCTTCTAATTCAATAATATAGGAATAACTATCGCTATTAATGTCACTCCCTCCAATTACTCTTAAGATGGAGAATATGCACACACGTAGTGATTTTAGGAGATAATAATTAAGTAACGATAATATAAAAACCGTTTAAATTAAAAAAGTAGTTATTTAGGGGATTATAAAATCAACATAGCAAGTTATGAATGATATTATTTGTTATTTTAATTTTGTTTTAAATGTTTTAAACTGTATAATATTATGTTGTAATATAATTTAATTAGTAATGATAATATCCGTACAGTTTAGATAGATAGTGATTTTATGAGATAATAAACAAAAAGTGAAACAAATAGTCATTTGACATGGCAAAACAAAAACAAAAAGATAGTCCATAGTTTTGATCTAAAATTCTTGAGAATATTGATGAAAGGATATTAGCTCTTCTTAATCTTTTGGCTAAACAAAAGAATATTATAAAAGAGAGTCAGCAAAAACATGTAAAAGACCAGATTTCTTATTCTAGTAGCATTCTCTAATTATCTGATCCTTATAAAATATTTACAATAAAAATTTGTTCTAGATAAATTTGTGGATGAAACATCAAATAGGAGTACAAGACTCGTTGTGGCCATCTTTATAGCTAGGAAAATTAAGAGTACCATAAGTCTTTCTAGCTACACACAATCTCTCAAAATGATAAGGAATAGTATATTATATATATGGAGATATCATATTATCATGTTGGTGGTGTTACTTTCTTATGCTACAGTCACTAATAATCACCATGCTTTAATTGAATGAACAGGGTTGGGTTGCAGCTTTTCAAATCAGCAAATGATCATTTGATGCCTAAGGAAGCATATTTTCTGAATATCACCAAAGTACTACTACCTATGTTACTAATACTCTAATTAATCATGTGAATTTTTTTATGCTGATAATTAATATTAGTGTATGCTGCAGTATTTCTTCCTTGTGCATTCTGAAAAAGTTGATAACGTGTGCATCCTCTAGGTATATATCTTCATCCTCCTTGCATGGATGCTATGGGACTTTTTTTAACTCTCTCTCTATCTCTCAAAAAGAGTCCCATTTGCAATTTTTTCTCCAAACAAAAAAAGAGTCCTTTTTGTAATAATAGTAGTGTAAAAGGACACAATTTCCTCAAATTTGTCATCATAATTTCATTATCATGTCACTACTACTAAACTATCAACTTATCCTTTTCAGTGGTAAACATGGAACAAAAAGACATTTTTAATAATGATTTTTTTTAAATGAGATTCTTTTTGTGGGACGGGATAGTAGGTTGCATGCTCAATTTTACCTTTGATATCTTGGCTTTTCCTAGTCACTGTGTTATCTTTAGGTTTTCACAATTTTAGCTTGACAAGAATCTTATTATTGAAAGAAAAGGCTACCAAGTTGATAAACCCAATCTCTTTCTCCACCTTAGTAGTTGCTCGAAGATGAATCTATCAGCTCCCTTTACAACTAATAATATATATGAATAAGATAGAAAAAATATGTGATTAATTCAATGAGAAGTACTCATATGGACCTTAATGAATCTTGTTATCTTGCATGTTATAACTGCAGAGAGAGAGAGAGAGAGCTCATTCCTTGTATCAATAACTAGCTTGACCAAAAGATTAAAGAAATAAAAAAAATGAAAAAGGAGATGCCAAGTATTATTGGCTAATTTAGCTGAGCTTAATGAAGTCCTTTAACAGTATCCAGCCTTGTACAGTTTTATTTTCCAAACATATTATTAACATTTGCTAGAAATGTAGTAGTGGTAACAGAATTGTATTCAATCTACCTAAAATTTAGACATAATTCTATTAACAATCTAGAGACTATATCTGAAGTCAATAATCAATATTCCTATTTAGTAATATTATTTAAGGTGCAATCTTTATATCAATAGTTATAAAAGTTGTTCTTTTTTAGGGCTGAAGTTGCGTCTCAGAAATTTGGTTTACATGGACAAAATAGTATTTTCTTCTGTCACAAGACATCATGACAAGCAGTTAGTTTTATTGGTTTCTAAGAGGAAGTACGAAGTAGAAGTCCTGATTGGGTGTGACTGTGTAAGTATCAAGGTGTAAGGCTCAAAATCTATAGTCGGTGGTCTTAGTTTGGCTACTCTGATCCTAGCATTATCCTTCAATTTTTGGTTAAAACTTCATATTTGTGTTCCTGCCTGTCATTTTCCTTTTCCCTGTTTAATTATTCTATCTTAAAAAGGACAAATACTTGAATAGAAAATAGCGTAACAAAAATCATCTCTCAATGCAGGATTGTAGGTTGATACATGCAGGTTTTTAATCTTATAATCCAGTGATGATGCATTGTTGAAAGTCAAATACAACATTTCAGGTGTACTGCGAGGTCTAAAAGCATCAGTACGATCATGAGACCGACACTCAAAAGTGTTTGACATGACCCTACACAAGCGATATGCAAATTTTTCACTACAACTACATACTCAACTTGCAAGATATGTTTAAATTCCTTAATTATATCTTTAAATTCCTTAATCATATTTTTAAATTCCTTATTTAACCTCTTTATTGGTGTAGTGGCGGATGCTGTTTTAATATTGGCAGAATACCTGAAGGATGAACCATGATTGAAACTCTTGTGAAAGCTTAAGTATTGTTTCCTATTATAAACATTCCTTTCTTAATTATTTTTTTCATATATGACACTAGTGTTAACCTCTTGATAGCAGATAGTGTCAACTAAGACGGGCTTTGTAGTTTTGAGTCGTACAAAGTTTGATCGTAAAGATGATGAATGATCATGTATCAAATGATTTTATTTAATTAATAATATTTTAGTTTTTTTGTATTTTTGTTATAATTTGTTATGGCGTTATTGAGACATAATTTTTTTTGTTTATAAAATAATTTTGACATTCGTTACATAACAAAAGAAAATGCAATATTTATATCGTTGCAAATCATAACAAATTTCGTTGTACGTGAAAAGTAAACGATAACGTATAGTGTTGTTGCTTGTTGGGATGTGATTATTTGGGTCTAGCCATGGTGCAACCCAGTCTATTTAATGGTCCAGATCTGGTGATGGCCCATATGTATTTATTCATGATGTTGGAGAGTCCTTATAAAAAATAGGATTGTGTTTCCTTATTTGGTGGGATAAGGAGGTTTAATTAGGACTCCTACTCTTAATGAGATTCAATAGTTATAAGGTGATTCTGCAAAAGGAGTCCTTCTCCTAGTTGGATAGGGATGGATGTGACTTCTATATATACGGCTACAAGCTAGGACACAAGAATAGAAGAAACAAGAACACAAGAGATACAACACAAATACACAACTTGTACTCTCCATATTATCAACTTGTCCTCCCAATATTATTATAGTGGATTACTCTCTCTCTCCATAGTTTTTTCTCAATTGGGTTTCCACGTAAATTCTTGTGTTTATATTTATGTCTTTATTTATGTTTATGTGAATGTATTTCGTGAGTTTGATATAATCAACTACTCCATCAACCGTTAGCGCGATTTTGGCCTGCTATTTTGGTGATTTCGTCAGGCGTACAAAATTTGGCGTTAACATTGGCGCCGTCTGTGGGAAGCAAGACACTTGTTCTAGTGTCGATTTAAAATCACCGATTCACTGAAGGAGATAAGTGATTCTTTTTTTTTATTAAATTAAATATATACTTGTACGTGTGTATATACTTTGCTAAATCCTCTCCATTGTCTCTCCGGCCCAGGGGCCTTTCTCGTGGGAAGTAGAAAGACAAAATTTACCTAAAATACTAGATCAGATCCACCGAAATTTTAGAAAAACTGAAAACAAAGCCCTAGGATTGATTGATCAATCAACAAATAATGGCTCAACTCTCATCAGATTCACTATCTGCAACCATAGACTCTTCTCGCGCCGATGATCAACAATCACATAGCTCTTCTTCTGATCCGTCTTCACAACTATCACGTAATCTATCATCGGGTCGACTCAACACCAAAGCGCCTGAGTTCGTTCCTCGTAGTAGCGATTCAACCGATCCAACTCAAGAAACCCGGCTCTTATACCACCAACCGCACTTGCCACCTTACCCGGCGGCAAAGGGTTACTTCCATCTTGCGGCGATTCGAGGTCATGTGAGGATCCGGTTCAAAACAATCGTGTGTATGCTCATCACGCGTCTTGCGGCTCAATATCATTATCAAGATACTCATACGCATCATCATCACTTTGTTCGAGCTCAGATACAAGGTGCCATTGATTCGGATCATGTTCCTAGGAATGGTCTCACCGAGGAAGCTGCTCAGAAAATTCTTAACCAGCAACAACCTCTTCTATATGCTTCTCGAAGCCAACCAAGGATATCCAAGCCCATCGGCTTCAGCAAAATGAAACTAGCACCTGGAATCAACACTGATCGTCGGGAAAATAACAAGCCTCAGATAGAATATGCGTGGCTCTTAATTTTCACAAATGGAGGGGAGCGAGCAATCACCTCCACATATTAAGTAAGAGATTTCGTTGTCCTTCGTCACTATCAACATCTGCCGACCACATGGGAACAGATGAAGTTAGGTTCAGACCACTTCGACAATCTCTTTGGCGATTCCTCTTCGGGCCACACCGGTTTCATCATATCTTCGGTTGTTTACTTTCGGCAGATATAAAGTCTGATCGAAGCCTCCCACAGGGGTCGGGACGGATATTATGGCGGCATAAGGTTGGAGGGGTTATAAGGTCGGACAAACGTCCTTTAAGAAGGCTTTGATCTCCCGAAAGAATGAACATTCTACAGATATAAATCCCGAGGATAAAAATCCCAAGGATATAAAATCCCAAGGATATAAATCCTGAGGATATAAATCCCGAGGATATAAAATCCCGAGGATAAAAATCCCGAGGATATAAATCCCGAGGATAAAAATCCCGAGGATATAAAATCCCGAGGATATAAATCCCGCGGAGACCTTTTGATTACTCTCTTAATAAGAGACTGGGGGGAAATGTTGGGGTGTTATAAGGTTGGTTCTTTATATCTTCGGTAGTAATAAGGTTGGTTCGGTTGGTATAAGGATGGTTCTTTATATCTTCGGTAGTGATAAGGTTGATTCGGTTGGTATAAGGTTGGTTCTCTATATTCAGTTGTGATAAGGTTGGTTCTTTATATCTTTGGTTGTGATAAGGTTGGTTCGGTTGGTATAAGGTTGGTTCTCTATGTTCGGTAGTAATAAGGTTGGTTCGGTTGGTATAAGGATGGTTCTTTATATCTTCGGTAGTGATAAGGCTGGTTTGATTGGTATAAGGTTGGTTCAGTTGGTATAAGGTTGGTTCTCTATATTCAGTTGTGATAAGGTTGGTTCTTTATATCTTCGGTTGTGATAAGGTTGGTTCGGTTGGTATAAGGTTGGTTCTCTATATTCGGTTGTGATAAGGTTGGTTCTTTATATCTTCGGTAGCGATAAGGTTGGTTCGGTTGGTATAAGGTTGGTTCTTTATATCTTCGGTAGTGATAAGGTTGGTTCGGTTAGTATAAGGATGGTTCTTTATATCTTCGGTAGTGATAAGGTTGGTTCGGTTGGTATAAGGTTGGTTCTTTATGTCTTCGGCAAATATGGTCTTTTTTGTTGGGATAAACTTGTATACTCTCTCATTTATAAGTTCTTTATAAATAAGAGACTGGGGGAAATGTTGGGATGTGATTATTTGGGTCTAGCCATGGTGCAACCCAGTCTATTTAATGGTCCAGATCTGGTGATGGCCCATATGTATTTATTGTGACAGTGGAGAGTCCTTATTAAAATAGGATTGTGTTTCCTTATTTGGTGGGATAAGGAGGTTTAATTAGGACTCCTACTCTTAATGGGATTCAATAGTTATAAGGTAATTCTGCAAAAGGAGTCCTTCTCCTAGTTGGATAGGGATGGAGGTGACTTCTATATATACGGCTATAGGCTAGGACACAAGAATAGAAGAAATAAGAACACAAGAGATACAACACAAATACACAACTTGTACTCTCCATATTATCAACTTGTACTCCCAATATTATTATAGTGGATTACTCTCTCTCCGTGGTTTTTTCTCAATTGGATTTCCATGTAAATTCTTGTGTTCATATTTATATGTCTTTATTTATGTTTGTGTGAATGTATTTCATAAGTTTGATATAATCAACTACTCCATCAACCGTTAGCGCGATTTTGGCCTACTGTTGTTTTGGTAATTTCGTCAGGCGTACAAAATTTGGCATTAACATTGGCGCCGTCTGTGGGAAACAAGACACTTGTTCTAGTGTCGATTTAAAATCACCGATTCATCGAAGGAGATAAGTGATTCTTTTTTATTAAATTAAATAGATACTTGTACGTGTGTATATATGTATTATGTCAATAGCAATTGAAGCATGATCGTAATTGATTATTGATATATACAACTTTACATATTCTCTCACTTGTATTATGCATGTAGTGGTAGTATTCACATGATGCATGTAAAATCTAAACATTAACACTTTGGTCGGTGATGATAAATTGCGCCGAGTCACCGTGACTAAGTAATTTAATTCACCAAAGACGAGAGATAAAAGTTTAAGCTTTTATATCATTGAAGTGCTTTAAAGGAGGCTTCGGTTTCATCATCATCCACAGACTAAAGGGACATGCCCATGAAATTGTTTTTCAATAAAAGTGGCAGCCGATAGCTATGCATGACGCACAGTTTCCAATCTTTGGGTTAGCTGGGATTAAAAACGACGTAAGCGTGGTTCGGCGGCGGACCAACCAGTAATAGCACCAAACGTCCTTCGAGAAGGCTTTGATCTCCTGAAAGGATGAACATTCTACAGATAAAAATACCGAGGATAAAAATCTCGAGGAGACTTTTTGAATACTCTCTTATTTATAAGTTATAAATAAGAGACTGGGGGGCAATGTTGGAGTGTGATTATTTGGGTCTAGTCAAGGTGTAACTCAATTTATTTAATGGGCTAGATTTGGTGTTAGCCCATAATATATATTTATTTTGACATTGAGAGAGTCCTTATTGAAGAAAAATTGTGTTTCCTTATTTGGTGGGATAAGGAAGTTTAATTAGGACTCCTACTCCTAATTGGATTCAGTAGTAATAAGGTTGGTTCTTTATATCTTCGGTAGCAATAAGGTTGGTTCGGTTGGTATAAGGTTGGTTCTTTATATCTTCGGTAGTGATAACGTTGGTTCGGTTGGTATAAGGTTGGTTCGGTTGGTATATATAAGGTTGGTTCTTTATATCTTCGGTAGTGATAAGGTTGGTTCGGTTGGTATAAGGTTGGTTCTTTATATCTTCGGTAGTGATATGGTTGGTTCAGTTTGTATAAGGTTTATTCGGTTGGTATAAGGTTGGTTCTTTATATCTTCGGTAGTGATAAGGTTGGTTCGGTTGGTATAAGGTTGGTTCGGTTGGTATAAGGTTGGTTCTTTATATCTTCGGTAGTGATAAGGTTGGTTCGGTTGGTATAAGGTTGGTTCTTTAGTAGTAATATTATAAGGGCAATTGTTTATCTATTTAGGAGGGGAGCCAACAATTTTAGTTTGGCACATAGAGTTCAGGTGTGATATTTTGTCTTCGGCAAATATGGTCGTTTTGTTGGGATAAATTTGTATACTCTCTCATTTATAAGTTCCTTATAAATAAGAGACTGGGGGGTAATGTTGGGATGTGATTATTTGGGTCTAGTCATGGTGCAACCCAGTCTATTTAATGGTCTGGATCTGGTGATAGCCCATATGTATTTATTGTGGGCAATGTTGGGATGTGATTATTTGGGTCTAGCCATGGTGCAACCCAGTCTATTTAATGGTCTAGATATGGTGATGGCCCATATGCATTTATTATGACAATGGGAGAGTCCTTATTAAAATGGAATTGTGTTTCCTAATTTGGAGGGATAAGGAGTCCTTCTCCTAGTTGGATGCGGGTGGAGGTGACTTCTATATATACGACTACAAGCTATGATTTGGGGGAGGGAACACAAGAGATACAACACAAATACATAACTTGTACTCTCCATATACACATCTTGTACTCCCAATATTATTATAGTGGATTACTCTCTCTCTTCGTGGTTTTTTCCCAATTGGGTTTCCACGTAAATTCTTGTGTTTATATTTATATGTCTTTATTTATGTTTGTGTGAATGTATTTTGTGAGTTTGATATAATCAACTACTCCATCAACCGTTAATAGCGATTTTGGCTTTCATTGTTTTGGTGATTTAAATCAGCGTACAAAATTTGGCGTTAACATTGCTAATTGACAATAACTTTTGTTGCTCTCTAAAAACAATCACCTTCGAATAGCATCGTTGCAAATTCATCATAATTATCCAAAAAAACAACGGTAAAACAAAATTTCGTTGCAAATTAGTATATAACTGGTTTATTTTGTACATTTAACAACAAACATCGTTACCAAAAAGTACATAATTAGCAATGAGAACCAGTTGAGACAACAATTTCTATATTATTCAGTAATGACAAACTTCATTGGCAAATGTGTATCAAATGCAACAAATTTTATCTTTGTTGGAAAATAAAAAGATTCTTTTCGTTGCCAATTAGGCGTATTTTGAAACAAAAATTGTTTTTTAGTAACAATTTCTTAATAAATTTGCTACAAAATATTTCGTTGCTAAATGATTTATGATTTTACACGAAAAAAAAATTTCGTTGCGAAATATATTACTTTCTGCAACGAAAAAAATTCGTTGCTAGAAAATTATCAACACTCATTGCGCAACAAAATGTCCAACGACCGAAAAATTGTTGTAAATGGCATTTGACAACGAAATTTCGCACATATAGCAACGAAAACTGTTTGTTGCAAAATCACCATTTTTTGTAGTGTAGCGAATGATTTACCCGTCTCTCCCCTCCTAGTTCTAACCCCAAATCTCAGCCAGGGATCATATCCCTAAGCTTTGATACCAACTGTGACGCCCCCAAAATAAGTATACATCACCCATTCTGAGTCGTCAAATACATGGTACAGAACTCAAATACAAACTTAATTTATACAACTGTTAAGTGTCGTGCAGAATACGACAAAACATAAGTTGTGAGTTTTAATATAAATATTGTCTCCTAGACAATATCTAAACTCAAATTCAATTCTCATTACAATTATTATCACACTATTTTATAGAATAGTGGGGACTACTATAACAACCATCTTAGACCATCACTCCAATCCCTGACTAGTCCCAGCTATATACTCATTTCCTGAAGAGAATAATGAAAGAATACAATAGACAACAAATTTTAGATCAACAACTGCAGCGGAATAAGTAATCCATTAGAAGAGTCAAGTAGAGTATGATATCTATTATCTTCTATGATTTAAAAAGTTTATCATCAATTTTATCGCTGAGACTCAGCTTAAGAAATAATCCACATCACTGAATTATCCATGCACTACGGGCCACAGATATTCATTAGTATCACAACCACGAATTATCTATATACTACGGGCCAAGGATATTCGTGTTTTCACCAATGGTTATGAACATGCCAAACAACAATTCATCTTTGCACCCTTGGTCGAAGAAAACGTGTGATGCCCCCAAAACAGGTATACATCACCCATCTTGGGTCGTCAGATACATGGTACAGAACTCAAATACAAACTTAATTATACAACTATCGTGCAAAATTGTAAGACCCCAAATTTTATGAAATAAAAGTATTCAATTTTTCTTATAATTTTATTCGGTAAATGGTTAAATTGATAAAAGTTAAAGTTAAGGGTGATATATGAATTTTTTTTAAATACGCAAGTGGTTATAAAGTATTCATTATTGTCGGGGAATATTCGTTTGGTCGTGGAATATTCTTTTTGTCGGGAATATCCGCATTTACTGGTACTTGATCATTTGTGGGCCCCATAACGGAATAATTGTCGGATGAAGAAAACGACAAGTTTGAGTTTTTACCATTAACACCGTTTGAATACTCGGTGGTTAAAATACAATAATACGCGTTGTTGCACAGAAGCATACACGGTATACACGTATATTTTGAATTATTGATTCTTACGTAAGAAGGCACTACTCAATAATTGTTACGGTAGTTACTGTTCAATATTATATTGATTCAATAATTGCTGCGTTGATATTTTGTATCGTTGTTGTTTCAATAATTGTCATTACACAGTATTTTCCATTATCAAATCAATAATTCATATTATTTGAATAATATTATCGATAACATTATTGGCAATGTCTAGAAAGTTACATCAAGGAGAGGTTTGGTCACCTAATTGCGGCTACCAAGAAGGAGAAATCCTTATTGAAAGCCCCTCTATATCAGGAACCGCTCGGTCACAAGATCTTGTGATTACAGTAATATTATTTTTAAAATAATTAATTATTGATTATTATGATAAAGAAAATATTTATTGTGGATATAGATGGAGAAAATTTTTAATGTGACAACTATTGAAAATTAATATTTTATCTTTTCTCGATAAAATAATTCATTTAAATATATTATTTTAATAATATATTAATCTGTAATATTTTTACAATGAATGAAGGATATATGAGTATATGAGGAGGAAGAGTATTTTGTGGCATTAAATATTTAGCATATGTTTTGGGTTTGGTGGACACAATTCTTGACCGAAAATTGATTATGTATCGTAAAATCGCTTTCGTTTATTGATTTGATCAATTTCATTTGGAATTTGGAAATATTTTCTTCGTCAGAAGTTGTAGAGAATGGAATTTCCCATGGAAAGTCATGAGTTTCAATTTTTCCGATAAGCAGGCTATTTTCTATGAATTATTGAAATTTGAAAAATAAAATAATTTTTATTAAGTTATGGGTGGGACCCACTTTTGGTGGGTGTTGAATACAACACATGGGCTGCTGATTTTGGTTCAAAGAAGGCTGCCTAAATTGATCAAGAGAGGTGGCGAGGAAATTTGAATAAAAATAATATTAATTTATTATTTTAGTCTCCTTTCAGGCGTTCTCTAAGATTTTCCTATAAATAGAAGCTTAAGTTAGAATTGAAAACACACCGTAAACTGAAGTTTTCTCTCTTTTCTCTCTATATTATCAAGTGTATTCTTGTATCTTGAGTGTTGCTATACTGATTGCAAGTTCAATTCGTTATTCCAAATGTAAATAACGCTCTTTTGAGGTAAGGGATTTTAAGGGTTGTTATGTTTTCCATGTTTCGTAACTTTTCAGACCTTCAGAAAAATTTGGAAAAATTTGAAATGATAATATGATGAGTTTTATTGATTGTGTCCAAAAATGGTGATTTTTGGATGTATAGATTAAGAGTTATGAATTTTACGGGAAAAGACTATTTTAAAAGTAACCGCTTATAACTCCTTGTGGTTAACTCCAAAATTGATGAAATTTTTATTGGGAGTACATCTATATTATATAAGTATACTCTGTAAATTTTGGAATTTTTGGATAAAAGTACAATTTATGATAAATGTTTAAATATTCGGTGGTTTTGGCCATGTGAAAAATAGTAAATGACTTTTAAAAATTCTGATAAAAATATATGTTCAATATAGGACTATATTCTGCTAAATCCCAGAGAAGAAATATTTTTGGAACTGATTTGTTATTTTTCATGAAAATAGACTAGTTATGAGTAAATGAATTAAATATGTTATGTGAGGTAAGAAAATTAGAAAATAGGATTTTATAGCTTGAGAATCCTATATGAGGTATATGCAGATTTTTGATGAGGGTTTTGCTTATTGGTGATGAAATCTTATGAGTTTGGCATTTTAGAATGATTAAATGCATTATTTAGTAAAGTGTAAACAATTAAAATAAATTGTTTATAAGCTTAAAAAAAATATTATTCTTTCAATATCATTATACCGAAATATTGATATGAATTTTATTGTAGAATTTCTACCTTTTTGAGTCGGGTTTACTATTCATGAGATACTATTCACGAGTTACTATTCATGAGTTACTATTCATGACAAAATTGGTTTCTTTTTCTAACCAAATTATAGTTGATTTATGAATATTACTCTGGAGATTAAAACTATATATTGATTATATTGATTTTATTATCATATATAACATTTTTATAACCCTGATGTTGAAATTCTCTTTCATTGGAGTGTAAAGATGGATAGATTATTGGTATGATCATGACTACGGTTCTCTTTGGCCGATGAAGTGAAAAGTTGAATTGTGGATTTGGTATGATCATGACCATTGAATTTATAATTGAATATCTTTAGCTTAAGTGCAAAGGTGAATTAATCAACATGGTTATAATTATTGTTTATATAAATTCTGAAATGATTATATATTTCTTTGAGATATTAATATATTTGGCCCGTAATGCAAAAAGATGACTTGTTGTTGAATATCTTTGGCATGTAGTGCAAAGATGAATCTGTTGATGAATATCTTTGGCTGTAGTGCAAAGATGAACTGTTGATGAATATCTTTGGCCCGTAGTGCAAAAGATGAATTTATTAGTTTGATTATGAACATGAATCGTGATTTGGTATAACCATGATCTTTGATGTTTGTGTGATGAAAATTATCTTTGTCCCGGATGAGAAAAGGAATTTAGAACAACAATTACAATTATGAGTTATTCATATGATTGTGATGTGAATTGTTGATTGATGTTCTGAGAATAAAACATTGTTGGTGAACTTTTAACATGAAGAAGATAATAGACTTTATAGTCTATTCGACTCTTCTAATGGATCGCTTCATTCATTTGCAACTATGGTTGAAAAGTTTTATCATCTACCATATGTTCTAAATCTCGATTTATTACCGATGAAGACTATTGATAATTTATTTATCTTTAGTCATACTATTCTTTATCGAAGCTAGTTGTGCTCACCCTTTTACTTCACAATTCCTTTCAGGTAATAAAAGTGTAGATGGGTCGAGTGGGGGATAACAGGGGAATAGAACGGTGGTCTATAGCTGTTGAGGGTGAGGCAAACCCAACGTTGGAAGGGTGTTTTGTCACTATCATACAAGATGTCTAATGACATACAACCTCGTATCATCATAAGATAGGGATGTGCTCATCCACTTGCTGAGTATATATACGAGCACTACCTATATAATCTTGGTGTTTGTTTGAAGTATAATTCTCAATTAGAGATAGTGGAGATAATGATATGTCAAGAGAAGACTTACCATTGGGAAGAATATGATAGTAATCTTCTTGTTTTTCTTTGGGGTCTATTAGGTCAACCAAGGATAATTTCGTGGCCATATGATATCTATCATAACCTAGACGCACGGTCTCCCATATACGAAGGTTTCTTGAGCATTTCCCAAAGATTTTAGTTTCTAAAGCAGGTTTTGACTATACCTTTATGTAAGGTGTCCTTTGTGAGGTGTTGTCCACGGTTGGGACATGTGTCACATTTGGTATATATTTGTATCCAAACTCACAAAGATATGTGTTGTTGTATTTTGTACGACAATTGTTGTAATAAAGTTGTAGTTATTTTCTGTGTACCATGTATTTGGCGACTCGAATGGGTTGGATGGAATGGACCTATTTTGGGGTCGTTACATTTGGTATCGAGCTTAGGGATATGATCTCTGGCGGAGATCGGGGAATAGAACTAGGAGGGGAGAGATGAGTAAATCCTTCGCTAGTGTGTCCTACCTAAGCTTATTTGTTGGTTAGTCATAATATCGGGATATTATGTGATATGTTAATTTGTTCAATTAACCCTTGTTTTGAAGCGGTATTCTAGAATGATATAAAATACTGAGGAGATGAAAGCAATGGAGAAATCATGAGGACAGGAAAGATGGACTCTGAAATGAAAGCAAGGTATTCTCAACTCTTTGAAATACCAAGTACGTAAATTTCGGGGACGAAATTTCATAAGGAGGGGAGATTGTAAGACCCCGAATTTTATGAAATAAAAGTATTCAATTTTTCTTATAATTTTATTCAGTAAATGGTTAAATTGATAAAAGTTAAAGTTAAGGGTGATATATGAATTTTTTTTAAATACGCAAGTGGTTATAAAGTATTCATTATTGTCGGGGAATATTCGTTTGGTCGTGGAATATTCTTTTTGTCGGGAATATCCGTACGACGGCGCAGTCATTTGTGGGTCCCATAACGGAATAACTGTCGGATGAAGAAAACGACAAGTTTGAGTTTTTACCATTAACACTGTTGGAATACCTGGTGGTTAAAATACAATAATACGCGTTGTTGCACAGTAGCACACGGTATTACACAGTATTTTTGAATTATTGATTCTTACGTAAGAAGGCACTACTCAATAATTGTTACAGTAGTTACTGTTCAATATTATATTGATTCAATAATTGCTGCGTTGATATTTTGTATCGCTGTTGTTTCAATAATTGTCATTACACAAGATTTTCCATTATCAAATCAATAATTCATATTATTTGAATAATATTATCGAGATAACATTATTGGCAATGTCTAGAAAGTTACATCTAAGGAGAGGTTTGGTCACCTAATTCAGGCTACCAAGAAGGAGAAATCCTTATTGGAAAGCCCCCTCTATCCTGGGAACTGCCTGGTTGTTAGTACTGTGATTCTGTAATATTATTTTTAAAATAATTAATTATTGATTATTATGATAAAGAAAATATTTATTGTGGATATAGATGGAGAAAATTTTTAATGTGACAACTATTGAAAATTAATATTTTATATTTTTCTGATAAAATAATTCATTTAAATATATTATTTTAATAATATATTAACGGTAATATTTTTACAATGAATGAAGGATATATGAGTATATGAGGAGGAAGAGTATTTTTGTGGCATTAAATATTTAACATATGTTTTGGGTGTCGGTGGACACAATTCTTGATAGAAAATTGATTATAATCGTAAAATCGCTCGTTTGTTGATTTGGTCAATTTACATTTGGAATTTGGAAACATTTTCTTCCGAAAAGTTGTAGAGAATGGAATTTCCTATGGAAAGTCGCGAGTTTTCGAATTTTTTCTCGATAAACAGTGCTATTTTCTATGAATTATTGAAGTTTGAAAAATAAAATGATTTTTATTAAGTTATGGGTGGGACCCACTTTTGGTGGGTGTTGAATACAACACATGGGTTGCTGATTTTGGTTAAAAGAAGGTGCCTAAATTGATCAAGAGAGGTGGCGTGAGGAAATTTGAATAAAAATAATATTAATTTATTATTTTAGTCTCCTTTCATGCGTTAAAGATTTTCCTATAAATAGAAGCTTAAGTTAGAATTGAAAACACACTAGAAAGCTCAAGTTTTCTCTCTATTTCTCTCTATATTATCAAGTGTATTCTTGTATCTTGAGTGTTGCTATCTGGTGCAAGTTCGATTCGTTCGGCGTTATTCAAATCGTAAATACCGCTTTTCGAGGTAAGGGATTTTAAGGGTTTTATGTTTTCCATGTTTCAGTAACTTTCGGACCTTCGTAAAAATTTGGAAAAATTTGAAATGATAATATGATGAGTTTTATTGATTGTGTCCAAAAATGGTGATTTTTGGATGTATAGATTAAGAGTTATGAATTTTAAGGAAAAGACTATTTTAAAAGTAACCGCTTATAACTCCTTGTGGTTAACTCCAAAATTGATGAAAGTACAATTTATGATAAATGTTTAAATATTAAATTGGTTTTGGCCATGCGAAAAATAGTAAATGACTTTTAAAAATTCGATAAAAATATATGTTCAATATAGGACTATATTCTCGCTAAATCCCTGGAGAAGAAATATTTTTGAACCGATTTGTTATTTTTCATGAAAATAGACTAGTTATGAGTAAATGAATTAAATATGTTATGTGAGGTAAGAAAATTAGAAAATAGGATTTTATAGCTTTAGAATCCTATATGAGGTATATGCTTGATTTTTGATGAGGGTTTTGCTTATTGGTGATGAAATCTTATGAGTTTGGCATTTTAGAATGATTAAATGCATTATTTAGTAAAGTGTAAACAATTAAAATAAATTGTTTATAAGCTTAAAAAAAATATTATTCTTTCAATATCATTATCTAGAAATATTGGTATGGATTTTATTGTAGAATTTCTACCTTTTTGAGTCGGGTTTATTTATTCATGAGATACTATTCACGAGTTACTATTCATGAGTTACTATTCATGACAAAATTGGTTTCTTTTTTTCTAACCAAATTATAGTTGATTTATGAATATTACTCCGGAGATTAAAACTATATATTGATTATATTGATTTTATTATCATATATAACATTTTTATAACCTCGATGTTGAAATTCTCTTTCACTTTGAGTGTAAAGATGGATATATTATTGGTATGATCATGACTACGGTTCTCTTTGGCGATGAGTGAAAAGTTGAATTGTGGACCGGTATGATCATGACCATTGAATTTATAATTGAATATCTTTAGCTTAAGTGCAAAGGTGAATTGATCAACATGGTTATAATTATTGTTTATATAAATTCTGAAATGATTATATATTTCTTTGAGATATTAATATATTTGGCCCGTAATGCAAAGATGACTTGTTGTTGAATATCTTTGGCATGTAGTGCAAAGATGAACTGTTGATGAATATCTTTGGCCTGTAGTGCAAAGATGAACTGTTGATGAATATCTTTGGCCCGTAGTACAAAGATGAATTTATTAGTTTGATTATGAACATGAAGCGTGATTTGGTATAACCATGATCTTTGATGTTTTGGTGATGAAAATTATCTTTGTCCTGGATGAGAAAAGGAATTTAGAACAACAATTACAATTATGAAGTTATTCATATGATTGTGGATGAGGAATTGTTGATTGATGTTACGAGAATAAAACATTGTTGGTGAACTTTTAACATGAAGAAGATAATAGACTTTATAGTCTATTTGACTCTTCTAATGGATTGCTTCATTCACGCAACTATGGTTGAAAAGTTTTATCATCTACATATATGTTCTAAATCTCGATTTATTCGATGAAGACTATTGATAATTTATTTATCTTTAGTCATACTATTCTTTATCGAAGCTAGTTGTGCTCACCCTTTACTTCACAATTCCTTTCGTGTAATAAAAGTGTATTTGGGTCGAGTGGGGATAAATGGGGAATAGAGCGGTGGTCTATAATTTGTTGAGGTGAGGCAAACCCAACGTTGGAAGGGTGTTTTGTCACTATCATACAAGATGTCTAATGACATACAACCTCGTATCATCATAAGCGAGGATGTGCTCATCCACTTGCCGAAAGTATATATACGAGCACTACCTATATAATCTTGGTGTTTGTTTGAAGTATAATTCTCAATTAGAGATAGTGGAGATAATGATATGTCAAGAGAAGACTTACCATTGGGAAGAATATGATAGTAATCTTCTTCTTTTTTTCTTTGGGGTCTATTGGGTCAACCAAGGATAATTTCGTGGCCATATGATATCTATCATAACCTGTACGCGCATGGTCTCCCCGTATACGGAAGGTTTCTTGAGCATTTCCCAAAGATTTTAGTTTCTAAAGCAGTTTTTGACTATACCTTTATGTAAGGTGTCATTGTGAGGTGTCTTGTCCACTAGTTGGGACATGTGTCACATTTGGTATATATTTGTATCCAAACTCACAAAGATATGTGTTGTTGTATTTTGTCACGACAATTGTTGTAATAAAGTTGTAGTTATTTTACGTACCATGTATTTGGCGACTCGAGAATGGGTTGGATGGAATGGACCTATTTTGGGGTCGTTACATTTGGTATCGAGCTTAGGATATGATCTCTGGCGGAGATGGGGAATAGAACTAGGAGGGAGAGATGAGTAAATCCTTCGCTAGTGTGTCCTACCTAAGCTTATTTGTTGGTTAGTCATAATATCGGATATTATGTGATATGTTAATTTGTTCAATTAACCCTTGTTTTGAAGCGGTATTCTAGAATGATATCGAAATACGTGGAGATGAAAGCAATGGAGAAATCATGAGGACAGAAAGATGGACTCGAAATGAAAGCAAGGTATTCTCAACTCTTTGAAATACAAGCACGTAAATTTCTGGGGACGAAATTTCATAAGGAGGGGAGATTGTAAGACCCCTAATTTTATGAAATAAAAGTATTCAATTTTTCTTATAATTTTATTCAAGAAATGGTTAAATTGATAAAAGTTAAAGTTAAGGGTGATATATGAATTTTTTTAAATACGCAGTGAAGTGGTTATAAAGTATTCATTATTGTCTGGGAATATTCGTTTGGTCGTGGAATATTCTTTTTTTTTCGGGAATATCCATGACGATTACTGCCAAGTAGATCATTTGTGGGTCCCATAACGGAATAACTGGGCGGATGAAGAAAACGACAAGTTTGAGTTTTTACCATTAACACTTGTTGGAATACGGTGGTTAAAATACAATAATACGCCGTTGTTGTAAAAAGCATTACGGTATTACGAGATTTTTGAATTATTGATTCTTACGTAAGAAGGCACTACTCAATAATTGTTACTGATGAAGTTATCGCTCAATATTATATTGATTCAATAATTGCTGCGTTGATATTTTGTATCATTTGTTGTTTCAATAATTGTCATTACACGGTATTTTCCATTATCAAATCAATAATTCATATTATTTGAATAATATTATCGATAACATTATTGGCAATGTCTAGAAAGTTACATCTAAGGAGAGGTTTGGTCACCTAATCATGGCGGCCAAGAAGGAGAAATCCTTATTGAAAGCCCTCTATCTGAGGAACCCACTGGTTGTTAGATCTTTGTGATTACGTAATATTATTTTTAAAATAATTAATTATTGATTATTATGATAAAGAAAATATTTATTGTGGATATAGATGGAGAAAATTTTTAATGTGACAACTATTGAAAATTAATATTTTATATTTTTTACGATAAAATAATTCATTTAAATATATTATTTTAATAATATATTAATCAGTAATATTTTTACAATGAATGAAGGATATATGAGTATATGAGGAGGAAGAGTATTTTGTGGCATTAAATATTTAACATATGTTTTGGGTGTCGGTGGACACAATTCTTTGATCAAAATTGATTATGTATCGTAAAATCGCTTCGTTTGTTGATTTTGGTCAATTTTCATTTGGAATTTGGAAACATTTTCTTCCGAAAAGTTGTAGAGAATGGAATTTCCTATGGAAAGTCATGAGTTTCAATTTTTCCGATAAATGTGCTATTTTCTATGAATTATTGAAGTTTGAAAAATAAAATGATTTTTATTAAGTTATGGGTGGGACCCACTTTTGGTGGGTGTTGAATACAACACATGGGTCATTGATTTTGGTTAAAGAAGGCTGCCTAAATTGATCAAGAGAGGTGGCGAGGAAATTTGAATAAAAATAATATTAATTTATTATTTTAGTCTCCTTTCATGCGTTCTAAAGATTTTCTATAAATAGAAGCTTAAGTTAGAATTGAAAACACACTAGAAACCCAAGTTTTTTCTCTTTCTCTCTCTATATTATCAAGTGTATTCTTGTATCTTGAGTGTTGCTATATCTACGGTGCAAGTTCGTTCGTCGTTATTCCAAATGTAAATCCGCTTCTTTTGAGGTAAGGGATTTTAAGGGTTTTTATGTTTTCCATGTTTCGTAACTTTTCAGACCTTCAGAAAAATTTGGAAAAATTTGAAATGATAATATGATGAGTTTTATTGATTGTGTCCAAAAATGGTGATTTTTGGATGTATAGATTAAGAGTTATGAATTTTACGGGAAAAGACTATTTTAAAAGTAACCGCTTATAACTCCTTGTGGTTAACTCCAAAATTGATGAAAGTACAATTTATGATAAATGTTTAAATATTCGGTGGTTTTGGCCATGCGAAAAATAGTAAATGACTTTTAAAAATTCTGATAAAAATATATGTTCAATATAGGACTATATTCTGCTAAATCCCAAAAAAGAAATATTTTTGGAACTGATTTGTTATTTTTCATGAAAATAGACTAGTTATGAGTAAATGAATTAAATATGTTATGTGAGGTAAGAAAATTAGAAAATAGGATTTTATAGCTTGAGAATCCTATATGAGGTATATGCAGATTTTTGATGAGGGTTTTGCTTATTGGTGATGAAATCTTATGAGTTTGGCATTTTAGAATGATTAAATGCATTATTTAGTAAAGTGTAAACAATTAAAATAAATTGTTTATAAGCTTAAAAAAAATATTATTCTTTCAATATCATTATACCGAAATATTGGTATGGATTTTATTGTAGAATTTCTACCTTTTTGAGTCGGGTTTACTATTCATGAGATACTATTCACGAGTTACTATTCATGAGTTACTATTCATGAGTTACTATTCATGACAAAATTGGTTTCTTTTTCTAACCAAATTATAGTTGATTTATGAATATTACTCTGGAGATTAAAACTATATATTGATTATATTATCATATATAACATTTTTATAACCCTGATGTTGAAATTCTCTTTCACTGGAGTGTAAAGATGGATAGATTATTGGTATGATCATGACTACGGTTCTCTTTGGCCAGTAGTGAAAAGTTGAATTGTGACTGGTATGATCATGACCATTGAATTTATAATTGAATATCTTTAGCTTAAGTGCAAAGGTGAATTAATCAACATGGTTATAATTATTGTTTATATAAATTCGAAATGATTATATATTTTTTGAGATATTAATATATTTGGGCTCGTAATGCAAAGATGACTTGTTGTTGAATATCTTTGGCATGTAGTGCAAAGATGAATCATTGATGAATATCTTTGGCCTGTAGTGAAAAAGATGAACTGTTGATGAATATCTTTGCCCGTAGTGCAAAGATGAATTTATTAGTTTGATTATGAACATGAGCTGTGATTTGGTATAACCATGATCTTTGATGTTTGGTGATGAAAATTATCTTTGTCTGGATGAGAAAAGGAATTTAGAACAACAATTACAATTATGAGTTATTCATATGATTGTGGATGAGGAATTGTTGATTGATGTTACAGAATAAAACATTGTTGGTGAATTTTTAACATGGAGAAGATAATAGACTTTATAGTCTATTTGACTCTTCTAATGGATTGCTCATTCCACCGCAACTATGGTTGAAAAGTTTTATCATCTACCATATGTTCTAAATCTACGATTTATTCGATGAAGACTATTGATAATTTATTTATCTTTAGTCATAATATTCTTTCTTCGAAGCTAGTTGTGCTCACCCTTTTACTTCACAATTCCTTTGAGTTAATAAAAGTGTATTGGGTCGGGTCGAGTGGGGATAACAGGGGGAATAGAAGCGGTGGTCTATAAATTTGTTGAGGTGAGGCAAACCCAACGTTGGAAGGGTGTTTTGTCACTATCATACAAGATGTCTAATGACATACAACCTCGTATCATCATAAGCGAGGATGTGCTCATCCACTTGCTGAGTATATATACGAGCACTACCTATATAATCTTGGTGTTTGTTTGAAGTATAATTCTCAATTAGAGATAGTGGAGATAATGATATGTCAAGAGAAGACTTACCATTGGGAAGAATATGATAGTAATCTTCTTGTTTTTTTTTGGGGTCTATTGGGTCAACCAAGGATAATTCTGTGGCCATATGATATCTATCATAACCTAGACGCATGGTCTCCCATGTACGAAGGTTTCCTTGAGCACTTCCCAAAGATTTTAGTTTCTAAAACAGTTTTTGACCATACCTTTATGTAAGGTGTCATTTGTGAGGAGTCTTTGTCACGGTTGGGACATGTGTCACATTTGGTATATATTTGTATCCAAACTCACAAAGATATATGTGTTGTTGTATTTTGTACGACAATTGTTGTAATAAAGTTGTAGTTATTTTCTGTACCATGTATTTGGCGACTCAGAATGGGTTGGATGGAATGGACCTATTTTGGGGTCGTTACAAAAATACGACAAAACATAGCTGAGAGTTTTAACACGAATATTGCCTTCTAGACAATATCCACACTCAATGGAGTCCTCATTACAATTATTATCACACTATTTTATAAAAATAGTGAGGACTACTAAAGCCACCATCTCGAACCGTCACTCCGTTCCCCGACCAGTCCCAGCTACGCTCTCATTTCTTGAAGAAAACAATGAAAGTAAAAGGGTGAGCTCAACTAGCCAGTAAGAATTATTATGACTAAGATAATGCAGAATAAATTATCCTTAGCCTTCAACAGTATAACAATTGATGGAATACAATAGACAACAAGTTTTAGATCAACAACTGCAGCGGAAATAAGCAATCCATTAAAAGAGTCAAGTAGAGCATAAAATCTACTATCTTCTATGATTTAAAAAGTTTTTCATCAACTTTATCGCTGAGACTCAGCTTAATAAATAAACCACATCATCCCTGTACCATGGCCAAGGATATTCATGTAATCATCAATGGTCATGATTATACCGAATAATCCTTGGTCATAATCATACCAACAACTGTCCATCAATGCACTAAAGGGCAATGAGGACTTTTACAACATCATTCATTACATTACGGTCATGATTATACCGAATAATCCCTGGTCATAATCATATGTCCATCTATGCACGTAAGCCAAAGATGACTTTAATCACAATATAAGCATGAGGATGATAATAATGACATAATAATTCAATAAAATAAGTTCAAGGATAAATTTTAAAGATTTATAATTTAATTTATCTAGAGATCAATAACGTCCAAATTGTCAACATGATACTACTTTGTGGAGTAAAATTCAAGAATAATATTCATGTACCAAAAATAATTTGGATAGAAAAGAAATATATTTTTTGGGTGAATAGTACCCCATGAATAGTATTTCGGGAATAGTACCCCGACACGAAAAGTGCCTCAAATACCCGAGTGAATGATACTAGAGTGAATAGTAATCGGGTGAATAGTAACCTGTGAATAGTACTCCGGCACGAAAAGTGCCCCTAATACTTGAGTGAATAATACTAGAGTGAATAGTAACCGGGTGAATAGTAACCCGTGAATAGTAACTCATGAATAGTAACTCGTAAAAGAAAATACTAAAGACAATGATATTCCATGACGAGTACAAAAGAAATGATATCTCATACGAGTATAATATAATATACGAAACTGCAAATGGATTTTCACCCGCCATACGATAATCCACGTAGACAGATCATTTCCATAATTTAATAAAGAATGAATCTGAAAGGTCATTCACCATGCATGCGGTAATCCACATAGATAGGTTATTCAAACAAAATAATAAAGAATGGAATAATGAGAAGAATTCACGTGCATGCGATGATCGCAGACCAAAAAAGTTATTCTAATGTAATAATAAATAATGGAACGGTCATGCGTAATGTAATACTTACGTACGTGATATTCTAATGTAATAATAAAGAATGGAACTGTGTCATATGTAATCCACACGACGGGATATTCCAACATAATAATAAAGAATAGAATAACGAAGAATTTCACCATGTATGCGGTACTTAAGATAGATAAAAGTTATTCCAACATAATAATAAAGAATGGAATAACAGAAGAATTTCACCATGTATGCGGTACTTCGCATAGGAAGGTTATTCCAACATAATAATAAAGAATGGAATAACAGAAGCTCTCTTCATGAATACGAAAGAAATAATACCCCTTACCTCAGAAGAAAACTAGATACTGGAATAGTGAGGTAGCAGACTTCTCTTCTTCTTTCTCTATATAATTTCTCTCTATAATAATTGCTCTATAGCTTTAGTGAATTGATGAGAAATGAAGGAAGAATGAGCTTCTATTTAAAGAAAAATATAGTTTCGATAATTTCACGTTTTGGGGCTCGAAATATTATAGTATAATACCTTCCTCTTTTCCTTCATTTTTAATTTAGTCCTGCAAGTATTATCAAACTTGCACCACCTCCCCTAATAGTAAATAATGTGAATAAATAGTAAATCATGTGAATCAATAGTTCTAGACATGTGAAAATACGAATTACAGTATAGTACCTCCATCTATACCTCCATTTTTAACTTAGTCATGCAAGTATTATCAATCTTGCACCAACTCCCCTAATAGTAAATGAATGTGAATCAATAGTATACACATGTGAACAAATAGTTATAATCATGTGAATCAATAGCAATTAATTGCTCATTTATTCGGTTAATTACCCGATTGGTCAATATAACCTCCAGACATCAATTATTATCGAAATAAATGTCAATTTTCACTAACACTAATAATTCCAACACAATGGAACTATCAATTTAATCTTTAATCAACACGAACTTATTCATCATTAATATTATAATTCACAATATTTAACAACCAAAGTTGGTCCTAGGAAAGAGGGGCTTCAGATAAGGATTTCTTCTTATTGGCGCGCAATTAGGTGACCAAACCTCTCCTTGACAGAACTTCTAGACATTGTCAATATTGTAAATAATAATATGAATAAATTTGTCATCTCAATTATTAATTTAATAATATAATATATTATGCAGATGATACTGTGACAATAATTGAATCAATAATATGAGAGATATGATGCAGCAATTACTGTAGCAACAATTGAGTATAACTAAGTGACTTTTTCACGTATGCATCAATAATCAATACCGTGTGCTCACTACACCAAAAATGGCCTCTAGTGAAGGACAAATCCTTCACTAGAGGTCCTATATCACTCACAAGTGATTTATTGCGAAGAAATATTTCCTTCACACGAGTGCTCGCATTAGACCTCCTCGCAATTGGGTATCCTTCGCTAAGTAGTAACTAAATGTTTTTTGTGAAGGATATGTTGTGAATAACTTTTTTATTCACAAATTGTATTTAGTAATGGAATATTGTTATTTAGTAAAAGATTGGTTTCCTTCACAAATAGTATTTTAAGAAGGACTATTTGAAATTAGTGAATAACTTTATTCCCTCACAAATAATATATTGTGAAGAACAAATTTATTTAACGAGAGAAAATTTTCCTTCACTAATTATAAATTGAGAATGTATCTTCAAATTAGTGAGGGAAAAATTCCTTCACAAATTATAAATTTGTAAATAAAAAATTAATTGGTAAATAATCAAATTCATTATAAATTATAATTAATTTTCAAATCAATGATTTCATATTTATTATTATTAATCTCTATAAGAAATAATAAATTTAATATTTTAAATAAGTATAAATGTCATATTTGTTTCAAACTAATTGATAAAATAATACATAAAGAGCTAATAAAACCAATAATCTATATATAAATAGATAATGCTCGAGCCACCGTAAGTACATAATTTGTTTTGTATCTTGGTCTCTCAAGGACCATAGTATCTACAATATTTATTAACTAACATACAACAAACTAAAAGGAATAAAGTGTCATGTTAGATCAATTTCATCATCATTTTCTGCAAGGAAATCAATGTTGGGCATGTAAACTTCATGCTGCAAGAGAAACACCAAAATTCAATGAAATGAGGAATAATAAAAGAGGAAACTAGTAAACTGAAATTAAGAGAGAGAGAGAGAGAGATTAACCATTAACTTGATAAGCGATAATTAACACTTTCTTGGTTGAGCCTTGATTGTATATACATTTTTGTGATATTTAACAAAGTTTTTACATTTTATGAAAATAAATAATGGTCCAGTCATCGCATATCTGCCTCACAAAAATAGAAAACTCAGACCAATTTATAGCTTAACTAGGTAATTTAATACATTATGCACATTAGGCTTCAATGGTCAAGCAAAATCCCACTAGGTTCAGCCTATGTTCGAAGGCAAATGTTCTCACACTGCAAAATAGTGAATTGGGAGAGCAATAGGAAGTAGACAGCAGTCCCAAGTCTTATTCCATTTAAAGTTTTTACTTCTTAACTTCATGAAATCTTGGCATGCTATATGTGATACAATCCTAGTTATACTTACCTACCAACTAGGCTGGGAGAAGAAGTTTGCAACATAAAGGTTTATCACATCATGTACATACTATACAATATATGTTCATACTTTAAAGAGCCTACCCAAAAAGGCTTATAGTTTTAGTTCAAAATAGCCCTCATAGGCTTCAAATTGATACAAGGAAGCATAGTGAATACTTCTTCATATTTTTCATTTCATTTTTACATCAATTCAAGCCGGACATGATCTCGCCTCGGTTGAAAGCGAGCTTAATTTACCTTCTTTAACCATAATGTGTTAGCACCAATCAAATTTAAGCACTTACTACATCACTCTCATAAAACCATAAATTATGTCTTAATAGTAAACAAAAGCTGTCTTTTGCAAAACCACAATAACTCGATTGACTTAAAAGCAAACAAAATGTCAAGAGCTCCACATTCGAGCATTCATCCCGACCTCAAATATGTAGCAATTTTTGAATTCTATCCTAGTTATTAACATAAGGTACATAGAAACAAAGTATACTTGAAACATGTACATGATTGCATACCTAAATAAATCATGGGTACCAAAGAATTGAACCACTCTTGACTTTTCTCCGTAAAATTTGTTTAAACCTTTACGATCACCAAAGAATGATTCATCCAAAACAATTCACGCCACATAGCATAACCTGCATAAAAAAAATACCAAAAGAAGTATATATAATAATCAAACAATGAAACTGATGGAAATCATACAGAGAAGTAGAAAATAAATAATTGTGTCACAAAACTAAACATCTATTAACAGTTCAAACTTAAAATCCAAAAAAAAAGGGTCCTTATCAGTTGGCATTATTGGTTTATAGATGTTACACACCTGCATTGGGAATGAATCAAATGGGAAGAAAAAAATGTAAATTAAAATGGGCCAGAAATTATAGAAACTGGATTGTTGTAAACAGAGGAATTTGATTTAGATAACTAGAGAAATGAAAACATGCGATCTAGTTTACATTTAGCAATACCGATCCATAATTCAGATACTTGACCAACAAAGATTTTCTCTCTCTTTCCTTATAGAAATCTTGAAACCTATGTAGCCAATTTTAAGATGAATACAAAGGAATCAATAATTGCTAAATATTTCAAAAAGCCTGTCAAATGGCTTTAGTCATGTCTCGTGTTGTGTTATCTCGACTCTCTTTCGAAAAAGAAAATTCATTCTATTTTAAATCTTCCTAGACTTACAAAGAATATCACCTAATTTTCCTTGAGAGCAACACAACATTTATTCGCAATACTATATAGAATGTAAAAGGGCTTATATACCAAAAAAAGAATGTAAAAGAGCTTCTTCTTCTTTTCCCCATCTCCCAACATTTTAAGTGCCCGGGTAAAGGTCTTATCATCACAAATACAAACCACACCTACAATGAACAAAGAAGTTTAGGCATCTCCAAGATCAAAGTTCCAATTTTGACCATGGAGAGTGAAACTATCTATCATTTTCATTAGTGGACTCATGTTATGTGAGAAATGCGATTGGACCATCGAGTTTGAAGCCTCGTATCGAGTTACCAAAAGCCATTCGCTTACCCATTCTATGTACGAGATCATAGCAATGAACTTATCAATACTTGATCATCTATCATTCAAATTCAACCACATATTCCAACTCTTTAAGTTCTTATACAACAATAATAATTCTTAACAATATTAAGCATGTGGCGCCCCCAAAATAGGTTCATTCCATCCAACCCATTCGAAGTCGTCAAATACATGGTACGTAAATAACTACAACTTTATTAATACAACATATAAAACTGTGAGTTTAAATACAATTATTGTCTTCTAGACAATATACATACCCAAATAAATCCTCATCACAATTATTTATACATTATTTTACAAAATGGTGAGGACTACTAAACAACTCTCTCTATAACCATCATTCCATACCCAGACTGCATTTCGCTACATTCTCGCCTAAGAAGAAAAATGGAACAAAAAGGAAAAGGGTGGGCTCAACTAGCCCAATAAAGAATATTATGACTAAGATAATATACAACAAATTATCGTTAGTCTTCAACAGAAAAATCTAATAGAATACAATAGACAAACCGCTTTTAAATCAACAAACTGCGGTGAAACAACAATTCATTAGAAGAGTTAAGTAGAGAATGCAAACTACTATCTTCTATATATGAATTTAAAAATTCATCGTCGATATTTTATCCCCCGTAACATCAATCAATATATATATCGGAATCAAATATTCATCTTTGAATTACTCTGACTTTAGTGAATTGATGAGAAATGAAGGAAGAATGAGCTTCTATTTAAAGGAAAATATAGTTTCGATAATTTCACGTTTTGGGGCTCGAAATATTATAGTATAAAACCTTCCTCTTTTCCTTCATTTTTAATTTAGTCCCGCAAATATTATCAAACTTGCACCACCTCCTCTAATAGTAAATAATGTGAATAAATAGTAAATCATGTGAATCAATAGTTCTAGACACGTGAAAATACGTAATTACAATTATAGTACCTCCATCTATACCTCCATTTTTAACTTAGTCATGCAAGTATTATCAATCTTGCACCAACTCCTCTAATAGTAAATGAATGTGAATCAATAGTATACACATGTGAACAAATAGTTATAATCATGTGAATCAATAGCAATTAATTGCTCATTTATTCGGTTAATTACCCGATTGGTCAATATAACCTCCGGACATCAATTATTATCGAAATAAATGTCAATTTTCACTAACACTAATAATTCCAACACAATGGAACTATCAATTTAATCTTTAATCAACACGAACTTATTCATCATTAATATTATAATTCACAATATTTAACAACCGGGTTGGTCCTAGGAAGAGGGGCTTTCAGATAAGGATTTCTTCTTATCATGCGCAATTAGGTGACCAAACCTCTCCTCGATGTAACTTCTAGACATTGTCAATATTGTAAATAATAATATGAATAAATTTGTCATCTCAATTATTAATTTAATAATATAATATATTATGCAGATGATACTGTGACAATAATTGAATCAATAATATGAGAGATATGATGCAGCAATTACTGTAGCAACAATTGAGTATAACTAAGTGACTTTTTCACGTATGCATCAATAATCAATATTGGTGCTCACTACTATTACACAAAAATGGCCTCTAGTGAAGGACAAATCCTTCACTAGAGGTCCTATATCACCACAAGTGATTTATTGCGAAGAAATATTTTCTTCACGACGAGTGCTCTCATTAGACCTCCTCGCAATTGGGTATCCTTCGCTAAGTAAGTAACTAAATGTTTTTGTGAAGGATATGTTGTGAATAACTTTTTATTCACAAATTGTATTTAGTAATGGAATATTGTTATTTAGTAAAAGATTGGTTTCCTTCACAAATAGTATTTTAAGAAGGACTATTTGAAATTAGTGAATAACTTTATTCCTCACAAATAATATATTGTGAAGAACAAATTTATTTAACGAGAGAAAATTTTCCTTCACTAATTATAAATTGAGAATGTATCTTCAAATTAGTGAGGGAAAATTCCTTCACAAATTATAAATTTGTAAATAAAAAATTAATTGGTAAATAATCAAATTCATTATAAATTATAATTAATTTTCAAATCAATGATTTCATATTTATTATTATTAATCTCTATAAGAAATAATAAATTTAATATTTTAAATAAGTATAAATGTCATATTTGTTTCAAACTAATTGATAAAATAATACATAAAGAGCTAATAAAACCAATAATCTATATATAAATAGATAATGCTCGAGCCACCGTAAGTACATAATTTGTTTTGTATCTTGGTCTCTCAAGGACCATAGTATCTACAATATTTATTAACTAACATACAACAAACTAAAAGGAATAAAGTGTCATGTTAGATCAATTTCATCATCATTTTCTGCAAGGAAATCAATGTTGGGCATGTAAACTTCATGCTGCAAGAGAAACACCAAAATTCAATGAAATGAGGAATAATAAAAGAGGAAACTAGTAAACTGAAATTAAGAGAGAGAGAGAGATTAACCATTAACTTGATAAGCGATAATTAACACTTTCTTGGTTGAGCCTTGATTGTATATACATTTTTGTGATATTTAACAAAGTTTTTACATTTTATGAAAATAAATAATGGTCCGATCATCGACATCTCGCCTCACAAAAATAGAAAACTCGAGACCAATTTATAGCTTAACTAGGTAATTTAATACATTATGCACATTAGGCTTCAATGGTCAAGCAAAATCCCACTAGGTTCAGCCTATGTTCGAAGGCAAATGTTCTCACACTGCAAAATAGTGAATTGGGAGAGCAATAGG
Organism: Panax ginseng; assembly: GCA_020205605.1. Classification (NCBI taxonomy): domain Eukaryota; kingdom Viridiplantae; phylum Streptophyta; class Magnoliopsida; order Apiales; family Araliaceae; genus Panax; species Panax ginseng. Next base: position 22,769,949 of record CM035149.1, read on the forward strand.
AAGTAGACAGCAGTCCCAAGTCTTATTCCATTTAAAGTTTTTACTTCTTAACTTCATGAAATCTTGGCATGCTATATGTGATACAATCCTAGTTATACTTACCTACCAACTAGGCTGGGAGAAGAAGTTTGCAACATAAAGGTTTATCACATCATGTACATACTATACAATATATGTTCATACTTTAAAGAGCCTACCCAAAAAGGCTTATAGTTTTAGTTCAAAATAGCCCCTCATAGGCTTCAAATTGATACAAGGAAGCATAGTGAATACTTCTTCATATTTTTCATTTCATTTCATCAATGAAGCAGGACATGATCCGCCTCTCGGTTGAAAGCAGAGCTTAATTTACCTTCTTTAACCATAATGTGTTAGCACCAATCAAATTTAAGCACTTACTACATCACTCTCGCAAAACCATAAATTATGTCTTAATAGTAAACAAAACTGTCTTTGCAAAACCACAATAACTCGATTGACTTAAAAGCAAACAAAATGTCAAGAGCTCCACATTCTGAGCATTCATCCTGACCTCAAATATGTAGCAATTTTTGAATTCTATCCTAGTTATTAACATAAGGTACATAGAAACAAAGTATACTTGAAACATGTACATGATTGCATACCTAGCGAAATCATGGGTACCAAAGAATTGAACCACTACTGACTTTTCTCCAGAAAATTTGTTTAAACCTTTACGATCACCAAAGAATGATTCATCCAAAACAATTCTTCGCCACATAGCATAAACCCGCATAAAAAAATACCAAAAGAAGTATATATAATAATCAAACAATGAAACCGATGGAAATCATACAGAAGTAGAAAATAAATAATTGTGTCACAAAACTAAACATCTATTAACATGATTCAAACTTAAAATCCAAAAAAAAGGGTCCTTATCGGTTGGCATTATTGGTTTATAGATGTTACACACCGCATTGGGAATGAATCAAATGGGAAGAAAAAAATGTAAATTAAAATGGGCCAGAAATTATAGAAACTGGATTGTTGTAAACAGAGGAATTTGATTTAGATAACTAGAGAAATGAAAACATGCGATCTAGTTTACATTTAGCAATACCGATCCCGCAATTCGGATACTTGATCAACAAAGATTTCTCTCTCTTTCCTTATAGAAATCTTGAAACCTATGTAGCCAATTTTAAGATGAATACAAAGGAATCAATAATTGCTAAATATTTCAAAAGCCCTGTCAAATGGCTTTAGTCATGTCTGTGTTGTGTTATCTCTGACTCTACTGGAAAAAGAAAATTCATTCTATTTTAAATCTTCCTAGACTTACAGCAATATCACCTAATTTTCCTTGAGCAACACAACATTTATTCGCAATACTATATAGAATGTAAAAGGGCTTATATACCAAAAAAAAGAATGTAAAAGAGCTTCTTCTTCTTTTCCCCATCTCCCAACATTTTAAGTGCCCCGGGTAAAGGTCTTATCATCACAAATACAAACCATAAGCAACAACAAAGAAGTTTAGGCATCTCTGAAGATCAAAGTTCCAATTTTGACCATGGAGAGTGAAACTATCTATCATTTTCATTAGTGGACTCATGTTATGTGAGAAATGCGATTGGACCACTGAGTTTGAAGCCTCGTATCAGAGTTACCAAAAGCCAACTGCTTACCCATTCTATGTACGAGATCATAGCAATGAACTTATCAATACTTCAGTCATCTATCATTCAAATTCAACCACATATTCCAATCCTGCTAAGTTCTTATACAACAATAATAATTCTTAACAATATTAAGCATGTGACGCCCCCAAAATAGGTTCATTCCATCCAACCCATTCTGAGTCGTCAAATACATGGTACAGAAATAACTACAACTTTATTAATACAACATATAAACTGTGAGTTTAAATACAATTATTGTCTTCTAGACAATATACATACCCAAATAAATCCTCATCACAATTATTTATACATTATTTTACAAAAATGGTGAGGACTACTAAACAACTCTCTCTATAACCATCATTCCATACCCACTGCACTCGCATTACATTCTCGCCTCCTAAGAAGAAAAATGGAACAAAAAGGAAAAGGGTGGGCTCAACTAGCCCAGTAAAGAATATTATGACTAAGATAATATACAACAAATTATCGTTAGTCTTCAACAGGAAAAAATCTAATAGAATACAATAGACAACCAGTTTTAAATCAACAACTGCAGCGGAAACAACAATTCATTAGAAGAGTTAAGTAGAGAATGCAAACTACTATCTTCTATATATGAATTTAAAAATTCATCGTCGATATTTTATCCCTGTAACATCAATCAATATATATCTGGAATCAAATATTCATCTTTGCACTACAGCTTTAGTGAATTGATGAGAAATGAAGGAAGAATGAGCTTCTATTTAAAGGAAAATATAGTTTCGATAATTTCACGTTTTGGGGCTCGAAATATTATAGTATAAAACCTTCCTCTTTTCCTTCATTTTTAATTTAGTCCTGCAAATATTATCAAACTTGCACCACCTCCTCTAATAGTAAATAATGTGAATAAATAGTAAATCATGTGAATCAATAGTTCTAGACATGTGAAAATACGAATTACAGTATAGTACCTCCATCTATACCTCCATTTTTAACTTAGTCATGCAAGTATTATCAATCTTGCACCAACTCCTCTAATAGTAAATGAATGTGAATCAATAGTATACACATGTGAACAAATAGTTATAATCATGTGAATCAATAGCAATTAATTGCTCATTTATTCGGTTAATTACCCGATTGGTCAATATAACCTCCAGACATCAATTATTATCGAAATAAATGTCAATTTTCACTAACACTAATAATTCCAACACAATGGAACTATCAATTTAATCTTTAATCAACACGAACTTATTCATCATTAATATTATAATTCACAATATTTAACAACCAGGTTGGTCCTAGGAAAGAGGGGGCTTTCCGATAAGGATTTCTTCTTATTGGCGCGCAATTAGGTGACCAAACCTCTCCTTGACAGAACTTCTAGACATTGTCAATATTGTAAATAATAATATGAATAAATTTGTCATCTCAATTATTAATTTAATAATATAATATATTATGCAGATGATACTGTGACAATAATTGAATCAATAATATGAGAGATATGATGCAAAGAATTCTTTGTAGCAACAATTGAGTATAACTAAGTGACTTTTTTCACGTATGCATCAATAATCAATACCGTGCTCACTATTAAAAATGGCCTCTAGTGAAGGACAAATCCTTCACTAGAGGTCCTTATCACTCACAAGTGATTTATTGCGTAAGAAATATTTCCTTCACACGAGTGCTCGCATTAGACCTCCTCGCAATTGGGTATCCTTCGCTAAGTAAGAACTAAATGTTTTTTGTGAAGGATATGTTGTGAATAACTTTTTATTCACAAATTGTATTTAGTAATGGAATATTGTTATTTAGTAAAAGATTGGTTTCCTTCACAAATAGTATTTTAAGAAGGACTATTTGAAATTAGTGAATAACTTTATTCCTCACAAATAATATATTGTGAAGAACAAATTTATTTAACGAGAGAAAATTTTCCTTCACTAATTATAAATTGAGAATGTATCTTCAAATTAGTGAGGGAAAATTCCTTCACAAATTATAAATTTGTAAATAAAAAATTAATTGGTAAATAATCAAATTCATTATAAATTATAATTAATTTTCAAATCAATGATTTCATATTTATTATTATTAATCTCTATAAGAAATAATAAATTTAATATTTTAAATAAGTATAAATGTCATATTTGTTTCAAACTAATTGATAAAATAATACATAAAGAGCTAATAAAACCAATAATCTATATATAAATAGATAATGCTCGAGCCACCGTAAAGTACATAATTTGTTTTGTATCTTGGTCTCTCAAGGACCATAGTATCTACAATATTTATTAACTAACATACAACAAACTAAAAGGAATAAAGTGTCATGTTAGATCAATTTCATCATCATTTTCTCGCAAGGAAATCAATGTCAAGCATGTAAACTTCATGCCGCAAAGAGAAACACCAAAATTCAATGAAATGAGGAATAATAAAAGAGAAACTAGTAAACCTGAAATTAGAGAGAGAGAGAGAGATTAACCATTAACTTGAAGTTTATAATTAACACTTTCTTGGTTGAGCCTTGATTGTATATACATTTTGTGATATTTAACAAAGTTTTTACATTTTATGAAAATAAATAATGGTCCATCATCGACATCCGCCTCACAAAAATAGAAAACTCGAGACAATTTATAGCTTAACTAGGTAATTTAATACATTATGCACATTAGGCTTCAATGGTCAAGCAAAATCCCACTAGGTTCAAATTTTATGTTCAAGGCAAATGTTCTCACACCGCAAAATAGTGAATTCGGGAGAGAGCAATAGGAAGTAGGCAAAGAAAGTCCCAAGTCTTATTCCATTTAAAGTTTTACTTCTTAACTTCATGAAATCTTGGCATGCTATATGTGATACAATCCTAGTTATACTTACCTACCAACTAGGTGGGAGAAGAAGTTTGCAACATAAAGGTTTATCACATCATGTACATACTATACAATATATGTTCATACTTTAAAGAGCCTACCCAAAAGGCTTATAGTTTTAGTTCAAAATAGCCCTCATAGGCTTCAAATTGATACAAGGAAGCATAGTGAATACTTCTTCATATTTTTCATTTCATTTACACAATTGAAGCTTGGGACATGATCTCGCCTCAGTGAAAGCAGAGCTTAATTTACCTTCTTTAACCATAATGTGTTAGCACCAATCAAATTTAAGCACTTACTACATCACTCTCGCAAAACCATAAATTATGTCTTAATAGTAAACAAAACTGTCTTTGCAAAACCACAATAACTCGATTGACTTAAAAGCAAACAAAATGTCAAGAGCTCCACATTCTGAGCATTCATCCTGACCTCAAATATGTAGCAATTTTTGAATTCTATCCTAGTTATTAACATAAGGTACATAGAAACAAAGTATACTTGAAACATGTACATGATTGCATACCTAGCAATAAATCATGGGTACCAAAGAATTGAACCACTACCGACTTTTCTCCGGAAAATTTGTTTAAACCTTTACGATCATCACCAAAGAATGATTCATCCAAAACAATTGTCGCCACATAGCATAACCTCGCATAAAAAAAATACCAAAAGAAGTATATATAATAATCAAACAATGAAACCGATGGAAATCATACTGAGAAGTAGAAAATAAATAATTGTGTCACAAAACTAAACATCTATTAATATGATTCAAACTTAAAATCCAAAAAAAAGGGTCCTTATCGGTTGGCATTATTGGTTTATAGATGTTACACACCGCATTGGGAATGAATCAAATGGGAAGAAAAAATGTAAATTAAAATGGGCCGTAAATTATAGAAACCTGGATTGTTGTAAGCAGAGGAATTTGATTTAGATAACTAGAGAAATGAAAACATGCGATCTAGTTTACATTTAGCAATACCGATCATGCAATTCAGATACTTGATCACCAACATTTCTCTCTCTCTTTCCTTATAGAAATCTTGAAACCTATGTAGCCAATTTTAAGATGAATACAAAGGAATCAATAATTGCTAAATATTTCAAAAGCCTGTCAAATGGCTTTAGTCATGTCTGTGTTGTGTTATCTCTCGACTCTCACTGGAAAAAGAAAATTCATTCTATTTTAAATCTTCCTAGACTTACAAAGAATATCACCTAATTTTCCTCGAGCAACACAACATTTATTCGCAATACTATATAGAATGTAAAAGGGCTTATATACCAAAAAAAAGAATGTAAAAGAGCTTCTTCTTCTTTCCCCATCTCCCAACATTTTAAGTGCCGGGTAAAGGTCTTATCATCACAAATACTGACCATAATAACAGCCTAAAGAAGTTTAGGCATCTCTGAAGATCAAAGTTCAATTTTGACCATGGAGAGTGAAACTATCTATCATTTTCATTAGTGGACTCATGTTATGTGAGAAATGCGATTGGACCAATCGAGTTTGAAGCCTCGTATCGAGTTACCAAAAGCCAAATCGCTTACCCATTCTATGTACGAGATCATAGCAATGAACTTATCAATACTTGACCATCTATCATTCAAATTCAACCACATATTCCAATCCTGCTAAGTTCTTATACAACAATAATAATTCTTAACAATATTAAGCATGTGACGCCCCCAAAATAGGTTCATTCCATCCAACCCATTCTGAGTCGTCAAATACATGGTACAGAAATAACTACAACTTTATTAATACAACATATAAACTGTGAGTTTAAATACAATTATTGTCTTCTAGACAATATACATACCCAAATAAATCCTCATCACAATTATTTATACATTATTTTACAAAAATGGTGAGGACTACTAAACAACTCTCTCTATAACCATCATTCCATACCCCGACTCGTACTCGCTACATTCTCGCCTCCTAAGAAGAAAAATGGAACAAAAAGGAAAAGGGTGGGCTCAACTAGCCCAGTAAAGAATATTATGACTAAGATAATATACAACAAATTATCGTTAGTCTTCAACAGGAAAAAATCTAATAGAATACAATAGACAACCAGTTTTAAATCAACAACTGCAGCGGAAACAACAATTCATTAGAAGAGTTAAGTAGAGAATGCAAACTACTATCTTCTATATATGAATTTAAAAATTCATCGTCGATATTTTATCCCTGTAACATCAATCAATATATATCCGAATCAAATATTCATCTTTGCATTACTGAGCCAAAGATATTCATCAGTTGGTCATGTTCATCTAAACACCTGTTCATCTTTGCACTACGGGCCAAAGATATTAATCAGTTGGTCATGTTCATCTCGACACCTATTCATCTTTGCACTACGGGCCAAAGATATTAATCAAAAATCATTCATCTTTGCACTACAGGCCAAAGATATTCAGTAATATCATCATTTAGGACTGAGGATGATGAAAAATATTTTAAAGGAAACGAATCCAGTGAAACAAAAGAACAAATATTAAGGATTCGTATTTTAAACAATTTCCGTTCAAAATTACTTCATAAATAACCAGAGTGGGGTAAAATTCAAGAATGATCAAAACATGGATACAATCAAAGCTAGTATCCATAGTAGATATTTTGGACAAAAAGAATAAATTTCATTTTTCGGTGAATAGTGCCGTATTCGTGAATAGTGTTGTATACGTGACTAATGTCGTATGCGTGAATAGTAACTCCGACACCAAAAGATAGAAATTTCACAAAAAAACATCTTCACGCTTCATGAATAGTACTCGTGAATAGTAACTCATGAATAGTAACTCATGATTAGTAACTCGTGAATAGTAACTCATGAATAGTAACCCCGACATGAAAAAATTCCAAATTTAATAAAAATTTCCAACCAATATTTCGGCATAATGATATTGAAGAAATAAAATCATTTTTGAATAAAATAACATCCCTTACCTCGAAAGACAAAGACTTCTAGTTGAAACAGGATATAGGCTATGACTTGAACTTACATCGTATATAGCAATACTCAAAGTATACTCAAAATACTCACAAGAATACGCCGATTATATAGAGAGAAAACTTCAGTTTCTGGTGTGATTTTCAATTCTAACCTAAGCACCCTATTTATAGGAAAATGCTTAGAACACCAAAGTAGAAAATTTAATATAATAATATTATATATATTACAAATTCTCTATGCACATATTGACAACTGATTTCAGCTTATCTTGCACATGCTAGGGCTGCCCACAAAACAAAAAAAACATTTTTTCTATTTTAAATATTTTAAACTTCCAAAAATCAATTATTTCGGAGCTTCGGAACTTTAATAATTCATAATAAATAGCCCTTTTATCATAAAATTTGAATCTCGTGACTTTTTATAGGAAATTCAATTCTCTACAACTTTGCAGAAGAAAATTTTTCAAATTCCAAACAGAAATTGACCGAAATCCACAAACGGGCGATTTTACAAGCTATAATCAAATTTCGATCAATAATTGTGTCCACCAACACACAAAATATGTGTTAAACATTTAATGCCACAAAAATACTCTTCCTCCTCATATACTCATATATCCCACATTCATTATAAAAATATCACCGTTAATATATTATTAAAATAATATATTTAAATGAATTATTTTATCAGAAAAAGATAAAATATTAATTTTCAACAATTGTCACATTAAAAATTTTCTCCATCTATATCCACATAAAATCAATATTTTCCTCATCATATAAATCAATAATTAATTATTCACAAATAATATTACTGTAATCACAAGATCGACAACCGTGCCGTTCCTCAGAAAGAGGGGCTTTCAATAAGGATCTCTCCTTCGCACAAGCGCAATTAGGTGACCAAACCTCTCCTTAGATGTAACTTTCTAGACATTGCCAATAATGTTATCCAATAATATTATTAGGATAATATGAATTATTGTCGATAATGGAAAATATTGTGTAATGACAATTTATTGAAACAACAAGAATATAAAATATCAATGCAAAGAATTATTGAATCAATAAAATAAAATATTGAATAAAGAATTATCGTAATAATTATTGAGTAGTGCCTTTCACGTAAGAATCAATAATTGGTGCAATACTGCGTGTGCATCTCTTTCAACAACAACGCATATTAGTGTGTTTTAACCACCGAGTATTCCAACAGTATTAACGGTAATAACTACGCCGTTATTTATAAACAACTTATATTTGTCGTTTTCTTCATCCAATCGCTTTCCGTTATGGGCCCCACAAAGATCCAAGGCAATGCATTTAATATTCCCCGACAGTCATTTAATATTTCACGACCAAACGAATATTCCCTCGGATAATAATGAATATTTTATAACCACTTTCTTATTCGAAATATTTGCGTATTTTACCCATAACTATCCACATTAATCAAATCAACCCTTACTATTTCAAAATAATAAATAGAGGAAAATAAATTTCATTTATTAATAATTTGGGGTCTTACAAAGCAGTTGCCCTGAACCACAACTGTTAGCAAAATATACCCCAAAGTCCACACCTTAGATCAAGTCAATCAAAAAGTGAAAGACAAGAACCATCTAAAAGTAGAGAATTTCGTAGTAGAGCATATCGACTGAAATACAAGTTTATTGCCGCGTAATTGAAACTTTTTCAAGATGAAAACACAAACCTGTGTTTCACTTTCAATGTTGTTGGCTTGAGGATTTAAGCAGCAACACTGATACCGCTCAAGGGTTTTAGTCATACTGCAATGAGATCAATATATATTGAAAGTTCTACCTTTATTAATGACCTAATTAAACAATGAATCTTCTCTACTATGATACTGAACATAATGTTAAAAGGAATATCATTGACAAATATTAATGACATTATAGTTCTTAACATAAAAACTCAATAAATTAATAGCTAAATAAAAGAGAGACTTCACAGATAGACTAGAGAAATGATCCAACAAACTTGATGTATGCAAAACATTTTTGAGTGATTCTTGAGCCCACGCGAAGCTAACTTCCGGGAATACAACTTTTATTCTTTGACCATTTTCAAATTCGTAACACAAAATTTCAAAAAATTCGTTCAAGGGACTGGTCAAAATTTGATTTCCAGATTTTGGACAGATTCGACGTGCTTACTTTGGAATGCCATAACTCCCTCCTCCGAGGTTGAAATAAGTCCATTCCGAAGGCTATGAATTCCTTATTCAGTGTACTATACTTCCCCTAAACCCCAGAATTTTTCTAGAAATATAACTAGTCCCGAAATTTGCCTCAAGTTCAGTAGCCAAACTAGTTTTCAACTTTTCGTTTTGGCTTGAAATTTACTTTCGTTCCAATCTAATATGCTTAAACTCTCTAATTATCATCACAATTAATTTATAAATCAACCCCAAGCCTTGGTTCTATCTAATATTTGGTCTTTAACCAAAACAGTCCATAGAGGACTTTTGACAAACACCATGTATGCACTGTTTTAAATCACCATTCTCATAGCTCTTTATTTGTGTTATCAATCCATTTTAACCTCCTTCTATCACCACACAACCAACTTATCTCCTTTGTTCTATTTTAATTCATAGCAGTTCAATTTAAGCTCAATTGCAATTATATAATCTTAATAACCAATTAATTCTTAGAAATTTCATAAACTCATAAATTACTTCTTACTGGGTATTCAACTTGAATTCCCTGCTGCAACAGCCTTGTTGTCCTTCTTTAATGTCGTTGGTGAGTTGAAATAGTGAGTTTTACAATTTAAAGGAATATAAATGTGACTACTTTGGAGGTGGATCGAGGGGAGAGTGAAAAAGGAGTGAGGGATAGTCGGAAGAAGTTAGGGCTTCTGAGGATTGGAAGTAGGGAGGAAGGGGTTGATAAGGTGGGGGCTCAGAAGCTAGGGTTTCGGAGGGTACAGATTCTACATAATCCATGGAATGAATTATTAAGATTGAATTTTCAAGAGGGGGTTTTATTTTAGAGTCGGAGTGGAGGTCAGAGGGTCACGCACCGTAAACGTGTGTTTATTAATCCAAATCTTTGACGAGAAAGGAATTTACCTACCAAAATGTTGTCCTTCTTGAATTAACTCTTTTTAATTAATTAAAAGTTGAAACAATGATTTTTACAATTTAAAGGATCCTCTTTCTGCTTTTATATAAAAATTTTGAAGAATTGATAAGAATTAAAGGGTTGATATGAATATTTGTTTGGCATTTGTACTCTATTGCACAAAAGAACGTCACTTTTTTTTCACTGTCAATGTATGAAATTTTAAAATGTAATGTAAAATTATTTATTTTATAGTTTATTAAAAAAAATATTTGATATTGTAAGTTACTTAATAAATGTTATTAAAAGTAAATTTACTATTGTAAAAAATTTAATCTATTTATATATAATACAATTTATATTTACTATTATTAATTAAAAAAACTTATTTTAATAAAATAGTGACTAATTTTATCTCTTGCAAAAAATCTCTCACCAATAATATATAGTGAGTAATATATTCTTCATTAATAATATTTTTCTTCATAAATTTTTATCAAAATTAGCGCTTAAACATCCTTCTATCATCTCAATTCCTTATACGTATAATCAGATTCTTAATTTAATACTCTAAAAAATTTAATGTATTTATATTATAATTTATATTCACCACAATTAAATTTTAAAAATTATTTAGAACAAAACATCGACTGATTTTATCCCTCGCAAAAAACTTCTGAATAATGATATATAGTGAGTAATAATTCCTTCACTAAATAGATTCTTTTCTCGCAAATTTTCATCATAAATTGGCTCCAAAAATCTTTCTATCGCCCCAATTTTACGAGAAAAAAAATATAAATTGTGAAGGATGTTTCTTTCGCTAATAACTATATTGTCACTATACTTTTTTCCTTCACTGTTCCTTCGCTAAACAACTCCTCATGTGAAGGAATAAATTTCTTCACAAAAATTCCTTCGCTAGAGGCCATTTTTGGTGTAGTGGCTACTATGCAACCACGCATATTACTATACTTTTACTACCGGGTAGTTCAACAGTTTTAACGGTAACACTTTCGTCGTTATTTTTATAAAAAGATAATTTTGTCATTTTCTAACTATGATAATACTTCCGTTATGCAAATTCAATTAATGATTGTGTCATCGCATTTAATATTCCTCGTTAAAACGAATATTCCCCGACCAATCAAATATTATATAACAACTTGCTTACTTTGCAAAATTTATAAATATTACCCACAACTATAACATTATATCAAATCCACACCATAATATTCAAAAAAATATTTCGAGAAATTTAAATCTTTATTCATAAAATTTGGGGTCTCACAATCTCCCTTCCTTATAAAATTTCGCCCTTGAAATTTACGTACGTACCTGATATGCCGAAGAGGTGAGGATACCTTGACTTCATTTCAGATTCTAACTCTTGAGGTATAACCTTTGAGTGTTGAATACGATTCTTCTTATCCAAGATTTTAACAACGTATCTCCTCATACGTTAAATCTTCTGTTATATCGTCTAGTTCTAATTTAATAATGTGGTTCGGGTCGTCCACATATTTCCGTAATATCAATACGTGAAAAATGTTATGAACACGCGACATACTTAGCGATAAGGCGAGTCTATAGGCCACAGTTCCTACTCGATCGAGGATTTCAAATGGGCCAATTAAATTGAGGGTTGAGATTTCCTATCTTCATCGATTCTTGCTTCTAGAATAATGCCATCTTGAACCTTCTTCTTCACATTCATCAGCTCTGAGTATGTAGCTTGCACGGCTTTAACTTTGTCGATTAAAGTCGATTCTACTCGTATATTTGATATCACCACGTGGGTCCTTAGAGTCTTTAACTCTATCTTCATCATTTGTAAGTTATATGAAATGGGTTTTTTGTGTTAACAACATCGCACTCGTAAACGCATACGATCTTCTACTCAATGCGTCAGCTACCACGTTTTCTCTTCCACAATGATATTGAATGGTATGATCGTAATCTTCAACAGCTCGAGCCAACGTCTTTGGCACATTATAGGATTATTTTAGGTGAAGAAATATTTGAGAGTTTTAGAAATGGGTTTTGTACTGGGGTCAATACAAAATTTGATTTCACGCTCTAGGGGTAGGCTAAGAAGTCTTTAGGAATACGTCAGGAAATTTATTAACGATAGAAATATCATTTAAAACTGTGACTCTCATCCAAGACTTGGATAGCACATGTAATGAAGGTTTCTCCTAACGGAGTTTTCAATCAATAAGTCAAAGTCTAACTTCTCCTGAGTTAAATTTTAATGTTGAGCGCAAGCAAGAGAGATAAAAGAATGGGTAGAATCGGTATCTAATAAGGTATAGACTTCACAAAAATTTATAATTAACTAACCCGAGCTAACTTCGTTCGGGTTACTCGCTTTTTGAGAAGTCACGAAAAAACGCTCTTCCTAAAACCACCGACTTTGTTTTGTCCGTATCCGCCTTTGGTGCCACCGTCCCAGCTGGACTTAACTTTGGTGCACGACAAAATCGGGCTAGGTGACCTTCTTTTCCACAATAATAACATGCTTTGGACTGCATCACGCAGTTTGGACTGATATGTCCCTCCCCTTCGCATTTAAAACATACGACCGGTGGTCGTTCTACTTCCTTTGAAATGGGTGCTGGTGCTGCTGTCTTTCCATCATTATTGAACCTTCTCTTCTTGAAATTTCCACTTCTATTATCTTGGCCATGATTACCTCCGAAGTGGTTACGATTCTTGGCATGATAATTTCCCCCACGATGGTTATCATTGTTCCGATGGTCGTTGCCACCGGTATGATTATTATCGTGTTGCTGGTCATTACCTTTTTGTTGAGTTGACTCAACGGTCTCATGTGCTTCATTATTTATCTCAACATTTTCAGATGCCTTTCTCAAACACTGTCACAAAACAAGGGTTAATTGACATATCACATATTATCCCTATACTCTGACCGACTAATTAAATACCAAATAAACTTAGGTAGGCCATACTAGCGAATGAATTCCCCGTCTCTCCCCTCCTAGTTCTTGTCTCACATCTCAGCCACGGATCATATCCCTAAGCTTTGATACCAACTGTGACGCCCCCAAAACAGGTATACATCACCCATCTTGGGTCGCCAGATACATGGTACAGAACTCAACTACAAACTTAATTATACAACTGTCGTGCAAAATACGACAAAACATAGCTGAGAGTTTTAACATGAATATTGTCTTCTAGACAATATCTACACTCAATGGAGTCCTCATTACAATTATTATCACACTATTTTATAAAAATAGTGAGGACTACTAAAGCCACCATCTCGGACCATCACTCCGTTCCCCGACCAGTCCCAGCTACGTTCTCATTTCCTGAAGAGAACAATGAAAGTAAAAGGGTGAGCTCAACTAGCCCAGTAAGAATTATTATGACTAAGATAATGCAGAATAAATTATCCTTAGCCTTCAACAGTATAAAAACTGATGGAATACAATAGACAACAAGTTTTAGATCAACAACTGCAGCGGAAATAAGCAATCCATTAGAAGAGTCAAGTAGAGCATAAAATCTACTATCTTCTATGATTTAAAAAGTTTTTCATCAACTTTATCGCTGAGACATAGCTTAATAAATAAACCACATCATCCCTGCACCACGACCAAGGATATTCATGTAATCATCAATGGTCATGATTATACCGAATAATCCCTGGTCATAATCATGCCACCAACTATCCATCAATGCACTACAGGCCAATGAGGACTTTTACCACATCATTCATTACATTATGGTCATGATTATACCGAATAATCACTGGTCATAATCATACCAAGTCCATCTATGCACGTAAGCCAAGGATGAATTTAATCACAATATAAGCATGAGGATGATGACAATGACATAATAATTCAATAAAACAAATTCAAGGATAAATTTTAAGGATTTATAATTTAATTTATCTAGAGATCAATAACGTCCAAATTGTCAACATGATACTGCTTTGTGGAGTAAAATTCAAGAATAATATTCATGTACCAAAAATAATTTGGATAGAAAAGAAATATATTTTTTGGGTGAATAGTACCCCGTAAATAGTACTTCGGGAATAGTACCCCGACACAAAAAGTGCCTCAAATACCCGAGTGAATGATACTAGAGTGAATAGTAATTGGGTGAATAGTAACCCATGAATAGTAACTTGTGAATAGTACTCCGGCACGAAAAGTACCCCGAATACCCGAGTGAATAATACTAGAGTGAATAGTAACCAGGTGAATAGTAACCCATGGATAGTAACTCATGAATAGTAACTCATAAAAGAAAATACCAAAGAAAATGATATTCCATGATGAGTACAAAAGAAATGATATCTCATACGAGTATAATATAATATACGAAACTGTAAATGGATTTCACTTGCCATGCGGTAATCCACGTAGACAGATCATTTCCATAATTTAATAATGAATGAATATGAAAGGTCATTCACCATGCATGCGATAATCCACACGCATGTGTTATTCGCATGAGAATAATAAAGAATAGAATAATGTAAGAATTCACGTGCATGCGATGTAATCGCATGATAAAAGTTATTCCAATAGAATAATAAATAATGGAACGTGTCACGTGCACGTAATAATACGCAGATAGAATATTCCAGAATAATAATAAAGAATGGAACCAGTCATACGTAATTCGCACAGACGTGATATTCCAACAAAATAATAAAGAATGGAACCTGTGGTCATGCGTAATCCGCATGCATGTGATATTCCAACAAAATAATAAAGAATAGAATAATAGAAGAATTTCACCGTGTATGCGATTTACTTTGCATGAAAAGTTATTCCAACATAATAATAAAGAATGGAATAATAGAAGAATTTTACCATATATGCGGTATTTCATAGATGTAGGCAAAGTTATTCTAATATAATAATAAAGAATGGAATAATGAAGAAGCTCTTCATGAATACTGAAAGAAATAATACCTCTTACCTCGTAAGAAAACCGGATCTTTGGAATAGTGAGGTAGCAGATTTTCTTCTTCTTTCTCTCTATAATTTTCTCTATAATAATTGCTCTATAGCTTTAGTGAATTAGTGAGAAATGAAGGAAGAATGAGCTTCTATTTATAGGAAAATATAGTTTCGATAATTGCACGTTTTGGGGCTCGAAATATTATAGTATAATACCTTCCTCTTTTCCTTCATTTTTAATTTAGTCCTGCAAGTATTATCAAACTTCAACCACCTCCCCTAATAGTAAATCATGTGAATCAATCGTAAATCATGTGAATCAATAGTTCTAGACATGTGAAAATACGAATTACAGTATAGTACCTCCATCTATACCTCCATTTTTAACTTAGTCATGCAAGTATTATCAATCTTACACCAACTCCCCTAATAGTAAATGAATATGAATCAATAGTACACACATGTGAACAAATAGTTATAATCATGTGAATCAATAGCAATTAATTGCTCATTTATCCGATTAATTACCCGATTGATCAATATAACCTCCAGACATCAATTATTATTGAAATAAATGTCGATTTTCACTAACACTAATAATTCCAACACAATGGAACTATCAATTTCATCTTTAATCAACACGAACTTATTCATCATTAATATTATAATTCACAATATTTAACAACCAGGTCGTTCCTAGGAAAGAGGGGGCTTTCCGATAAGGATTTCTCCTTATTGGCGCATAATTAGGTGACCAAACCTCTCCTTGATAGAACTTCTAGACATTGTCAATATTGCAAATAATAATATGAATAATTTTGTCGTCTCAATTATTGATTTAATAATATAACATATTATGCAGATGATACTGTGATAATAATTAAATCAATAATATGAGAGATATGATGCATCAATTACTGTAGCAATAATTGAGTATAACTGAGTGACTTTTCACGTAAGCATCAATAATCAATACCGTGTGCTACTATGCAACCACACGTATTACTGTACTTTTACTACCGGGTAGTTCAACAGTTTTAACGGTAACACTTTCGCCATTATTTTTATAAAAAGATAATTCTGTCGTTTTCTAACTACAACAATACTTCCGTTGTGGGGTCCACCAATGATTGTGCCGTCGTACAAATATTCTCTGTTAAAACGAATATTTCCCGAGCAATCGAATATTATATAACAACTTGCTTACTTTGCAAAATTTATAAATATTACCCACAACTATAACATTATATCAAATCCACACCATAATATTCAAAAAAATATTTCCAGAAATTTAAATATTTATTCATAAAATTTGGGGTCTCACAGAACGCATGGTCATGATCATACCAATAATTGTCCACCAATGCACTACGGGCCAATGAGAACTTTTACAACATCATTTGTAATATTACAGGTCATAATTCCACCGAATAATTTCTGGTCATAATCATACTAATCAATAATTCATCTTTGCACCCTTGGCCGAAGATGACTTTCATCACAATATAAGCATGCGGATGATGACAATGATATAAGAATTTAATCAAACAAATTCAAGGATAAATATTAAAGACTTTAAATTTATCCAGAGTTTAAAAATGTCTAAATTGTCAACATGATATTACTTTGTGGAGTAAAATTCAAAAATAATATTGTATCAAAAATGATTTGGACTGAAAAGAAATCAATTTTTGTCATGAATAGTACCCCAGGTGAATAGTACCCGAGTGAATAGTACCCCCTGAATTGTACTTCATGAATAGTACCCGTACATATGAATAGTACCGTATAAATGAATAGTATCCATGAATAGTACTCCGGCATGAAAAGCTTAAAAATGAATAAGAATGTTCAAGGATATTCTACTAATTTCAAGGAGTATAGAAGCAATATATAACAAAATGAGTGTAAAATTCAGAATCTGAAACGAATATAATATTACTTACATACTACAGAGTATGGAAGAAAATATTATTTCTTACGAATATTGAACAAAAATAACATCCCTTACAACTGTTGAACAAAAATAATATTCCTTACGAATATTGAACGAAGATAATATTCCTTACGAATATTAAACGAAGATAATATTTCTTGTGAATATTGAACGAAATAAAATTTCTTACGAATACGAAAAATAATATCGTAAGCAAATATGAAATAAATAATATCCCTTACCTCAAAAGAAGAGTATTTTTGACTGGTATAGCGGATATATTCTTGAAGAAAAACTTGCATTATTTTAACACTCAAAGTTTTCTTAAACTTAAAGAAATACGCTCAATATTATAGAAGAAGAATTCTCTGATTCTGGTGTGATTTTCTTTTCTAAACTGAGCATCCTATTTATAGGAGAATGGAAGGATACTATTTGGACTCACAATAGGGAAATCACGGATGGACATTAATAATCACGGGAAATTTTCTAATTTTACTATGCAGACACTATGCAGACACTATGCATAATAAAATATAATATATTCTATTTTTCATATAAAGCAAAACTTATTATAATAATAATAATAATTCACTCCCTTTTCCATCTTCCCGTGAATCCATTTCATTTCCCTCCCCCCACTTTTTCTTTCAACACACGTGGGCCTCACCTTTATATATATATATATATATATACTGAATAACTTTCTACCGATTATTTTGAAAAATGGGTAAGTGGGGGTCCAAATAATACGCCAAAATTACAACAAACACTTCATAAAAATCCCCTCAATATTTTTAACAATATTTATTCATTATTATTATAACTCGCAATATTTAACAACCTGATCATTCCAAGGAAAGAGGGGCTTTTCGATAAGAATTTCTCCCTATTGGCGTGCAATTAGGTGACCAAACTCCTTTCCTCGACAGAACTTTTTAGACATTGTCAATAATGCAAATAATAATATGAATAACTTGTCATCTCAATTATTGATTTAATAATATAAAATATTGTGATAATAATTGAATCAAATAACGTGAGAAACTATGCAGCAATTACTGTGGTAATAATTGAATAAAACTTAGTGATTTCTTACGTAAGCATCAATAATCAAAGATACTGTACAATACCGTGTGCTACTATGCAACCACGCGTATTACTGTACTTTTATCACCGGGTATTTCAACAGTTAATAAAACTTTTGTTGTTATTTTCATAAAAAAAATATTTTTGTCATTTTCTCATTCCGATAGTAATTCCGTTGTAGGGTCCACTAATGATTGCGCCTTTGTACGAATATTCCCTGATAAAACGAATATTCCCCAACCAATCGAATATTTTATGACAACTTGCTTACTTTTCAAAAATACTATCCACAACTATAATATTATATCAAATCCACACCTTAATACTCAAAAAAAATATTTCGAGAAAATTAATCTTTATTCATAAATTTGGGGTCTTACAAGGAATATAATTTGATTAAATGTAAACGTTAAAATTTGAAAATTAATTTCTATATTTTAAGGTATATTGTGTGGGTTATATCTCTTAATTTAACAGTTGAATCATTATAATTTTTGGATATGTTATACATATATAAGTTGAGAATATGTTTACTAATTTTGAACCATTCAAGATTAACATATGATTTGTTATGAATTTTAAGAAGTGGCTGGTCTAGAATTTTTGTAGCAGAATTTTAAGCAACAAATTCTAAAATTTAAAAATAGATAACTTAATGATTTTAAATCCGGTTTGGGTGATTTTTTAGGCTAAATTGGAGTATTTGAAGTTTAATTTTTGCTAAAATTAATTAATTTTAAAAATAAGTTTTAACTAATGGTGATAAGACTAGAATAGTTAACTGACCTCTTAAGAATAATTTGTCATATTAGGGATTTAAGATGTCATAAGTATTGTCATTGACTTTTAAATTTTGGAGTATTAATAATGATCTAAGGTAATAATTAAAGGCACATTGAATGAATTATGTATTATTTATTTGAATTATATTTAATTCGAGGTGAATATGTTTAGGTGGTGAATAACATTTTATATTTGTTATCATTGGCATTTGAGGGTAAGATTTTGTGGAGTGTGATAATAGTGGTTTTGAGTATTAGGTACAAATTTCGTACTCCACTCCTTTGATTATTGTTGTATCCTATATATCTTATCATTCGTTATCTTTTTCCTGTATTTTTGTTGGCACTCTTGAATAGAAGTTTGATCTTTGATATCTTGACATTATTCTGTAATCTAAACTCATTGCTTTCTATTATAATTTGAACATATTCCATATTTCTTCAGTGATATACAATCATTATGTTGATTTGTTTGTACGGCTAATCGTTCATAATTTGGGTACTCGCTTAATTGTTTTATTTTTAGTCAAATCCTTATTTTGGTTTGGTTTGGTCTAGATGTTCCGAAACTTCATATTTTGTAATCTTTTGAATTTTTCCTTCATGCATAGAATTTTGTTGATCTTTGTAGAGCGGTACGTGTTGTTAACTTCATTGGGAGACATTCACTACAAGAAAGTCGGCTAATTCCGACGGAGCTATGTTCGACGGACACATTCCCTCGAAGATAATATGTATTTCGACGGATTATTCAGTCGAAGATACGTCAGTCGAAACTACTTTAATTTCGACGGATGTTCGTCGAACATATATGTATCCCATTGGCGCCAATGTTCCCACCAACGCGAACCTTATTTACGACTAAATAGTGTTTATTCCGACGGACTATTCAGTCGAAGATACATTACTTACGACGAAGTTAAGTACGACGGATAGTCCGTCAAAAATAATCCAAAAACCTAATTAATCGGTATATCTTCTGGCCCCCTCGTTTCTCTAGCTTCTCTCTCATTTCTCTCTCTCTCTCTCTCTCTCTCTCTCTCTCATTTCTCTAGATCTCACCTTACGCGATCTCTCACTTATTCTCTCTCAGTCTCATTTTTCTCACTGCTCTCATCTCCACCACCACCATCGCCGCCACCACCACGTACTGCCACCACCACCACCTTCGATTCCACCACCACCATGTACTACCACCACCACCATCACTGTCGATCGGTTCCACCACCAGTAGACGCCACCAACACTGTCGGTTAAATCACCGTCACTGACACCACCAGCAGCAGCCACCACCAGACACCACCGTCGATTAGTTTGCACATTAATTCAATTTCAAGGTTAGTTTTCGGCCAAGTATTAGATTTTTAGGGTTAATTTATTGCAAATTGTGAAATTTGTGGCTTAATTTGTTTTAGGTTTAGTTTGAGTTTGAATATGAGATTAACCCAATTTTGATAATATGTTGTTGCTGTGAATTTGTGGATTAAAAATTTGGGTCCATTTGTTGGAATTGGGAGTGATCTGAAATCTGAAATTTGGGTCATATTCTTCTTGTTTATATTGCTGATTGCTGAAATTGGAATTTTGATTTTGGGTTTGTGGACCGCATATTATTTAAGTGCATATTATTTAGAATTTGGAAATTGCATAATATTGATATTATGAATTGTATAACATATCAAATTTGGGTTCCTTATCATAATGTAACTGATTTTAGGACTGTTTTTAATCTTGATATATTTGCTATTTTCGACTGAATTTATGAAAGAAATTCTGTCAGAATTATGAAATTACAGAATATTTATGGGCCCTGCACTTATTGTATTAGTAATTAGTTTCCCAATATTAATAAATCATAAACTAAGTACCATTTACTTAGTTTCTACTACTAAAATAAATAAAGTAAATATAATTTAATATAGTTTATTAAATAAAATAAATTTTAAAAATAAAATAAATAACATAATATAATACAAAATAAAGTAAAATAAAATAAAATAATAAATTAAATTAATTTGAATAAAATAAAAAAACTTTGATTTAATTTAATAAATAAAATACAATTCAATAAAAAAATAAAATAAAATAAAAATAATAAAATAAAATAAATTTGATGTAAATTATCCTGAGTTTGCGGAAGAAGTTAGGAATGTTAGGCTTGGCATGGCTACTGATGGTTTTTGCTCTTTTAATAATTTTAGCCAGCCGTACTCAGTTTGACCAGTCATTATGGTTGCTTATAATCTTCCATCGGCAATGTGCATGAAGGATCCGTATTTGTTTTTGACTTTACTCATTCCGGGGGATAAAAGTCCTACAAAAGACCTTAATGTGTACCTTCGACCATTAGTGGATAAACTAAAGATGTTGTGGGAGACAGGGGTTCAGACGTATGATAAATCGATATGCGAGAATTTTGTGATGAAGGCAAACCACATTATGGACTATCACCGACTTTCCGACTCTTGGGATGGTTAGTGGTTGGTCAACTCACGGGAAGCTGTCCTGTCCAGTGTGTATGGGGGATGTGCAAGTCAACTAGTTGCAGCATGGGCGAAAATGTAGTTTCTTTGGAATTGCTCATAGATTCTTGCCTCTTGATCATAATTACAGAAAGATGTCTGCACAGTTCAACGGAAAGATAGAGAAGAAGGGGGTTGTTGGTCGGCTATTGGGCAGTGAGGTCTTAGAGTGGTTGAATCAACTTGATTTTCCTTTGTCGGGGAAGGAACATAGTAAATTGAGAGCAGCCGGGTACGGGAAGACTCATAATTGGACACACTTGCCTATATGGTTTGAGTTGCCGTATTGGGGCACACTTTCAGTTCGTCATTGTATAGATGTCATGCATACCGAAAAGAATGTTTTCAAGAACTTGTTTTACACCGTGTTAGATGCGAGTGGTAAAACTAAAGACAATAACAATGCTCGAAAAGATTTGGAGGCATTGAACATTAGGCCAGAATTATGGCTTCGCCCTAACACTACGAAACCTAAAGCTCCATTTTGTCTTACTAAGCAACAAGTTGAAGACGTGTGTAAGTGGGTTAGTGGGTTGAAGCTCCCAAATGGATATGCGTCGAACATAACACGTTGTTGTAAGGTTGGGCAATTGAAAATTTCTGGATTCAAGAGTCACGATTGTCATGTATTCATGCAGAAGTTGATTCCAATTGAATTTCGTGAGATGTTACCCAAAAAAGTTCTGGATGCATTGACCGAACTGTCAAATTTCTTTCGAGATATTTGCTCAACTATAATTAAGTACAGTGATGTCAAGCAGATGGAGAAGAATATTGTGCTTACCATGTGCAAGCTTTAAATGATCTTCCCTCCAGGATTTTTTGACTCGATGGAACATCTGCCTATTCATCTGCCGTATGAACTCAAACTTGGAGGACCGATGCAATATCGGTGGATGTATCCTTTTGAGAGGTAATATATAAACTGCTAATTGCTCTATCCTGCTCATATTAATAATACTTCAATTTGTCTGCATATTATTTATCATAGGTATATGCGCCGATTAAAACAAAAGGTCAACAATAAAGCTCGTGTAGAGGGTTCTATTGCTGAACGATATACAGAGGAAGAGCTTGTCAACTTCTGCTCATTGTATTTTGACGATGTTGTCTCAACGAAGCACAACCGTTTAGGAAGAAATGAGGTTGTTGGTCCAATGACTCATGCTGATGATGAGTTAGCTGTATTCACATATCCGGCTAAACCATTTGGCCCTAAGACACTGACTTACTTAAGCGACAAAGAGTTGAAGATTGTATCTACATACGTGCTTCTAAATATGCCCAAAGTATCATCATACATCACGTAAGTCTAAGCTTATTTTCTCCAGTTAGTATAATTTACAAGTGTAGTCATCTCTATATATGTTAAAGACAGTTTACTAATATCGCAGTTCATTCGAAGAGGAAGAGTATGCTTCTAACCTAACTTATACTGCAGCAGAATTGGAAACATTCACTAATGCTAATTTCCAACAGTGGTTTAAGAAAAGGGTTGAAGCAGAGAATATTTCTGAGTGTTTTATAGATGTCATCCAAGGACCTTACAAAGTTGTTAGTTCTTTTCCTGGTTGCATCGTGAATGGGTACAGATTTAGAGTCGATGACTTGCATGAACTCACATCAGTCAATTCTGGGGTTGTGGTGTTAGGAAGCTGCTATCAAGATTCTGAGTCCAATTACTATGGTCGTTTATAGGATGTAGTTGTGCTCAATTATCACGGCGGCAAAAAGGTAGTTACATTTAAGTGTTCCATGCTGAAGATGTGGTGAGTACTGATGTCATTGACGTACCTAACGATGAGGATGTCGAAGCCAACGTACACATGAATGATTATGTAATCGTTGAGAATGATAACGATGATGAAACTGAGGATGAGGAAGATACCGAATCCGAGAATGGTATACACGTTGATTCTGATGGGTTTGATGACGTGCGTAATTGAAAATGAGCTTTCATATTAGTACTTTCCACATATTGTTAAACCCTACATATTCGTAATCTACCAATTTTGTTATTGCAGTAGGATATTCATGGCTAGACATAGCGGTGGAGGTTGCCGAGGTGGTGGGCGATCCGGTACTGGAGACGGTAGCCACGATGGAGGCTCTTCTTCAGGCGCGAGTAAGTTATCTTAACTAGGATTTAAATATATCTCAAGCTGCATTAATTACAATGACTATTGAAGTACTATGTTAAATACAATTATTACAGATGCACCTCGTCGACGACACCGAGGGACGAACCTCGGTATCTTTGGTCGTCCGTGACAAAGGCTACTTTACGCATCGGTGGATGTCATTTCCCAGTAGTAAGTGTTAATATATTCATACTATTTCTATCAGTTATTGCAAAACACAATTCACATAACACATATTGTTATACTTTTTTTGTAGTATACTAGACCCGGTGGCTAAGCACACCCTACACGCGATTTGTTTGACGCATCTCCCGAGAGGGTGCATGCGGTTCAGTCAATATGCGCGGTACGATGCCACTTTTATGCAGACCGTCTTGCGGGAGTTCCACGTAAGTTAAGCATATTATCACTACATAGTTGTATTGGGATAACGAAATCAATTGTTCTTAATTTTAAATAATCTTTTATTATAGGTTTATTATCAATTTGACCCGAGCATCTCTCAGTCAGCTAGCGATGATGTGATTGAGCATCACGTCACTGCGAATTACTCTGGATGACTCTATGAGATGCGATAGAAGGCAGCCCGGGCAGTTGTGGACCAGCCCGAGACCACCATCAGAGATCATCAGCCCCGCATAGTCTCTGATTTAGCCTGGGAGGCTATGTGTGCAAGACTGGAGGTGATGACTTCAAGAAAAAGTCCGAAAGAAAGAAGAAGAAGAACCGTGGTCACTCTGGATATACACACCACCGGGTTCTCGGTTGTTCGAGGAGGCGAAGACGGTAGTGCGCGTTGTATTTAGTTATTTATGTGTCAAGTTCTCACACAAATACTTGGACTGTTTTATGAATGTTTGTATTAGGCATTGGGGAGGACCTGGTAGAGATCCTACCATTCTAGAGTTTTGGGATCGAGCCCACATGCCAAGGATTTGAGCGTGCTTTATCTCAAAAGTGACTTTTAGCTATACGGGTAAAACTCATCTTACTATTTAGCTTTTAATAATATTCAATCGTAAATAAAATGATATAATTAATAGACATATACGGAATACATTACATGATCGATTTCGAGGAGCTTGGGACGAGCGTATAATGGTGGATGGAGATCATTAAGAGGGTTCTGAGCCGTTAGATTCTGCCACCCCTCTTCCCGATATTGTATTAGATCGGGATGAGGAGCTGAGACTATAAGTCGCGTCTCAGGATCCCCCTACTAGCAGTACCGGCAGATATCGAGTGTTGGGTCTGCCGAGGATACCCGCATATACACTTCCTGGAGGTAATATTTTTTTATATTTCACGAAATTATCCGAATTTATCACATTATATAAATTATTATTAGTAATCAAATTTGTATCTCTTTATAGGCTCCAGCCAGTGCCAGCATCCGAGAGCACATGTCAGACCATCTCATATGGGCGCTGGCTTGGATGACGATATCTTCCGGCGGCTGATAGGGGCCGTGTCGTATAGGTTCCATACTGATCCGGTCTTTCGGCATTAGCAGTTGCCTTTCAGTTCTCGTCTTCACCAGATTGCTCAGGATATTATAGCAGGGGCCTCTGCAGAGAGTACGGGATTACCACGGGAGCAGTTCGACGCTTGGAGCGCCGAGATGCTCCGGATCATGATTACCCTCTTGGAGGAGGCTTTTCGTCCGGCCCCACCTACTCAAGTATTCTTATTGTTTATGTTTTTCAATTAAGGCTAGTTTGTTAATTCTCACATATATATATATACGGACTAATGATTTATATTTTTGATTCTATCAACAGGGTGGCGATGGCGAGCAGGTTGGTGATGATGCGCAGGAGCACGAGGCTGATTTCCATACACCAAAGCAGCGCCATTCACCTCCGCTCGATGATGATACTTTTACTAGTTTATAGTTCATTTGTATATATTCATGTTATTGTAGAACTTTTGTATATATTGTATTGTCTAATTGCGTTTGTACAACTATTGTAAATTATATTGCTTAACATTTATGGAACATTAGCTTATATTTGTAATTGGTTAGCTTATAATACGTTTTGGTGGATATTTGAATGTGAATGTGAATGATAATGAGTTGAAGATTAAGTTTTAGTGCTACGTTGCATATTTGAATGTGAGATACAAGTTTATATTACTGTGTATTGGGTTGTGACAGGTTACAGGTACATTAATGGGTTTAAACACCTGGAAACTGAACTTTTAAAATCTGTATTTAAAAAAAAATAGTTAATTCCGACGGAATAAGGTATTATCGACGGAACTTCCCTCGGCGTTAAACAAATAACCAATTTTTTATAAATGTCAAAATATTCTAATTTTCAATCAAAAATATGTTACCTTCGACGGAACATATCCGTCGTAACTACGGTATCTCCGACGCAAATTTCGTCGAAGATACTAATAAGTCAATTTTAATAAATATCAGATCATTTTAATTTTCAATCGAAAATAGGGTATATTATATTCGACGAAAAGTTTCGTCCTATATATTCTGTCGAAGATAGCTTATGTTCGACGAAAATGTGACACCCCCAAACCTAGGTACTTCATTCCCATAGGATTTGGTGTTCACTTAATCAAACATTCATATCTAACTACCCAATCATAATAAAATTAAATAAATAAAACCTTCCCCATTAAAGGGTTACATAATAAAAATCTCCCAGGTTGTCTAACCTTTAAATACAATCATTCAAATGCCGAAAATAAATAAACTTCATTACAACCATTCAATTAAAAACTAATAATAAAATATCATCATATTACAAGTCTTCAGTATTTGTTCATCTTTCCTTTTCCTTTACTGGTGCTAGGTACATCAACCTTCTCATCTTTAACTGTAATAGTTATATAAGCAAGAGTGAGCAAACAAAGCTCACTTGAAACAACAATGAATGAAAAATCTTTACAACAATTGTCAAATAAGAGGCTCGATAGAGTTAAACAATATGATTTATCAACATTCTGAAGTATATAACTGAGGGTCCTAAGACCACGAGCTATATCCATAGTTATAATTTATTTTTCAACTTAAACTTTAACAGTCATAAGACTATAAGGACTTCTCGTACTTAGGGGGATCAGCCCTTCGTACAATGTATTGTGCACAAACATTTCAACGCTAAGCGTAAGTTACCCCTAATAATAGGGTTGTTCATCTCAGTATTTAGAGTACAAGTTCGCACCAAAGTGAGTTTGGTTTGGATACATTTCAAGGTAATTTGGAATTTCAACGAACATCAACTAAGGATTAGTTGAATAAAACTAATAACATCATACTATAGAATAATCGTAATTGAATCGACATGGTAAATTAAAATCATGCTTTAGGAATAATCTAATAGCATACATCTTGAATAACTATAACACACCTTGCTTGAACAATATTAAGCCAAGGTTATTTAGAATTGAATACTAAGCATGCATAGCAATTTGAACGATAAAATTGTTCAACATTAGTATATATAAATTTGCATGCTAAACAACAAGTTAAATACAAGAATAGCTTGCTCAATATCAAAATTAAAGTTTAGAAACCTTGCATCATTATATTGTAATCGAATTGGAAACAATAATTGGCTCAACAAGATAATAGATTAGAGAACTTGCCTTGCTCGTAGGTTAAACCGAACAATTCGAATCACAATATCCTATATACATATGTCATCATGACATAGTTAGTCACTACCACTTTATAAACATAACTAAGTACACTCATCATGTAAGATTTGATTTTTAATCACATAATCATGTTACAAAACAAGTTAATTGTTAATAACATGCTCATTCATGGTATAGAAATCTGAAATCATAACTTAACAAATTCTACTATTAACACATAACAATTCCTTGATTTTGAGTACAAAAAGTACCTTTGTCGGACCATTACGCCAACTTCATGATGCATGGTATGCGCCATTATTATATTGTGGGTTGGTATTTGCATGCTGATGATGGCGACTATGACGTGAAAATTAAACTACGAGGCCACGTTGCGGCGTGGCACCCCAGATCTTATTGTGAAAGTTGTATCATGGGTTACATGACGACGCAAATAATTGCGACTTTGCATGACGACTTCAGCAACAACATGAACAAAAGCCAATTTTGGCCTACAAGCTACTTTCTAACATCCTAATTAACAGTTATTCATATAGAGACTTCATATAAACATAATTCAAAGACTCTTAACATGTTTCTACCCATAAAACAACATAAACAACGAATTTAAAGCATCCAATTTCACTATTTTTTATAAAAATTCACTTTTTGATGTTTTCAATGAAAATCAACACTGTGATTTTGTTTTTCAACCAAAATAGTTAATTCAAAGCACCTTATCAATGTTTGTACATACTCTTTCAAATTCAATAGTTAATTTATCAATTAAACAACTAGTTAAACCTTAATTTTTACCTTAAACTAAACCATATTCATATATATTCACATAAACTCTTTATAAAATAGTTTTTCTTCATAAACCACATACATAACATCAATTCATTGACTATACTCATATATAACCTATGAAAATAGTTTTTCAACACTAGTTTATCATATAAAGACACATACAATCAAACAATTTATCCTTTCAAAAGAATTTTACAGAGAATTAGGGAAGAGAAAACTAAAATTTTAAAAACTTAAAAGTGTAGGATGATACCTTGTTTGTAGAAGATGATGGCTATCCTTTTGATTATCAAGCTTCTTTTCCCCAATTCCTTTCTCAAATTCTCTAGCCTTCCTTCCTCTCTTCTTTCTCTCTCAGTAAACTCTCTCTTCTTCTCTCATCGAAGTTCTTTCTTCCTAACTCTAACTACGTCTTAACAATATAACGTATAATAATAATATAGGTATTAATTATATAATATAATTCTAACTTTAACTGACATCAGTTATATTTTATTTGAAAATCAAAAGCCATAAGGCTTGTTTGGCTATCCACTAAAAAAATAATCAATTAATCCATATGCCGTGTTTGGTAAAACACAATTAGATTAAAGGCTTAATAGGCATTAGGCCTTGTTTCGCAAAACTGAATTAAACTCCTTTAAGTTATTTTAATAACTCCTTTATAAAAAGGTTATTTGTCACACTTTTATTTAGCCAACTAACACATCCTTTTAATTACAAATTCAAATTAAAATATAATAATTCATTTAATCAAAACTCTCTAATTTAATAATTAAATTAAATTATAATATGATAATTAATTTCCTTAATTATTTATTAACAAATAATTCACCAAATCGAATCGCATTGAACAATTATTTATTCAACAATAAACACATAATAATTAAATATTAAATAAATATTTAATATAACAATTAAAAATTCTGGAATGTTACAGAAAATACATCGGAGATACTTCCATCGAGGATATGAAATATCCTACTGAATTCTTGACGGATCTTATTTTCGACGCGAATATATACGACCGAATTTCTGACGAATATTTTCGTCGAAAATAATATATTTTCGATTGAATAGGCTTAGGTCCGACGGAATATTCCGTCGGAATTAAGATTTTTTTCTTATAGTGATTGTGTATGATTTGATTTGGTTCAACATGTACATTTAGAACCCTTTTGTTGATATTATGTCGCATGTGTTGTGACATCATATCTTTGTAGAATAAGTGATATGGTATACCTGAGCTATTACCACATGTGGGGGTACCACATACATGTCATCTTGGCATCGAGGCATGACACCTTTCACAGTGGTGTGATCATTAGTTCACAACATCTCCATTTTGTGCTACGGTGGGAGTTGAACATACGGTGATTTTGTTATGGGAGATGTATGGATTGACCCTAATTTTATGTGTTGTTTTGTTATGCAGAATGATGATATTTGTGCCAAATACACCTTTCGATTTTGCATGCATCTGGATTGAGCAGTCCGATGTGTGATTGTCTGTGCGACATTATTTGTCTTGTCTGTGTGGAAAGGTATATTTCTGTTTTGTTCTGAACTCGGTATGAAATATCACCCAACCATTTGATTTAGCCTATTATTTCGTTGTGTTAGTTTTTTTCGTTTCAGTTCATTTAATTGAGTTAGTTATTTCAACCCTTTTTTTGTACTCTATATCCGTCGTGGGCATTTGGCTCATGCTGTGTTTTTCTTCCGACAGGTTTGCATGGGCGATTTAGGGTTTCATGTGAAAAGAGTTATATTTGACCATCTAAGTTTATTTGATTTTAGGTTTTGATTAATGATGAGTGGGTAATATACCCATGAATTGGATATAATTAGGCTTGAATTATTGCGATTTTTAAGTTCAATAGGATAGTTTTATTTGTGTCTTTATTGTTTTGCAGTATGAGGCAAAGGCAGGGTTAAAGCCAGAATTTCAGCATCACTAATGGCAAAATTGTAAATTGTTGGAATTGGGATAGCGTCGGGAAATTGTCTTCAGTACTATACCTAGTGTCGGGGAGCTGGGACGCTGAGGGATCTGATCGTGGAGGCTACTAGGCAGGAGAAGTTGATTTAAAGTGGGATTCTGATACAGAGAGGGAAGTATTCAAGGGAGGAAACGTGTGGCAAAAAGAATTAACCAGAGCTGGAGACTAATTGGAGAGCAACAGAGATTCGTGGAATAGAATTCAAGTTGAAGATTGAAGATTGGAGGACTTATTTTAGAGTTTTTTCTTATTCTTTATTTCAGTTTTGTAATTCTATTGAGATGATTTTGATGGGATTTCTATTTTTATTTTCCAGTATGAACTAACTTTTTTATTAAGACTACAAATTGAACCTTCTATGTTTATGAATTGATTATTCAGTTTAATCCAGTTATTTAAGTCAAATTGAATTATTTATCATGTTTTGTGTTTATTGATTAATTATTTGGCCAATAATTACTGTGTTACACTAGATAGATTCGGGAGATGAAATCTAAGGTTATAACTGAATGTGATAACATATATGGTTAATTATTTGCATAAGATAAATAATTATGGTTGTGAATTGAATAGGAATATATCTTTTCACTGCATGTAACAAGTGGGAATTTGGACTGAATAGATTTAATTTTATTATTTTGCATAGGGATATCGCAGAATTAATTGAATTAAATAAATGTTATTTGATCACTTAGAAAAGGGCTTTTAACAACTAGAATTCCTGTTAACAATTCAGGTAAGGTAATAACTGGAGCAACTGGATAATTGATTTGTATTACATAATTGGGAATATTGTAGTCTTAACTTTTATTTATTTGAATCAATTTCTAGAGTAAGACAGTTTTAATTAGTTAATTTTAGTTTTCTTAATTAGAAAATCACAAATTTTGGTTGTTTAAATAAAATTGAATTGATAAAGTATTAGTAGTTAGAGTTATTAATTACAATTCCTTGTGGGTACGACACTTTACTTTACCACTTTATTACTTGTTGACTGTGTATGCTTGCACAAATAGTTAATTGTTAAATCAACTGAAAAGTTTTTGGCGTCATTGTCAGAGACTTCTATATTAATATTAATTCCATATTAGTTATAATCAATTCAGTCTTAATTTAAACGTTATTTACTTATTTCCACTCTTGTGCTTGCAGAACTTCTTTGTTAGTGTATACACACTAGGTCAAAGGGTAAAAAGGAAATTTTGCCTTACGCAGACGATACTGAGAGAAAGTTCCAGAAATTACGGTTGACTAGTGAGGTTATACCATTAGAAGAACTGGCAGCAGAAGAAATTTCAGAAGTCATGGTAGATGAAGAACAAAAATCACTCAAGGATTAAGCGATGCCGACAGTGATAAACATACAGTCCAATATTCGGAGGCCAGAAATTAATGCGAATAAGTTTCTTGGAAATATGCGACACCTTTAAATTTAATAATGTTTCGGAAGACACAATAAGGTTGAGGTTATTTTCGTTCACATTGCGGGATAAAGTTCGAAGTTGGTTACACTCATTGCCTCCAGGTTCAATCACAGTCTGGGATGATTTAGCTCAAAAATTCCTAGCTAAGTTTTTCCCACTAGCAAAGTCGACAAAACTACGAAATGATATTCATACTTTTGAGCAATTCGACTCAGAAACATTATATGAGGCATGGGAAAGATTTAAGAATATGCTCCGCAAATGTTCACATCACGAAATTCCACAGTGGATGCAGGTTGGAATATTTTGTGACGGATTGCATGGGTCCACACGAAATAGCAATTATCATGGCAAATAGCTTGTATGAGGCTTATCAATTGTTAGAGACGATGGCCAACAACAATTATCAATGGCCAATGACAAGGCCTAATCCCCCGAAAAAACCAAGAAAGCTTGAACTAAATGTAGTGACAGCTTTGACAGCACAGGTATCAGCGTTAGAAAACGACAGAAATAACTTTTTATAAAAATAACGACAAAACTTTTACCATTAACTGTTGAAATACCCGGTGATAAAAGTACATTAATACTCGTGGTTGCATAGTAATACACGGTATTGAGTATCTTTGATTATTGATGTTTACGTAAGAAGTCACTCAGTTTTATTATTGGAATAATAGTTGCTGCATAGTATCTCATATTATTGATTCAATTATTGTTACAGTATCATCTGCACAATATTTTATATTATTAAATCAATAAATAAGACGACATAATTATTCATATTATTATTTGCATTATTGACAATGTCTAGAAAGTTCTGTCGAGGAAAGGGGTTTGGTCATCTAATTGTGCGCCAATAAGGAGAAGTCCTTATCGGAAAGCCCCCTCTTTCATGGGAATGATCTGGTTGTTAATATTGTGAGTTATAATATTAATGATGAATAATTATTGAAAGATTAAAGATGTGTTATATATATACATTAGCGATAAATGATGAGATTTAATTTAATAGTTAGTCAAGACTAATTAAATAGTTTGAACTAACTAAGAAAGCAAAAGTGTGTATAAAACACAAGAAAATGAAATTAAAAATTGAATTTGAGTTTGGAGTTGAATTTGGAGACGCGGACGAGATATATGAGTCCGGGATGATGAAATTAATTAAAATAGACTATAAACACAAAATTTGCCAGGGTTGACTTTTTGGTCAAAAAGTCAACAAATAATTTTTTCAAAAAAAGTCAAACTTCGAAAATTCAAAGATGAAATTGTTGATAAAAATATTTCCATTGTGTTGGGATTATTAGTGTTTGTGAAAATTGACATTATTATTTCGATAATAGTTGATTTCTGGAAGTTAAATTGACCAATTAAGTAATTAATCGGATAAATGTGCAATTAATTGCTATTAGTTCACATGCAAAGAACTATTAGTTCACATGCAAGAAACTATTGGTTCACATGCATGTACTATTAGGGGAGGTTATGCAAGATTGATAATACTTGAAGGACTAAATTAAAAATGTAGGCAAAGATGAATGTACTAAACTATAATAAGTCGAGCCCCTAAACGTGAAATTATCGAAACTATGCTTTCCTATAAATAGAATCTCATTTCTTCTTTCATTCTCACCAATTCACTAAGACTCACAAGAGCAACTATAAAGAAAGAAACTATAGAGAGAAAGAAGAAGAGTATTCTGCAACTTCACTATTACAGTATCCAGTCTTCTACTAAGGTAATGGGTCTTATTTACAGGGTACTATTCACTCGGGGTATTATTTACTGAGTACTATTTACTCGAGGTATTATTTATGGGGTACTATTCACTCGGGGTATCATTTACGGGGTACTATTCACGAAGTACTATTCACGGTATACTATTCACAGAGTACTATTCCCGGGGTACTATTTACTCGGGTACTATTCACCTGGGGTACTATTCATGGCAAAAATTGATTTCTTTTCTGTCCAAATTATTTTTGATACATAAATATTATTCTTGAATTTTACTCCACAAAGCAGTTATCATGTTAACAATTTGGACATTTTTAAACTCTGGATAAATTAAAAATCATTAATATTTATCCTTGATTTCATTTGATTGATTCTTATATCATTATCATCATCGTCATGCTTATATTGTGATGAAAGTCTTCATTGGCCGTAGTGCATTGATGAACAGTTGTTGATATGATCATGACCATGGGTTCTCTTTGGCTAATGGTGCAAAGATGAATTATTGTTTGGCATGATCATGACCACTGGTGATAATAACGAATATCCTTGGCCCTTAGTGCATGGATAATTCGTAGATGTGATAATAATGAATATCATTGGCCCGTAGTGCATGGATAGTTCATGGATGTGATAAGAACGAATATCCTTAGCCCAAAGAGCATGGATAATTCATGAATGTGATAATAACGAATATCCTTGGCCCGTAGTGCTTGGATAATTCATGGATGTGATAATAACGAATATCCTTGGCCCGTAGTGCATGGATAATTCGTGGATGTGATAATAACGAATATCCTTGGCTCGTAGTGCATGGATAATTCATGGATGTGATAATAACAAATATCCTTGGCCCTTAGTGCATGGATAATTCGTGGATGTAATAATAATGAATATCCTTGGCCCGTAGTGCATGGATAATTCATGGATGTGATACTAACGAATATGCTTGGTCGTAGTGCATGGATAATTCAGTGATGTGAATTATTTATTTTACAGACAAATGATGTGGTAAAAATCCTCTTTGGCTTACGTGCAAAGATGAACTGTTGATTATTGGTTTTACAGTTGTATATCTTTGGCTTACGTGCAAAGATGGGCTGTTGATTATTGGTTTTAAAGTTGTATGTCTTTGGCTCGTAGTGCAAAGATGGACTGTTGAGTTACCTGATTATAAATATGAATTGTGAATTTAACTATAATCTTTGGCGGTTCAGGTGATGAGAGATCTCTTTGTCTTGGGTACAATAAAGAACTGTTGATGAGTATTACAGGAATGAACTATTAACGATGGACTTTTAATTTGGAGAGGATAATAGACATTGTGTTCTACTTGACTCTTCTAATGGATTGTTGATTCCGCTGCAATTATGGTTGAAAACTTTTATTATCTACCATATGTTCTAACTCTCTGATTTATTACTGATGAAGGCTCTTGATAATTTAATTATCTTAAGGACAATTCCTTTAAGGTATTAAGAATGTAGCTCGGTTGAGCGGGGATAACAGGGGAATAGTGTGATGGTCCGAGACTGTGAAAGTTTCTCAATATATTATAAAACTGCATGACATATAATATATAATTGTATTGAGGACCTAAGATAGGTGTGTCGTATATTATACGTCACTTAATAATTGATTTTGGTGAACAACAATAGGGTGATGAGAACCCAACTTTGGAAGTGTCAAAAATGCACTCCATTAGAATGAGGAGGACATAAATCTTATCGTGTCCCTTTGGAGACTTGAAATATTTGTTATTGTTCTTTATATACCATTGTAATAATTTGAGTATGAATATTATCGTATTATATATATATATATATATAACAATATTTGTATTGAAACTCACAGCTCATGTGTTGTCTTATTTTGCACGACAGTTCAACAGCTATATATAAATGAAGTTTGTATTTAAATTTTGTACCGTGTATCTGGCGACCCAAGATGAGTTGTGTGGACCTATTTTGGGGGCGTCACAATTTTGACCAAATTGATAAGTGGTATTTTTACCTACTTATTGAATACCAATTCATGCGAATTGTGCCCATCTCAAGTACATTTTATTGTGTTTTAGTTGCATTTCACGTTATTTTACATTGCATTTACTTACAACCCCTTTTGGTGAATAAGTGCAGGAATCGGCTTGATTTTGGTGGTATTAGAGGGCACGAGGCTAATGGATGCGTGAAGGTAAGGCACAAGCGGGGATGTGCATGGCATGGAGGTACAATGAAGCAAGAGATCAAGCATGAAAAGAACAAATAGCAGCAGCATGACAAAAGCTAAACCAGAACCGTAAGCTGCGAGCTGCAGAGTGGCGCATGGCCATGGACATGAATCAAAAGATGGGGAACGCGCGCTGCTGCGAGTACCCCGAGCTAAACATTGATGATCTCATCGCAAGTTCTTGTGGTGGTGAGGTAGGCGCGCCGTATGATGAGAGGTTGGCTAGGCAGGCGGACGATTGTAAGTCTCGCGCGCCATGAGACATAGACTAGAGAGGCGTCTTGGTGCTGCGCGATGTCGATCGTTGTAATTTTGTTTTAATTTTAATTTTTAATTAAATGAATTGTAATTGGTTTTTAAACGATTCTGACTGGTGTCAGACGAACAACTTGATAACTTTAAGTATTTTTTTCATCATAGAAACTAGGGTTTACACCTTGGGAGAGATTCCAACGTAGAACGAAGCCAAAACGTCTACTTCTCCAATTCTTCTTGGGATTATCTACCATTGTGGATTTTTATTATTGTTTATTGGATTTCTATGAGGATTTAAACGTTGATCATTGATTTCTATTCAGCGATTGGGTTTGATTGTTCTATCTTTCTTATTTCAATTGTTTATTTATTGATCATGTTTAGCGTTGATCCCATAATGGCTTTTGGTTCAGTCATGAACTAATTTCCATTATGGGATTCTAACAGATTTTAATATGTAGTTTGGTTGCACATTTAAATGCTATGATTGTTTTGCATATCATATGGAATATCTGTCATGGTTGTTTTACATGTATGAATGCTTGATCACCATTCGTCTCAGTAGTTGTATGGAATTGACAATGAACATATAGGTATGGATTGTAATCATGATAGCATGCCTGTTGTATATGGCTTCATGTATTTTGTGAACAGAGATAGACATATCTTTGTTTCACATAGTATGAGCTAGAATAAGGGCTTGAGCTTAGAATCAATATAATTGCAATTTCACATAGACATATAATGATTTTGGTTGTATTGGTGATTACATAGAGTCTAACATCTGTAGATGCTGTGTAAGTAGGTTATAGTGCATTGAAAAAATGGTTATACCTCTATTCGTGCTCTTGGCTATTTTCCTGTGATATGTGAACATTTCTTGTATGATAGTGGCGATTAGGTGAAATATTAAATAAAGTTAGGGTCCCATTATTTCCAGATTATATTTATTCCATTTGTATTCTTATTTTCAGTTGTTATTCACAATTAGTTTAATTCAACACTTTTAGTCATTAGTCTATGCATATAAATTTGGTGAGTTAATTGATGCATGATAGTTAAATTTAACAACTTTCTCTGTGGGATCGATACTCTACTTACTCTGTATTACTTGTTGACCCGTGTATGCTTGCATGAGTTAGAGCTCTTTTATTAGAACTATAAAAGAGGCAACACATGTCACTACCTAATTTGAAATAAAAGGCATTGTTGAAGTTGATTTATTATATCATACCCAGTCTATTACAAGAAAATGTTATATTTCATAAAAAAAACAATTTTCTACTAACAATAATATAAAATAATAATTTCGATTTTAAAATTTTTCATTGTCATTTTCCTATCAAGTCATTATTACTAAACTAACAATTTATAATTTTCAACAAATAAAAAAATTAACAAATTTATTAATTTTAAAATAAACATAAAAAAACCTCCTTAATATTTACAAATATAATAAATGAGATTTTTTTATAGGAGAGAAGAAGTATAAAATGATATTAAAATATTTTTTATCTCCACTATACAATTGGTTCTATTTGGAACCCTTAACACTACCATTTTTTTAACCCTTCCTCATTTTTCACTCTCCTCACCTGCTATAATAGCTATTTTTCCTTTTGGAGTTTTTATTTTGAAAGGACTGAGGCAAAGAGAGAGCAAGTGAGATATATATATATATATATATATATATATATATATATATATATATATATATATATATATATATATATATATAGGGGGATATGGAGGTGCAGAGTAGTGTAACTTTTAAAGTTACATTTGCTCGATAATCGAGAGTGATTTCACTTCTACGATCGTAAAGTAATCACTTCACGATTTGTGAATTCACTCTACTATCATGGACTATTTCTACGATAGTAGAGTGAATTCACTCTACTATTTGTGGGCTACTCTACGATCGTAGAGTGAAATCACTCTACGATCGTAGACCGTGTAACTTTCTTCTTTGTTTGATCTCTTCTTTCTCTTTCTCTTTCTCAAATATTTAGAAGTCTTTTAAAGTCTTTAGAGATGAGGCCAAACTTTGGATATGAGTATCTGTTCTTCTAAATTCCATCAAACTCTACCATTTGATAGAAATTGAAAAATTTATGACTTTTTAAATACCAAAATACTTTTATAGATTTTGCAAAAGTCTTAATTCAATATCACCTAACTTTTAAAGACATTACAAAAGTTGTAAATGAATACCAGTAAATTTTTATAAACTCTTTAAATGTCTTGATTGAATACAACCAAACTTTTAAAGTCTTTAAAACTCTTTTTGGAACACTTTTTTTCTTCTAAAACGATAATCTTTTAGGAACGGATGGAGTAGTATTAAATGACTTTATAATTCATGTGTAAAAACCTTAAACGATAATATTTTTGGAACGGAGGTAGTACTAACGCTTTAAGATTATGCACATAGATTAAGAAATACAATTAATTCTTTGTCTGGTTGACTAAATTGAGTATAAAATTTCAATATTAGCCTCTAAGATTTATTAGAAAGATGAGATAGAACAAATTAGCCTTTAATCTTAAAGATAATAAGAAAAATTAAGCATTTAATACTTTCTTAAAATCTATAAACGACAAATAAAAAAGAACAAAAATCTCTCTAATATTAAAATTTTGGAGTTTTTATT
This sequence comes from Panax ginseng, assembly GCA_020205605.1. Lineage (NCBI taxonomy): Eukaryota > Viridiplantae > Streptophyta > Magnoliopsida > Apiales > Araliaceae > Panax > Panax ginseng. Next base: position 22,808,681 of record CM035149.1, read on the forward strand.
TTGAAAGGAATTTGAGGCAAAAGAGAGAGCAAGTGAGATACATATATATATATATATATATATATATATATATATATATATATATATAGGGGAATATGGAGGTGCAGAGCCGTGTAACTTTTAAAGTTACACGGTTTACGATCGTAGAGTGATTTCACTCTACGATCGTAGAGTAGTCACTTCACGATTTGTGAATTCACTCTACTATCATGGACTACTCTACGATAGTCGTAGACCGTGTAACTTTCTTCTTTGTTTGATCTCTTCTATCTCTTTCTCTTTCTCAAATATTTAAAAGTCTTTTAAAGTCTTTAGAGATGAGGCCAAACTTTGGATATGAGTATTTGTTCTTCTAAATTCTGTCAAACTCTACCATTTGATAGAAATTGAAAAATTTATGACTTTTTAAATACCAAAATACTTTTATAGATTTTGCAAAAGTCTTAATTCAATATCACCTAACTTTTAAAGACATTACAAAAGTTGTAAATGAATACCAGTAAATTTTTATAAACTCTTTAAATGTCTTGATTGAATACAACCAAACTTTTAAAGTCTTTAAAACTCTTTTTGGAACACTTTTTTTCTTCTAAAACGATAATCTTTTAGGAACGGATGGAGTAGTATTAAATGACTTTATAATTCATGTGCAAAAACCTTAAACGATAATCTTTTTGGAACGGAGGTAGTACTAACGCTTTAAGATTATGCACATAGATTAAAAAATACAATTAATTCTTTGTCTGGTTGACTAAATTGAGTATAAAATTTCAATATTAGCCTCTAAGATTTATTAGAAAGATGAGATAGAACAAATTAGCCTTTAATCTTAAAGATAATAAGAAAAATTAAGCATTTAATACTTTCTTAAAATCTATAAACGACAAATAAAAAAGAACAAAAATCTCTCTAATATTAAAATTTTGGAGTTTTTATTTTGAAAGGACTGAGGCAAAGAGAGAGCAAGTGAGATATATATATATATATATATATATATATATATATATAGGGGAATATGGAGGTGCAGAGCCGTGTAACTTTTAAAGTTACACGGTTTACGATCGTAGAGTGATTTCACTCTACGATCGTAGAGTAGTCACTTCACGATTTGTGAATTCACTCTACTATCATGGACTACTCTACGATAGTAGAGGGAATTCACTCTACTATTTGTGGGCTACTCTACGATCGTAGAGTGAAATCACTCTACGATCGTAGACCGTGTAACTTTCTTCTTTGTTTGATCTCTTCTATCTCTTTCTCTTTCTCAAATATTTAAAAGTCTTTTAAAGTCTTTTTAGAGATGAGGCCAAACTTTGGATATGAGTATACATTCTTCTAAATTTCATCAAACTCTACCATTTGATAGAAATTGAAAAATTTATGACTTTTTAAATACCAAAATACTTTTATAGATTTTGCAAAAGTCTTAATTCAATATCACCTAACTTTTAAAGACATTACAAAAGTTGTAAATGAATACCAGTAAACTTTTATAAACTCTTTAAATGTCTTGATTGAATACAACCAAACTTTTAAAGTCTTTAAAACTCTTTTTGGAACACTTTTTTCTTCTAAAGCGATAATCTTTTTAGGAGCGGAGGAGTAGTATTAAATGACTTTATAATTCATGTGCAAAAACCTTAAACGATAATCTTTTTGGAACGGAGGTAGTACTAACTCTTTAAGATTATGCACATAGATTAAGAAATACAATTAATTCTTTGTCTAGTTGACTAAATTGAGTATAAAATTTCAATATTAGCCTCTAAGATTTATTAGAAAGATGAGATAGAACAAATTAGCCTTTAATCTTAAAGATAATAAGAAAAATTAAGCATTTAATACTTTCTTAAAATCTATAAACGACAAATAAAAAAGAACAAAAATCTCTCTAAAAAGACAAATAAAAAGGGATAGGGGAGTAATTTGTTTATCTTTCATTTTTTGAATGTTTTTTTTTTTGCAATATTGAACATTTATATCCAATTTAATCCATTAGAAAAAATATTAATTTATTTAATCGATCATATAAAGTATTAATCACATTATTAACTACAATATTGCAGTCAACCAATGTAATAAATGACACATAATTTCTAAGTCCTTCGGATCCTAAATATAATACGTCTATTTAATATACCCAAAATACACATTAATTAATAATTTATATAATTAATTTCTAGTGGTATATAAAGAGAAATTAAATATCAAAAACTTCAACACCATAAATCATATCGGTAGAATAAACTATCAATAGAAAAAACATAGGAAATTTATATTTTCACAAGAAAATTAAAATGATAGTTCCAAGAGTAAAAATGATAATTTTACAAGTTATCTCTCATATGAATAGTAAATGATAATTTCAATAATGTGGGCAAGAAAATCGTACCTTGCTAGGGTTAGGGTTTTGTGTTGGCTGAGGAGGAAAGAAATCCACGAAGAGCACGGAATTGATTGATTGATTGAAGAGGGGAGAACGATAGGTGGGCGATTACTCTAATGACGCGTGGCAGAACTCCTAGAATCCGAAAACTGTTTTAGGGTTATTGGGATTCCAAGAGCCTTTTTCTTGAATCCTTCCACTCCTAGAATCCGAAAACCTTTTTACGGTTATTGGGATTCCAAGAGTCTTCTTGAGTGTTGGGAGAGAATGTCCAGGTCCTTCGATCTTCCAAGAGTCCAAGTCCCGCGTCTGAAGAGAGGTCCCCTTCCCAATGGAATGGAAGGGGGTATTTATAGGGTTTTCTGAAAAGTAGTCATGTGTCGGGCACATGATTTCAGGAAAATTCCAAAAATACCCTTTAATCATCAGAGTAGATCGTCCTGTCCTTCTAACCACCAATCCAATCCCTCAATCAATTCCCAAAACGAGCTGTCTCCACGAGCCTTCTTCCTCGGGACCCATGGAGGCTTTTCTCGGGTCTCGCATATTTATTTTCGGCTTTTCTGTCTTCATTCCATTAGGTTATACGAACCCTAATTTGCATATTTAATGAGGTCGTGGAACCCTAATTGTGCATTTAATTCAATTAGGTCATATGAACCTTAATTTTACACTTGGGCCCACATTTACGCCTTGCGCAAGAGTTGCATTGCCAAATAGACGATCGTGCAAGAATACTTCAAGCCTTTGAACTATTTTCCTTGGACATACTGAGAAATCCTCAAAAAATCTTCCCATAGCTTGCCCAATATCTGTTTCCTTAAAAAAAATTTGGAAATTAAAACAAGAAAACATAATCAAATATTACCAAATAAAATTTAATCTAATAAAATCCTTTTTTTGGTAAACCAAATCTTTCCTTTTTACCAAATCAAATCTTAATTTTTTATTTTGGAAATAAAATCAAATCTTAAAAACATCAAATCTTAATTTTATTTTAGAAATAAAATAAAATAAAATCTTAATTTTATTTTTATTTAATTTCGAAATAAAATTAAATCTTTCTTTATTTTGGAAATAAAATCAAATCTTTCTTTATTTGATTTTGACAAGATTTTTTATTATTTTTTATTTTTTACTTTTATCAAATCTTATTTTTCACGGAAATAAAATAAAATCTTATTTTATTTTTTATTTTTTGGAAAATAAATAAAGTCTTTACTTATCTTATTATAAAGAAATAAGGAGTCGAGCCACCACTCCCGAACCTTTCTTGCGGACGTTGTGGATCAAGGATATTAACAACTAATTCAAACCCTTGCGGTTCAAGGATTTGTTTTTCCCACTACGAATATTTGCGCGAGGTTACCAAAAAATATACTGCTCCTTGGATTGGAAGACCTTCGATTTCCTGAACCCATTATCAGGAACCCAAGTCCTCGTTCACATTGACAAACCCAAGACTCGATTCTTTTTTTTTCGAAGGTACACGCTCAATCATAATCTTTTCATCATTAATCCATGATTCGTTTCGATTGTTAAGGTGACTTGCTTTTAAAATTCTCTTCATCACCAAAAGTGCCCTCTTTTCTTTCTTTCGTAACTTAGACGTTGACAATGTAACTCCGAGGTTTAGAAGGTGACAATATAACCCCGAAGTTTTGGAGTAGCTTTAATCCTCTCAAAAGAGTTCAAGGTAAATTGTGCTCTCTTTAATCACCGATTTTGTTCTCATAATGAATGACTAGGACAGACACCTTAATCATATCTTGGTTTTTTTCCTTAGAATTCATCAGAGAAAGGCTATAATTTTTGCGGTGAAAGAGGATTCATTCCAAGCAGTTGATTTGTGGAGCAACAGGACCTTGAAGGTATGAAGGAACAGCCCCTAGGTGCCCGAAGCCTATAGGGCCGAAGCTTACAGGGCCGAACCCTATAGTAATTTTTTTTAGGACTCCCCAATATTTCTTTTGTCTTCCAAGCCCCATTACCTTGAATACATTTTGGTTTTTTCCCTCGGATAATAAAGAAAGATTTGGCATTTTTTTCAACGAAAACACAAAGGAAGAAACAATGCTCTACATGTAGTGAAAACACCCCAGATGGTCGAACCCTAGGGGGTGAACCCTAGGAGGTCGAATCCTAGGGGGCGAACCCTAGGGGGAAATCAATGTTCAAAAGAAAGAAATGAAGTTCGGGAGGAGCAATTACTATTTGGATCGTAACTTTTGATCCATTTGGAGTTTTGGGGCCCATAATATATCAAAACAAAGCTAACGATGAGCCCTACAAAAATCATGGCCTTTGGCCATGACATATGCCGTTATAAGTCCAAAAAAAGCTCCGAAGAATGCCTTTTGGCCGTTTGAATTTTTTTTCAAAAATTTTTGAGAAATTTTTCTTGCATAATTGTGATTCCTAACTCTTTTTTACATTGTTTCTTCTTCTTTTCAGGTGTTTTAAAGCTTAAATCCCAGACTTTCCTCTTTACCATGGTGAGCACTTCAAGTTCAAATGCCTCCTTTCCTTGCTCTTTAGATCCCTTATGTTGAATTCTTTTTTTCTTGCGCAGCCTCCCGTTGAACATTCTGGCGACTTGGGAACAACCAAGAGGCCCTGTTTCTTAATGATTGGGAAGGGCTCCCCTCTTTAGTCTTTTCGGCGTCTTTTGGGAGCGAGTCCAGACTTATGACCATACAACTCTTCCTCCGCCAGAGAAGAAAGGCTTGTTTCTATATGCAGCAGCTTGTGAATATTGGGATGACTTTCCCCATTCCTATCGCATTTCCCGCATATACATAGAGACAAGAATACCCTTTTAGTCCCCTTCGCTTCCTGTCTGATTCATCTGGTCTCTCTCAAGGATGATAGGATTGGACCGACGAGATCCTAGGAAACACTAATTACGTGGATATACCCAAGAGTGGGGGCATCTTTTGTTGTATTCAACTATGCAGAAACCTACATATCCAACATGACCATAACGCCATTACTGTATTGATCTCACAATGGTGCTCCTCTACTTGCACATTTGTCACTGCCTGGGGGGGGAATGCACATCTACGCTGGAGGATGTCTATACCATCTACCAGTAAGCATTTTTCCCCTATGCGTGAGTCACGCCTTTGGTGAGATGATCGCGCAAAATATTTGAAGTGTTGAAGTCTTGATTCCAATTTTTGAACACTTCGTGGGGCTTGATGTTTTGCAAGCCTCGAAAATAAAAGTCCTAGGAGAGGGAACCTCTAGGGGAGAAAACCCTAGAAGGGCGAGCCTTAGAGGAGCTCTCCTAGGATCTTTTGAAAATCTTCGATCTAATCCCATTGGGATCTTTTGCGAGTATCGCAAATGGGGAAGCGAGTATCGAGTCTTCTTCACTACATGATGATTGTGTCAGTCTTAATGCTAGGGATTCTTTGTCTAAGCTCAGATGACCTGATGTGGGTGATGCAATGCTCTTTTCACGCCTTTTTATAACTTCTCCACATGACAGTTTTGAGACTCCTACTTTTTATTAGGCGGAATCCTTCTGAGACTATTACTGATGTTCATCCTCCCAAGGAGGATTCCGCCAAGTTGGTTATTGCTCGGGAGGGTATTGTGGATAGTACTTTGGGTGGGTTGAATGACCTTCCATCTACCGTGGCATCTCCTAACTCTCCTTGGACATGTCTCCTTTCTATGCTAGGTTGGATCTTTTTATTTTCAATCATCATATTGTTGCACTTCGTTCGAAAGTCACTTCATGTCACCATGAGAATGACTTACTTTATGTAGAGCTTTAGGAGCTTCAAAATGTAATAGATAAATTGAAGACCAAGCTTTTGGGAAATTTAGTTAGATGTCCAAGATCTTAAAGGTCTGATAGCCTTGAAGGCCTGATAGCATCGAAGGCCTGATAGCCTTAAAGACCTGATAGCCTTGAAGACCAAGCTTTCGTTATCCCCCTCTCTTCAGTTCGACAGGTCATGGCTTTTAGATCATGAACTTTTATAGTTTTTTCCATTTCCTGTATCAGAAAATTCATGCACATATATTTCATTCATCAAATTGTAGTTTTTTTTATCCTTATTGTTTGCCTTTAGTTTGAACGATTACTTAAAACTCAATATTCAACATTGGATCTTAAGTTGTCCAAATTAATACTCCAAGACAACAATAGGCCTCATAAATTTTGTTAAAGAGAAAACATGTTTTTTTTATGCAAACCAACACTTAAATCTATACTTTTCTTTTTAATAAATCAGAAAAAATATTCAAGTATAAGCGAAGATTTGACAAATTTATTGATAATCAGATTGCTTTTAATGAAAAGCATAACGTTTTATATAATAAATCTTGCTTTTTGTTAGAGAAAGCATAACGTTCACCACTTTTAGAGATAAAATGTAACTTTTTCAGGGTTGAGGGATTATACTCAGGTGCCTCAATTACTTTTAAAGTTGAAAGTATAACTTTTTGGGTCTGAGGACTCATAGTCAGGTGCCTCATTCACTTTTAATGATAAAGTGAAACACTCGGGTGCCTCGTCACTTGGGTCATCCAATTTCTTGGCAAGTGCAGTCTATGAGGACTTAAAATCGGGTGCCTCGTCACTTGGGTCGTCCAATTTCTTGGCAAGTACAGTCTACGAGTATTTGAAATCAGGTGCCTCATCACTTGGGTCGTCTAATTTTTTGGCAAGTGCAGTCTACGAGGACTTAAAATCGGGTGCCTCGTCACTTGGGTCGTCCAATTTCTTGGCAAGTGCAGTCTACGAGGACTTGACCACCATTTAGAGTGGACCACCATCTTGGGTGGATTTTTTTTTAATTCGTCAATTCTTGTGCCTCCTCCCTTGGTCATCCAATTACTTGGCAAGGGATACTCCTGAGGACTTAGGCAACCATTTTTGGTGGACCACCATCTTGGGTGGATTTTTAATTCGTCAATTCTTGTATCCATAATTCAAAGTTCTTCTGAAGGTAGAGCCAGTATTTGGGTTGTCCATCATCTTGACTTTTGGGACTGTACCATAGGTGATAGTGTTACACATTTCTTTTCTTAGTTCAATCTCTCCAGCCGCTAACTTCTCATTGTATATCCTCCGCAGACTGTAACAATCCATAATGGAGTGTCCTACATATTGGTGGTATACACAGAAGTCCGACCTTCTTTTTATCTCTTCTGTTACGACCAACCGGGGCCTTGGAGGCTTCACCACTCTGTGCACAACCCATTGTTCATACATGCCCTTGAATGCCTTCTCGTTGCATGTGATAGCCTCCAAAATTGGCATTATGGTATACTTGTCTCCATGCTTTTCTCTGCTTCGCTTAAATTTTTCATTCTTCTCCCTCTTGCCCCCTTGTGGTTTTGATTGAGAATCTGCCAAAGCCACAGTTGATGTCCTATTTTCCTTCCATGTAACCATCGCATGGCTGGTGGGAAATGTCATGATTCCTCCCAAGTCTTGTGCAAAAGATGAGAGGGTCGCAAATGAATCACAAGCCTTGGTAATGAGGTGGGGCTTGAAGGCGTCTAAAGCACCATTATTGCATATGCTAACCAAATTCTTTTCTTCATTTAGCTCTGCACCCTTCTGTGCTTGGGCCTTGAACCTATCCACGTAATCTGACAGCTCTTTGTTTGGCTTCTGCTTGAATCGCATGAGCTCTACGATGGTTACCTGTTTCTGCACATAGAAAAATTTCTTAAAAAATTGTAATTTTAGTTCATCCCAATCATGGACTGATCCCTTCTCCAAGTTGTAATACCAACTGAAGGCATTATCCATCAAAGTCTTGTTGAATTCCCTCATCAACAAATTATGATTGTTCATTTCATCATATCCTAATCATGGAGACATTGACTCCACGAACCTGGCAATGTGTTCCCTGACATTTCTTTTCTCCCCGTTGTATTTTGGAAATTATGGGGGATGCTCAATATACCCTGTCGGATAAGGTTGCCTAGCCTCCGAATGTGTGTCGGGTAAGGTGGAGTAAAGTCTAACTCCGAGGGTCGGGATGTCTACCTGTGAAGTTGATTGATCACATCGATCATATCATCCTTCGTCATGTACTGGCTCGTGGTGTGAACTCTCTGGGGTGTTGTAATGTATTACTGTATCGAAGGTGTGTATGGTAAAGAGATTGGTTGATGTACACTTGCATCGTGAAAAGCTGGCACTGGTGGCAGTTGTTGGCTCACTCGTTGGACATGGCTTGGGAGGATTGCCATCTGCACCTGTGGAAATGTTGGGAGAGCAGTTGAGATGATGTTTATCTGAGGTTGACTTGCTTCCAACCTAGGTTGTGGCACGTCACCACTATTCTGGGGCTCCAAGTTGATGATTGGAACTGGCTGATTTTCCATCAATGGAGGTACAATTTGGTTCTCTTTTTTGTTGCTGACATTGTTGTTGTCCTTCACTCCTACTTGTTCTCCCTGCGAACTACTTGGGAACATGTCCCTGAAGGTAGGAATCTGCATCAAATGCTGGCAAAAATTCCTCATTTCCTCTTACTTCCTCTGCATCTCTAGCATCATGGTCATCATCATCCCTTGTCCTTCCCGTGCGTCTTTCAATGCCTTAAGCATCTCTAGTTGCATAACATTCGTTTGCTCTCTGCTTGCATCCTCACCTTGCCTTCCTGCGTTAGTTTGTTGTTGATTGGCCATGTACGGTGATGTTGAACTCCCTTCCGAAGCGTCTTCAATAATTGGTTGGTCAAAATCCAGATTTGTGCCTTGGAAAGCTTGAGTTGCTTGCCTTGGAACTGGATCCGGTGAGGTAATGCTATTTGTTGGTGAAGCAGTTCTTCCTGTAGTTCTCCCACTTCGAGTTGTGGGCATACCCTTCACAAATTCTACACCTCCCCAGCAGAGTCGCCAATGAAATGTGGGCAAAGAAAACGTACCTTGCTAGGGTTAGGGTTTTTTGTTGGTTGAGGAAAAAAATCCATGAAGAGCACGGAATTGATTGATTGATTGAAGAGGGGAGAACGACAGGTGGGTGATTACTCCAATGACGCGTGGCAAAACTCCTAGAATCCGAAAACCGTGTTAGTATTATTGGGATTCCAAGTGCCTTCTTCTTGAGTCCTTTTACTCCTAGAATCCAAAAATCTTGTTAGGGTTATTGGGATTCCAAGAGTCTTCTTGAGTGTTGAGAGAGAATGTCCAGGTCCTTTGATCTTCCAAGAGTCCAAGTCCTGCGTCTGAAGAGAGGTCCCCTTCCCAATGGAATGAAAGGGGTATTTATAGGGTTTTCTGGAAAGTAGTCATGTCTCAGGCACATGCTTTCAGGGAAATTCTAGAAATACTCTTTAATCATCAGAGTAATGCCCAGATCGTCATGTCCTTCTAGCCACCAATCCAATTCCTCAATCAATTCTCAAAACGAGCTGCCTCCACGAGCCTTCTACCTCGGGACCCGTGGAGGCTTCTCTCGGGTCTCGCCTATTTATTTCTGGCTTTTCCATCTTCATTCCATTAGGTTATGCGAACCCTAATTTGCACATTTAATAAGGTCGTGGAACCTTAATTGTGCATTTAATTCAATTAGGTCATGTGAACCCTAATTTTACACTTGGGCCCACAAATAGTAATTTCTTAGAACACTTTTTTTCTTCTAAAACGATAATCTTTTAGGAACGGAAGGAGTAGTATTAAATGACTTTATAATTCATGTGCAAAAACCTTAAACGATAATCTTTTTGGAACGGAGGTAGTACTAACGCTTTAAGATTATGCACATAGATTAAGAAATACAATTAATTCTTTGTCTGGTTGACTAAATTGAGTATAAAATTTCAATATTAGCCTCTAAGATTTATTAGAAAGATGAGATAGAACAAATTAGCCTTTAATCTTAAAGATAATAAGAAAAATTAAGCATTTAATACTTTCTTAAAATCTATAAACGACAAATAAAAAAGAACAAAAATCTCTCTAAAAAGACAAATAAAAAGGGATAGGGGAGTAATTTGTTTATCTTTCATTTTTTGAATGTTTTTTTTTTTTTGCAATATCGAACATTTATATCCAATTTAATCCATTAGAGAAAATATTAATTATGTTTATTAATTTATTTAATCGATCACATAAAGTATTAATCACATTATTAACTACAATATTGCAGTCAACCAATATAATAAATGACACATAATTTCTAAGTCCTTTGATCCTAAATATAATGCGTCTATTTAATATACCCAAAATACACATTAATTAATAATTTATATAATTAATTTTTGTAGTATATAAAGAGAAATTAAATATCAAAAACTTCAACACCATAAATCATATCGGTAGAATAAACTATCAATAGAAAAAACATAGGAAATTTATATTTTCACAAGAAAATTAAAATGATAGTTCCAAGAGTAAAAATGATAATTTTACAAGTTATCTCTCATATGAATAATAAATGATAGTTTCAATAGTAATTTTTTGGGTCATTAAAATCTTGCGCATACACATGCATCACCTAAAAAGGTTATGAAAAAATTATTATAATAATCAATTTCTTATATCTGAGACAAATTTTACCCATATTTTTCGATGTGGAATTAGGGTATTACACTAACTAACCTTATCTCAAATTTCACAATCACAGCATAAAAAATTTAAAATTTTACCTTTGAAGCACATAGATTTGAAACTAAATCTACAATCCTATTCTAGAAAATTCAAATCTCTTTCCAATTGAATAGATTAGAAACTTTATTTATTTATGTTCTTTATCATGAAGGAAAAGAAGGGTGCGAGGCAGGGGCGGGGATGGGGGCGAAGTGTGGGAAGCGGACACCAAGGTGGAAGTGATGATGGGGCGGGGAAGAAGGGGTGGAACGGCGAAAAAATAGTGGTGGGGGGAATGGGGGAAGTGGAAGTGACCGGAGGAGGGGGTTAATGGGGGGATCTGAGTTTCTTTTTTCTTTATTTTTTTAATAATAAAAAGATTATCATTTAGTTAAATACTCATTTTTCATTTAGCTTGAAATCTCTTTAATTTATAAAATTTTCAATTTTGACAATAATTTTCTTTTCAAAAAATTTAAAATAATAGTTTATACATGTTAAAATGTCTCTTTTAGTATATAAATTTTTCAAGGTTTTTTTTAAAAAAAATTATACATTGAATGTCATGTGTGATATGCCATGTCAGCACTTGATTACATATCATATGCCACATCATCTTTAGTTTATCATAGTTGGATATTTTGTCAAAATTTGGGTACTTTTAATAATTATTTGAAAGTTTAATGTCATTGATGTTAAAAAAATACTTCATATGTGTTTTTTTGATAGTTTAACAAAATTTTATTGATTTTTTCAGTAATTAAGTCAGATTTTAAGACAAAAGAAATGTAATAATTAATTTTTTTAAGAGACTACTATTACAACATAATCCTACACGCCTAGGGAGAGACTTAAGGAAGGGTCTAGGAAGGAAACTAGGGAAAAACATGTGATCTTATATACTAAAAATATATAGATCATTTATCATTTTTTTTTAAAGTTCTAATCTAGGACAATAATTTATCCTAAAATTTATGGATGCGTATTAATTAATAGTATTAATAACGAAATACGTCAATTATTACAATTGAATAAAGAATATGAACATTCCACTCAAAGTAAACATCACAAAACAAACATTCCGTTCTCCATCACTCACCAATTTCTTAACCTAATAATAATGGCAAATATTCGCTCCATTCTCTAATTAGAATCCATCTTCCGCCAGCTCAACCCTAACCGCCAACTCTCCGTCGCATGCGCCGTCTTCTCCCGCCGCTCAGGTTTTCTTCTGCCCTGACAACACCAATTTGAGCAGGGGTGCTCAAAAAATTCGGTTTTTTTATCGAACCGGTTGGAACCGGTACCGGTTTTTTTTTGTTTCGGTTTTTTCGGTACCGATTTTTCGGTTTTTTTATATTTTTCGGTACCGATAGCGGTACTTCAAATTTCAAATTCGGTAAAATCGAAAAACAGAAAAAAAAAACCGAAATAAATAATAATAATTCTGCTGCTTGCCATGTTGACCATTTTGCTTGCCAATGCTTGGAGATCCAATAGAAGTGAGTCTAGGTGAACTAAGTTGATCTTCATCCTGCTCCTATCTTATGGACTTGTCTTTGTTGAACCTTTTGTCATCACCTGTTAGACTTCTATGTCAATAGAAGTGAGTCATATTAGTAGATCAATTACTAATCGATTATCATCTTTGATTTAAAATGTAAAAAAATTAGAAAAAGATAATAATAACCGTGTGCATTAAATGTGGAGAAAACAAAAACAATAATCAATAAGCTAATAAATAGAGTGAATCATATCAGTAGATCAATTAATAATTAATTACCATCTTTGATCTATAATGTAAAAGATAATTCCTTCATTCCTAAATAATTGACATTTTGAAGGGTTTTCACACTTATTAAGGAAGTCATTTATTGCTCCAATTGATATGTATTACCACAATTATCCATAAAAATGCACTTACCTAAATAAATGAGATAGAAAAATACTTGAGGGCAATATAAAAAAAATTGTAATTAACGATTCTTAGAAAATTTTGAACTCGCTAAAACGGAACTAATTTAGGAATGGAGGGAGTAATAATTATCGTGTGCATTAAATGTGGAGAAAACAAAATCAATAATCAATTAGCGCAATAAACCGTAAAAAATCATTACAATTATATTAGTAATGATAAGTTTTGACGTCTAAAAGAACTATACTGTGAATATTCCACTATCCCAAATTGTACATATAAATAGAATAGAAAAGTAAATCCAACCCCATAATCCAAAAACCAATCAAAAGCTGAACTTACATACCATGAGCAGGAAACATTTTTTCCCATCATTGTTGATAGCATTTTTTCTTATTTGCACTAAAACTTGCTCCAAAAAAATTGAGGTTGATATCATCAATGGCCTCCCCGATCCTATGACAATTCGTTGCCAATCGAAGGACGATGATCTCGGAGTGCACAACATCTTGCCGGGGACTCCAGGTTTCAGTTGGCAATTTAAGCCGAATATATTCTGGAGAACACTTTTTTTCTGTCATTTCTGGTGGGGTGCAAAGAATACTTCCATTGATGTTTATAACGATAGCAAAATGGGGCCTGGTGATGTTTGTAGAAACCCGGAAACAGGAGCTAGAACATGTTACTGGCAAGCGAGGGTTGATGGTTTATATTTTAGCAATAATAATGCAAAGTTTCCAGATGGATGGACTAAGAAATATGATTGGTAGACTTTGTAGTTGGAAACAATTAAAAAAGAGATTTGCATTTTGATGCGTCTTCCTTTCTTTTTCTTTAAACAAAAAAGGAGATGTTTGTTTTGCTGTCCTTACAAATGCTTACTTTTATGTTTTTGAGTCTGATGATCACTTGAGTTGAATGGTCATTTTGTTGGAAATGTTTGTTTATAGGATTGAATTTGGTCAAATTTAATCCGGTCTAATTTAATGTTAATGAAAGAGCATTAAATTGATATTAATTGGGTGTAAACGAATCGAGTCGATCCGAGTATTGAATTGTTCAGATTTGGTTCACAAAATTTATCGAGTATAAATAAGGTTTGATTGAGACTAATTTAGCTACCGAGTCGAGCACAATTTTGAATCGAGCTCGAGCACTTTAAACTTTTTGAATGAATATGATACGGGTATCAATAAAAAATTACAATTTGAGGATGTTCGAGTAATTTATCGAACTTTAAAATGTGCTCATATTTGAGTCATTTATATTTTGAGTAGAGCTAGAATTGAAATTTTAATCGATCGAGTACGAATCAAGCCCGAACTGTTTGCTCATTTTACAGACTTATATGCAATTATCTTCTGTGGAAAACTCAGGTTGAACCATTCTTTTGAGGACAAAACTTGTTTGGCTACCTAACCTAGAGAGGATAATTTATACCAACCTAAAAGGGAGTAGATTATGTGGTGGAAAAGATAACTTACTGTTTAAAGTAAGTCATATTAGTGGATTAAGTGACCATCAGTACATTCTATCTTATTTGCACTAAAACTTCTTCAATCGGGGTTACTATCATTAGTGACCTTGCTGAAAACTCTGATCCTGTGATAGTTCACTTCCAATTTAAAGATAACGATCTCGGAAATCGGACCCTCCACAGCGGCCAAGGTTTCAACTGGCATTTCAAGCCGTCCGTACTCCAAAATACTCTTTTACTTTTGATCAGGCGCGGAAATAATTTTTTTTATGTTTATAATTAATGAAGAAATAATCCCTCGGGAAAATTGTTTTTGGGACGTGAGACAAGACATATTCTAATTTTCCAACCCATATGTCTGACTGGGAAAAGAAATATGTCTGGTAGAAAAAATTGAAGGAAGAAGATATGTAGGATAAAAAAAATCACCCTTGTTTTATTATTTTTTTTATTCATGTTATTTTTACAATATTGTTCTCGCATGCTAAAAAATTTAATGTATTCCCTCCAATCCAATTTATAAGATCATTACTAAAATTTTGAAAATTAATTTGATATATTTTCAAACTCAAAATTAAGATTATCTATTAAATATTATGAAAAAAATAAATTATACAATGTGTAGTACTTTTGATTATTCATTATATATGACATTTAAGACATAATCACACTTCACACATATTAAACAATTGTCTCGCGGCTTCTTATTGTTTTTCTCAGAACTTTTGCATCAAGATGTTTGGATTGTGGACTACTCTACCCCCATTCTCTTTATGATTAATAGGTTTGTGACACGGTCCGAATTGGAGACCAAATTGAAAAAAGAAGGAAATTCAAATTTAAGAAGGGTTAATATTGTTTTGGGCGTAACTTTTGTTCCGTTTGGAGTTACGGGGCCCATAATATATCAAAACGAAGCTAACGATGCGCTCTACAAAACACATCGCCTTTGGCTATGACGTAAAACTTTTGAAGCCCAAAAGAGCTTGGAAAAGGGCGTTTTGGGCTTTCGAAGTTTTCCCAAATTTTATGTGTAGTTGGATATTTTCGTAATTTTATTAGTCCTTTTATAATTAGGTTTTCCCGCTGATACTTTAGTATTTTTATGATGTTTTCAGATGTATTAGGGACAACTCTCATTATTATTATCCTGGTTTATGAAATACTTAGCTATTTAGCCAATTTATCTCACACTTTATGAATTTCTGTGATTGCAACGTTCATAGATTCAATTCCTGTAATTGTTTCTGTTATCTCTACCATCTTTCGTTCTGTCAGTTGGTATCAAAGGAAGGACTCAAGCCTGTGAATTGATGGCGTGCGGCTGAACGTGTGCAAGACAACCCACCTCCTTGTAACGACGAGGGGATGTCGACTATCTGGACTGCGTTGCAGAATTTATATGCAACAACTGGGACTCTAATCGGTGGACTCAATAGGCTGGATGTTAATTCTGGTGATGTAGCAGTGGTATTCAACAGGAGAAACGAAAAGTTTGACGGAGTTGAGAGATATACAGCACCACATAGACTTAATTCTTGGTGCGAGTTTTCCAAATTTGCCTCATTACAGGATGAGTCCGAAGGAGAATGAGATCATTCCGCGAGAGAAGGTGGAAGAGTTACTAGAAAAGGGGCATATACAGGAGAGCATGAGTCCACGTGATGTTCCTGCTTTATTGGTACCTAAGTCTGATGGTAGTTGGCGCATGTGTGTGGACAACAGGGCTATCAACAAAATTACAGTCAGGTACAAGTTCCCAATTCCACGGTTGGATGACATGCTTGATCCATTGTATGGTTCGAAGGTGTTTACCAAAATTGATCTGCGCAGTGGTTACCACCAAATTCGCATACGTCCCAGAGATGAGTGGAAAACAACTTTCAAAACTAGGGATGGGTTGTTTGAATGATTGGCATGCCTTTTGGTTTGAGTAATGCGCCCAACACTTTCATGCGTATTATGAATCAGATACTAGGACCTTTTATTGGGTGATTTGTTGTGGTCTACTTTGACGATATCCTGATTTACAGTAAATCCGAAGAGGAACATCTTTTGCATCTACGTGAGTTCTAACAGTCTTGCAGCAGAATCAATTATATGTGAACCTTAAGAAGTGCAGCTTCATGACAGATAAGTTGTTATTTCTAGGTTTCATAGTTAGTTCCGAAGGGATGCATGTGGATGAGGAAAAGGTTAGATCAATTCGTGATTGGTCTGTTCCGAAGACAGTTAGTGAAGTACGTAGTTTCCACGGACTGGCAAACTTTTACAGGCGTTTCATCAAAAATTTCAGTAGCATTACGGCGCCTATTACGGAGTGTTTGAAGAAGGGAAGATTTAATTGGGATGAAGCTGCCAACAAAAGTTTTGCGGAGATAAAGGAGAAATTAAGTACAGCTCCTGTGCTTGCGTTATCGAATTTTGAATAACTGTTTGAGGTACATTGCGATGCTAGCGGGGTAGGTATTGGTGCTGTTTTGTCCCAAGAGAAGAGGCCGGTAACATTTTTCAGTGAAAAACTGTGTGGCTCGACAAAAATGATCAACATACGACAAAGAATTCTTTGCAAGCTTTCTTAAAAAATTACGAAACAATTAATATTATAATTAATTACACTTTTCATGTAGTTTATATTATTCGTCATTATATTAACTAAAATTAAATAAATTCATGTCATTTTTGAATTTGAAAATGTACATTTGATTTCAAAAAATTAATAATGTTCTTATAACTTGGAACAAATAAATTATTATTTTAAAAGAGATAATATATATGACGCCTAATATAAATATTGTTAATTGTGAATTATGACTAACATGAAACTGAAAGCTAATAATAAAATAAAATATTAATGAATGGGTATCTTATTGTCGCTTGTCCCATATATTCACATAAGTTAGTATTTTAATATGAAAAATGATTTGTATGTCAACAAATTCATGATGAATTCGAATACGAATAATAATTATTGTGGACCTAGAGGCAAATAAGATAGAGTATCTCTTTTTTGTTTTTTTCTATCCCGTTTTTCTAGATACATCATTATTTAATATCACGGAACTGTATAACAACCCCAACGAGAGTCATTGTAAGCATATCATCCTATTATCAACTTCAACAAAGACATAACAAAACATCACTAGTCCTAACATTCTTCATTCTTTTCAGTATTTCTTCGAAAGTTCTTCTTTGAAGGTTAGGGTTACAATCCTCAACAACCTCCCGTAAAACTCGGGTCCTTTCAGAGCTTTCTGCAAATCCAAGGACGACGATCTTGGAAATCCTTTCATTCCTACTATTTTTGGAAACACAGTTTTTTACTGTTACTTTTTTTTGGAATATATGGAAATTAGGAGACCTCCTTTGAAGTTTTTAAGAACAGTGATTTTATTGGACAATGTGTAGACCCTGAAACAGCAGATAGAAGATGTTTTTGGCTAGCGGGAGAGAACGGATTCTATTTAAACAGTGTTGTTAAAAAAATTCCAGATGGATGGGCAAAGAAATATGACTGGTCTCACTAGTTTCAGCAAGAATTAAATATAATGATGTTTAATCATAGACACTTATTTCCATTTTCATGCACGTCTATTTTTACATATATGTGATAAATGTTTTTGTAATTTTGTAAATAAGCAAACCTAGAGGGGGTGAATAGGTGAACAAACCCACAAGTGATTAACAGTGGACAATTTTTAAAATTTATTGCTGCAAACTATAATAGGACAGGTAACCCTGTCTGTTTTAGTTATAATCAGACAGGGAACCCTGTTGGTTTTAGTGTATGTTCTTCGTCAATTATAATCGTACAGGTAATACCCGTCGGTTTTAGTGTATCTTCAAGCACGAACTGAAACTAAATATACAGATTACAAATGTAGATGAACGAATAGTGCATAAAATAAATCACACTAAGATTTTTACGTAATTCGACCCCTATTCTCTATATAGCGGCCTAATCCACGATCAATACCAATTGGTATTGGAGAGTTCTTTTATTAAATGATCTTGTTTAAAATAGTATACAAGAAACTCATTGTTCAAATTAAGTAAGCTTTTCACTGATGGACATCACTGCCCCTTTGCACCTCTGCAACCTTTCTGACCACTAAGACCTTTGCACCTCTGCAACCTTGAAAGCTCTCTACAAACAGACCCTATCTACGGCTAGATAGACCAAGCCAAACCAGGCTTACACTTAGAATAAAGTAGAAGGTATTACAATAGGCTCTTTAATTTCCAGTCAAAAAGGATTAAAAGCAATACAATTGGTAGCTGGTAATTTTTCGTTGATAGCAATCTATTATCACTGTTATATTAAGACTGATGTTGCCTTCAAGTTATGTGTCCTGCTGTTTGACGTGAAGGAACAATCTTAAAAAATGAGAATACCAACGACTATAAAAATTGTTAGCATAAAAGACTCAATAAAGGATAGCAAAATCAGCACTCTGTTATAGGTAACAGATATAAAATATTTCTAAATCAGCAAGTCAATGATATCATTATAAGACAAGCTAAATTTAAGGAAACAAAAGATATTCTAAAATAGGATAGTTAGAGTCCATACTCTAAACACTTTCCAGTTACCTTAAAATACTCCAATTCAAATTGGAATAAATCTCTCAGCTAAAACATATTCCTTTCCAAAATATATTGAAGAGATATAACCCAGCAGCAAGAAATATTTTATGTACTATAGAATATATGTTTACTAGGCTGATATCCATGTTGGACCATCACAAGTTAACCAAACAATATATAGAATATATTAACTGGGATAATATCCACGTTGGACCATCATGAGCTAACCAAACAATATTCAATAAACCCATTAGTAGATTAGCCTAAATACAAATAAATTAATCCATCATATTTTAAATTGGTTATTTAATTATTTTCAACACACCATCATAAAGTCAATTTGTCATCATTAAAATTATAAAATATAAAAATCAACATTCTCCCCCTTTTTGATGATGACAATATATTAACTTTTATGATCAACATGCTCCCCCCAAGTATATGGCTCTCCCTTAATTTATGCATATTAAGGAAATAAATTCTAAATTACCATCATTTGCATATTCTAGCACAATATAGTATCTCAATACCAACAGGAATACTAATTCAAATATATATCTCTCCCCCTTTGTCATTATCAAAAAGAAACCACATATTAATCATATTAATCATTAAGCACAAGTATCTCTCCCCCTTTGTCATCAACAAAAAATAATTTATATCAATTTAGCTAAATAGTTATCGCACCCCATTTGTCAACATTAAAAGAATAAGTGCAAAGATAAAGAATATCATTGGAGCAAGTTTATAACAAAATCACATATAACAAGTAAACAAAACGATCATACCTTTGTGATTTGTTACCTATATATCAACATTGTTGTTACCGATAGTAAGCTTGATAGATGTGCTTCTTAGTGTAGCTTTGAGACACCTACAAAATAAACAAATAGTATCTATCTTTTTTGGTACCTAAATCTTCTTGGGTCCTTTTGGGTTAGTAACATATAAATCACATTTCTTTACTCAAATTTATTTTATTCTAATTTTAGTACAATTTGAATTAAAATGACCTTTAAAACCACATTTTTTACAAGTAACAAACGATGAATAAAGTGGTTTATGCCGTGACTTAAATCATTCTAATATTATTATTTGATTTAAAAACAACATGATTATATCCAATTCCTTGCTTATCAAGACTAGACCTTTGTGCCCCTAACATAATATTTAAATTCTCTTATACTTGCACAAATTTAGCAAGATCACTTTTTAAAGATGCAATTTCTGCATTTGTTTCATTATCATCATGTTGCACATTCATCATTTTTCTAACATTAAAAGCATCTATGCATGCATCTCTAATATTCAAATTTTCTTTTAAAACTACATTTTCATTTTTAATATATTCATTTTCTTTTCTCTATTTAATAAGTAACTAAACTTCATTCATTTGCTCATTTACGCAATTCTTTAAATATGTAGTTTTCTTTTTGAGCTTTTAATTTTTATTTTGTAAAGCAAGATAATCAGATGTAGATATTTCTATGGGCAAGAAAATTGTGCCTTGCTAGTTAGGGTTTCGTGTTGCTGAGGAGGAGAGAAATCCACCAAGAGCACAGAATTGATTGATTGATTAATTGAAGATGGGAGAATAAAAGGTGGGTGATGATTATTCCAACGACACGTGGCAAAACTCTCATAATTCAAAAATCGTGTTAGGGTAGTAGGGATTCCAAGAGCCTTCTTGAGTGCTTTGAGTTGAGAGAATGTCCAAGTCTGAGTGCTTTGAGAGAGAATGTCCAAGTCTTGAGTGCTTTGAGAGAGATTGTCCAAGTCCCCAGTCACCAAAGAGGTCCCTTCCTTCATAGAATGGAAGACCTATTTATAGAGTTTTCTAGAACTTAAGTAGTCATATGTTAAGCACATGTATTCAGAGAAATTCTAGAAATACCCTTTAGTCATTAGGATAATTCCCATATCGCAATGTCCTTCTAGCCACCAATTCAATCCCTCAATTAATTTCCAAAATGAGCCGCCTCTACTAGCCTTTTGCCTCGGGACATGTGGAGGCTTCTCTTGAGTCTAGCACATTTATTTCTAATTTTTTTGTCTTCATTCAATTAGGTTATGTGAACCCTAATTTGTACATTTAATAAACCTTAATTATGCATTTAATTCAATTAGGTCACGTGACCCCTAATTTTGCACTTGGGCCCACATATATATGGGCAATGATCCATAGTATCTATTTGTTACGGATAAAAAATTGGAAAATAGCATCTTAACCTTCTATTACAAAAATCAAGGGCTAGATTCAAAAAAGCCATCTCGTCATCCGCTAGTTATTCTAGTGGATGGGTCTAAATTTTTTTATGGACAATTATGCCCCCAATTAATGAGGACAGCTTAAAAAAATTAGACCAAATCTGTTTGTTATTCTAGGCATGTGTAATCTAGTCAGTGAAGCATAAACAACAATCAACTCGGGGCTGTGAAATCGAATTATAACCAAATTGGGGTTGTGAAATTTAATTGGAACCTAGTGCTGTGAAATCAAATTGGGGATATTCGCAATTGTAGCTAATTGAAGCTGTGAAATCGAATTGGGGCTGTGAAAGCGAATTGGGGCAAAAGTATCAGTAATATGATTTCCCAAAGTTACTGCTACGATTTTATGGACAACCCTATTTCGTAATTGAAGGCAGGTCGACAACAAGTTGTGCAAATTTGATATCGTTTGACCAAAACTTGTGTTCTACATCAACCTAATCAACATTTATTCGATAATTTTTTTATTTAATCAGTAAATTTTTAGAATTTATCATACTCTCACTAGATTAGTTTTATCATATATGGGTATTACTATTATGATTTGTAAATGACAAAATTAATCAATTGTGTTATATATACCTTTTTTTATTTTGGATTTTAGTTTTCTTGGTGTTTTAAGTATTGTTGAAGTACTGGCATGTTTGTTTCATTTTTGTTTGATTCTTAATTCTAGTAGGAACATTACATTTTTAGGAACTATTTACTGTTGAATGTAGTTCAAGTTTAGAGTAAAAGATTGGCTTAATATTGCTTGTTGTTTCTGCTTGTTAGTATGTTCCTGATGTCGGAATGTAATATTTTTTCTTCAAATTATTGTAGAGGCAATTCAGTATATGTATGTAATATTTTTTGCATTTATATTTGTAAGATGTTTTGTGACGTCCCCAAAACAGGTATACATCATCCATCTTGAGTCGCCAGATACATGGTACATAAATCAAATACAAACTTAATTATACAACAGTCGTGTACAATACGACAAAACATAAACTGAGAGTTTTAATAAGAATCATCATCTAGACAATATCCACACTCAATGGAGTCCTCATTACATTTATTGTCACACTATTTAATGAATAGTGAGGACTACTAATGCTATCATCCGGACCGTCACTCCGGGCTCCCCGGCTCGACCCAAATTTATATTCTCATTTTCTGAAGAGAACAGTGAAAGAAAGGGTGAGCTCAACTAACCCAGTAAGAAATATTATGACTAAGATAATGCAGAATAAATTATCATTAGCCTTCAACAATGTTAAACTAATAGAATATAATAGACAACAAGTTTAACTGCATCGGAATAAGCAATCCATTAGAAGAGTCAAGTAGAGCATAAAATCTACTATCTTCTATGATTTAAAATTTTTTTTATCAACTTTATCGCTGAAACTCAGCTTAATAAATAAAATCGAATCATCCCTGCACCACGACCAAGGATATTCATGTAATCATCAATGGTCATGATTATACCAAATAATCTCTGGTCATAATCATACCAACAACTGTCCATCAATAATCTACAGGCCAATGAGAACTTTTACCACATCATTCGTCATATTACGGTCATGATTATACCGAATAATTCCTGGTCATAATCATACCAAGTCCATCTATGCACGTAAGCCAAAGATGACTTTAATCACAATATAAGCATGAGGATGATGACAATGACATAATAATTCAATAAAACAATCTCAATGATAAATTTTAAAGATTTATAATTTAATTTATCCAGGAATTAATAACGTCCAAATTGTCAACATGATACTGCTTTGTAGAGAAAAATTCAAGAATAATATTCATGTACCAAAAATAATTTGGACAGAAAAGAAATATATTTTTCGGGTAAATAGTACCCCGTAAATAGTACTTTGGGAATAATACCCCGTGAATAGTACCCCGACACGAAAAGTGTCCCGAATACCCGAGTGATCGAATGATACTAGAGTGAATAGTAATCGGGTGAATAGTAACTCATGAATAGTAACTCGTGAATAGTACTTCGGCACAAAAAGTACCCCGAATACCCAAGTGAATAATACCAGAGTGAATAGTAATCGGGTGAATAGTAACCCGTGAATAGTAACTCGTAACAGAAAAATACCAAAGAAAATGATATTTCATGACGAGTACAAAAGAAATTATATCCCATATGAGTATAATAGAATATACGAAACTACAAATGGATTTTCACCTGCCATGCGGTAATCCACGTAGACAGATCATTTCCATAATTTAATAAAGACCGAATACGAAAGATCATTCACCATGCATGCGGTAATCCACATGATAAAGTTATTCCAGCGAATAATAAAGAATGGAATAATGAAGAATTCACCATGCATGCGATATACCGCATGCAGAAAGTTATTCCCAATGTAATAATAAAGAATGGAACCAGGTCATGCGTAATCCGCACAGACAGGATATTCTAACAGAATAATAAAGAATGGAATCAGGTCATACGTAATCCACACAAACATGATATTCCAACAGAATAATAAAGAATGGAATAACAGAAGAATTTCACCATGTATGCGGTACTTCGAATAGACAAGTTATTACAACATAATAATAAAGAATGGAATAACAACTCTTACGAGTATTAAAAGAAAATAACTCTCTTCATGAATACGAAAGAATAATACCCCTTACCTCAAAAGAAGACTGGATACTTGAATAGTGAGGTGACAGACTTCTTTTCTTCTTTCTCTCTATAATAATTGCTCTATAGCTTTAGTGAATTGGTGAAAAATAATGAAGGAATGAGCTTCTATTTATAGGAAAATATAGTTTAGATAATTGCACGTTTTGGGGCTCAAAATATTACAGTATAATACCTTCCTCTTTTCCTTCATTTTTAATTTAGTCCTGCAAGTATTATCAAACTTGCACCATCTCCCCTAATAGTAAATCATGTGAATCAATAGTTCTAGACATTTGAAAATATGAATTACAGTATAGTACCTCCATCTATACCTCCATTTTTAACTTAGTCATGCAAGTATTATCAATCTTGCACCAACTCTCCTAATAGTAAATGAATGTGAATCAATAGTACACACATGTGAACAAATAGTTATAATCATGTGAATTACTAGCAATTAATTGCTCATTTATCCGATTAATTACCCGATTGGTCAATATAACCTCCAGACATCAATTATTATCGAAATAAATGTCAATTTTCACTAACACTAATAATTCCAACACAATGGAATTATCAATTTCATCTTTAATCAACACGAACTTATTCATCATTAATATTATAATTCACAATATTTAACAACCAGGTCGTTCCCAAGAAAGAGGGGGCTTTTCGATAAAGATTTCTCCTTATCATGCCGCAAATTAGATGACCAAACCTCTCATTGATGTAACTTCTAGACATTGTAAATATTGTAATTTAATAATATGAATAACTTTGTCGTCTCAATTATTGATTTAATAATATATCATATTATGCGGATGATCATTGTGACAATAATCGAATCAATAATATGAGAGATATGATGCAAAGAATTACTATAGCAATAATTGAGTATAAGCGAGTGACTTCTAACGTAAGTATCAATAATTAATCTGGTGCTACTATGCAACCCACGCCATTCATCGTACTTTTTACTACCGGGTATTTCAACGAGTTTAACGGTAAAACTTCCATTATTATTTTTATAAAAGATAATTACGTTGTTTTCTAACTACGATAATACTTCCGTTGTGGGGTCCACCAATGATTTGTCGTGAGTCATGATATTCCCAAACAAAAAGAATATTTCCACCAATCGAATATTATATAACAACTTGCATACTTTATGAAATTTATAAATATTACCCACAACTATAACATTATATCAAATCCACACCATAATATTCAAAAAATATTTTGAGAAATTTAAATCTTTATTCATAAAATGTGGGGTCTCACAATCTTCCCTCCTTATGAAATTTCGCCTTCGAAATTTACGTATGTACCTGGTATGATGAGGATACCTTGACTTCATTTCATATTCCAACTTTTGAGGTATAACCATTGAGTGTCGAATACGATCCTTCTTATCTAAGATTTTAACACGTATCTCCTCATACGTTAAATCTTCTGCTATCTCATCTAGTTTTAATTTAATAACGTAGTTTGGGTCATCCACATATTTATGTAACATCAATACGTGAAAAATGTTATGAACACACAACATACTTGGCGGTAAAACGAGTCTATAGGTCACAGTTCCTACTCGATCGAGGATTTCAAATGGGCCAATTAAATTGAGGGTTGAGATTTCTTCTCTTCATCGACTCTTGCTTCTAGAATAACGCCCTCTTGAACCTTCTTCTTCATATTCATCAGCTCCAGGTGTGTAGTTTGAGCGGCTTTAACTTTATCGATTAAAGTCAATTCTAATCGTATATTCGTTATCTTCACGTGGGTCCCTAGAGTCTTTAACTCTATCTTCATCATTTTTAAGTTATACGAAATGAGTTTTTGTGTTAACATTAACATCGCACTCATAAACGTATACGATCTTCTACTCAACACGTCAGCTACCACGTTCGCTCTTCCACGATGATATTGAATGGTATGGTCGTAATCTTCAACAGCTCGAGCCAACGTCTTTGGAGCATTATACGTTCGTTTTAGTTGAAGAAATATTTAAGGGTTTTAGAAATGGTTTTTGTACTGGGGTCAATACAAAATTCGATTTCACGCTCTAGGGGTAGGCTAGGAAGTCTTCAAGAATACGTCAAGAAATTTATTAACAATAGAAATATCATTCAAAACTGTGACTCTCATCCAAGACTTGGATAGTACGTCACATTGATACCTATCAACTTTCCATCGTTATTCACGGTTTTCCCTACAGAAAGTCTGGCTTCGGTGCATTCTACACAAGGAAGTCACCAGATAAAGGCTCGGGACTCTTTACTTATGGCTTGATATGATAGTGGTTGACTTTAGTGGTTTGGTTGCTTGAATTCGCATAACATGTTGGTTAGGAATATGAAAGCTAACAACCTTATGAAAAGCATGATGAGTAGTTAACCAATCGATTTCGAAAATCACATCAAAGGCAAGTATTTTCAAAGAGATAAGATCGACAGGTAACGTGAAAGTGTCGATTTGAATCAAACAAGATTTATAAACAGCGGAGGTAACGAAGGTTTCTACTAACGAAGTTTCAACAGATAAGTTAAAGTCTAATTTCTCTGGAGTCAAATTTAAACGTTGAGCGCAAGTAGGAGAAATAAAGGAATGGGTAGAACCGGTATCAAATAAAGTATAAACTTCGCTAGAGTTTATGATTAGCTTACCCGTGATCACCTCGTTCGGATTCCTCGCTTTTTGGGAGGTTACGACAAACGCTCTCCCTTAAACTACCGATTTTGTCTTGTCTGGGACACCCTTTGATGCCTCCATCCCAGCTAGACTTGACTTTGGTGCATGAAAAAATCGGGCTAGGTGACCTTTTTTTCCACAATTGTAACATGCTTTGGACTGCAGTGTGCAGTTTGGACTTATGTGTCCCTCCCCTCCGCATTTGTAACATACAACCGGTGGTCGTTCTCATTCCTTAACAACAGGTGCTGGTGCTGACGTCTTTCCATCATTGTTGTATCTCCTCTTCTTGAAAAGTCCACTCTTATTATCTGACGAGTACAAAAGAAATGATATCCCAGATGAGTATAATAGAATATACGAAACTGCAAATGGATTTTCACCCGTCATGCGGTAATCCACGTAGACAGATCATTTCCACAATTTAATAAAGAATGAATACGAAGGATCATTCACCATGCATGTGGTAATCCACACAGACAAGTTATTCCAACAAAATAATAAATAATGGAATAATAGAAGAATTCACCATGCATGCGATGATAGACCGCATGACATAAAAGTTATTCCCAATGTAATAATAAAAATGGAACCGGTCAGCCGTAATCCGTGCATGCATATGATATTCCAAGCGAGTAATAATAAAGAATAGAACCAGGTCATGCGTAATCCGCACAGACATGATATTCCAACAGAATAATAAAGAATGGAATAAAATCTGAATTCACCAGGCATGCGATAGACCGCACAGACAGGTTATTCCAATAGAATAATAAAGAATGGAATAACAGAAAAATTTTACCATGTATGCGTTACTTCGTATAGACAAGCTATTCCAACATAATAATAAAGAATGGAATAACAACTCTTACGAGTATTGAAAGAAAATAACTTTCTTCATGAATACGAAAGAATAATACCCCTTACCTCAAAAGAAGACCTGGATCTTGGAATAAGGAGGTATGAGACTTCTTCTTCTTCTTCTCTCTCTATAATTTCTCTCTATAATAACTGCTCTATAGCTTTAGTGAATTGGTGAAAAATAATGAAGGAATGAGCTTCTATTTATAGGAAAATATAGTTTAGATAATTGCACGTTTTGGGGCTCGAAATATTACAGTATAATACCTTCCTCTTTTCCTTCATTTTTAATTTAGTCCTGCAAGTATTATCAAACTTGCACCATCTCCCCTAATAGTAAATCATGTGAATCAATAGTAAATCATGTGAATCAATAGTTCTAGACATGTGAAAATACGAATTACAGTATAGTACCTCCATCTATACCTCCATTTTAACTTAGTCATGCAAGTATTATCAATCTTGCACCAACTCTCCTAATAGTAAATGAATGTGAATCAATAGTATACACATGTGAACAAATAGTTATAATCATGTGAATCAATAGCAATTAATTGCTCATTTATCCTGTTAATTACCCGATAGGTCAATATAACCTCCAGACATCAATTATTATCAAAATAAATGTCAATTTTCACTAACACTAATAATTCCAACACAACGGAACTATCAATTTCATCTTTAATCAACACGAACTTATTCATCATTAATATTATAATTCACAATATTTAACAACTAGGTCGTTCTGAGGAAAGAGGGGGCTTTCCGATAATGATTTTTCCTTATTGGCGCGCAATTAAATGACCAAACCTCTCCTTGACAGAACTTCTAGACATTGTAAATATTAAAAATTCAATAATACGAATAACTTTGTCGTCTCAATTATTGATTTAATAATATATCATATTATGCAGATGATACTGTGACAATAATCGAATCAATAATATGAGAGATATGATGCAGCAATTACTGTAGCAATAATTGAGTATAACTGAGTGACTTCTTACGTAGGCATCAATAATTAATACCATGTGCTACTATGCAACGAAGCGTATTAATTTACTTTTACTACCGGGTAGTTCAATAGTTTAACGGTAAAACTTCCGCTGTTATTTTTATAAAAAAATAATTCTATCGTTTTCTAACTACGACAATACTTCCGTTGTGGGGTCCACCAATAATTGTGCCATCGTACGGATATTCCCCGACAAAAAGAATATTCCCCGACCAATCGAATATTATATAACAACTTGCAAACTTTACGAAATCTATAAATATTACCCACAACTATAACATTATATCAAATCCACACCATAATATTCGAGAAATTTAAATCCTTATTCATAAAATTTGCGGTCACATGTTTTTTGTAATTCAATGTTTGGAAGATTGTTTTTGTAATCACGTGGAATTTTAGTTTTGAAATCACATAGACCATACTTTAATCACCAATAATTCAGTTTTTTGGTTGGATCTGGAAATACTTCATTTTTTAATTATTTATTCTTTCTTACTTTTCTTGGTGAAACAGTACATGGGGAAGAAAGGGAGTTGGTTTTCTGCAATCAAGAGGGTTTTCGTGCCCAACTCCAGAGAGAAGCTAGAGAAAGTAAATGCACATCTTTCTTCCAGCAACAATAAGTTCAATTGTTGGCAAATAAATAGGAAAAAAATAATAGCTAAGAATATGCAACACCTCAAAATAAATTTTAAATTACTACTGCAGATTATTTTCTTCGGTTTTAAGTTTATTCTTTTATTTCCTTTTTATAAAGAACAATATGATGGTGCTCTGCGGTGCATAACTATGTTACATGGACTCGGGAACCCATAAGAAGGATCCTTAAAAAGACACGATACAGACATGCCTATTTTTGAACATTCTTGTTCATTTTCCACCACACTACCATGTCCAACACTCGTACCTGTGTTGTGTGGTGTCGATACATGTACTTTCGAATTTTAAACAAGTCTATGTAACAATGGTGGATAGTGTGACACCCCCAAAATAGGTTCACACAACCCATCTTGGGTCGCCAGAAATACAACTACTGACGCGAACTTTCCTATTACAACAATTAATTGTCGTGTAAAATATGACGACACATATACTGTGAGTTTCAATACAAATATTGTAACGTATATAATACGACAATATTCATACTTAAATTATTACAATGCCATATAAAATACAGTAGCAAATATTTCAAGTCATCAAAGGAACGCGAGAAGATTTATGTCCTCCTCATTCTAATTGAGTGCATTTTTTACGCTTTCAAAATCGAATTCGCATCACCCTATTTGGTTCACAAAAATTAAATATTAAATAATGTATAAAATACGTCACACACATTTTAAGTTCTCAGTACAATTATTATGCCACATCGTTTCATAACTTGATTAGGATTGTGACTAATTCGAAACACTACTTTATACCCATATCCTCTGTGCTAGTCCTAGCTACACTTTTATTTCCTGAAAGGGATTGTGAAACAAAAGGGTGAGAACAAATAGCCCAGTAAAAAATATCATGACTTAAGATAATTAAATTATCAATAGCCTTCATCAATAATAAATTAGATATTGAGAACATATGATAGATAATAAAAGTTTTCAACCATATTAGCAGCGGAATCAACAATCCATTAGAAGAGTCAAGTAGAACATAATATCTACTATTCTCTCCAAATTAAAAATCCATCATCAATATTTTATTCATGTAACACTAATCAACAGTTCTTCATTGTACCCAAGACAAAAAGAACTTTCACCACCTGTCTTTACCTGAAACACCAAAGATCATGGTTATACCAATTCACAATTTATGTTTATAATTATGCCATTAAATTCATCTTTGCACTACGGGCCAAAGAGATACAACTGTAAAACTGTAAAACTAATAATCAACTGTCCATCTTTGCACTACAGGCCAAAGACATACAACTGTAAAACCAATAATCAACCGTTCATCTTTGCACTACGGGCCAAAGATATACAACTATAAAACAATTAATCGACAGTTCATCTTTGCACTACGGGTCAAAGAAGAATTTCACCACATCATTTGTATTTAACAATATAGGTCATGATTATACCAATACAAAATTCTTGGTCATAATCATACCAATCAACAGTCCATCTATGCACTACGGGCCAAAGATGGCTTTTACCATATCATTTGTCTGTAACATTAGTCCATCTTTGCACTACGGACCAAAGAGAATTTTCACCATATCATTTGTCTGTAACAATATAGGTCATGATTATACCAATACACAATTTCTGGTCATAATCATACCAATCAACAGCTAGCCCATCTATGCACGGGCCAAAGATAACTTTCAGCACAATATAAATATGAGGATGATGACAATGATATATATAATGAATGGACAGAAATAATCAGAATAATAAGATCAAATAAATCTGAGTGATTTTCAACTTAATTATCCAAAGTCCAAATTGCCAACATGATATCCAGAAAATTGATTAGAATTCCTGATAAAATATAAAGTTAAAGTAATGTAAAGTTCCTGACTCAAAAATAACGTAAGTCTGAATAGAAAGATCCAGGTCAAGATATTAGATGAAGCACAAACTATTAAGGATATTCTAATTCTTTCAGGACTTTTCACCATTTAATGATAAGCTGAAGAAATAAATAATACTATCTTACCATAATATGGAGTATGAAAAAAAATGATATCCCTTTACCATAAAAATGATACCTCTTACCTTAACATGTGACTTGATTCTGTTTTCTGTGAAATTGATCAACATAAACAATGCTTGCATTCCTTATCTACACTTGGAGTAATCTTACACTCAACAGAAATACTCACAATATTATACTCACAATATTGTAGTAAAAGAATTTTATATTTTTAGTGTACTGATGATGTGTGTTTAGTTGCTCAACCTAGCAACCTATTTATACTGAAAATTGAGGAAATAATTAGCACACACGCTTTGACAAAATAATCAAATGAACTGCATAAAATAATGGTAGTGGAATTTATGGTCCCACAAAGAAAATTAAATCAACTGGTACACGTTTTAACAAATTTGTTCAATAATAGAGTTGTGGTCCATATTACTTTAGAAAAAGTAGAGTGTATAATGAGTATACATATTGATGATGAAACCGTCACCACGAAAAATTCACAAAGAATTTTTCATTCCTTTTGATTTCTAGATTTTTCATTTGATTCATGTTTATGTAAGTTTAAATCATCCAATACATACATAAATATGTACTCTTTACATAAAATCCATAAAAACTTAAATCTAAGAATAAATCAAATATTTTTAAACATACATTTTCTTAATTTCTTCTTCTTTTCTTTTTCTCTTTCTTCTCTCTCTCTCTATTCTCTTCTACTAAAGTTCGGTGTAGGAAAAATGGAAGTGGGAGGGAGTATATTGATTGTTTTTCTTTCTTTTCATTCTTTTTCTCTTTCTTTTCCTACTTTTCTCTTTTCTTTTGTCCCCCCAATAATTCCCTCTCTCCCCCTCATTTTTCCAACATTCAGCCAGCCCCCATGGCCCACAATTTTTATATGTCCTCTTTTAATTACTCATTTATTCGATTAATTGGTCATTTTGATTATTTATTAATTTAACATTTTATAATTTTAGAATAATAATCATAAATTAAATTAAATTTTTATTTCATAAAAGTCGGGATCTAACAGATAGTCATATGATTTTCTTCAGTTCCCTATTTTAGCTCTTCTTAATTTTACATGTTATTTTCTGTGAATGGTGAAAGCTCAAGTAGTTAGATATATTGTTGTTGATAATAAATCTATTCAAAACACAAGTACAATTCAGAAAAATCATTTCACAACACAGAAATGGCATATAGTAGAACATATTTCTGATTTTAACTTTAAGTTTATATATTATAGCACATAGTAAATACTTTCACTAATTGTGGACCAAAATTCATTGTAGATTTTTACTGCAAAGGGTCAAATATGCTTCTTAATATGATTTTCCTGATTCTCTTGTAGGTACTTGCTTAAGATTATTGGAAGTGGAGAAAATGTCTGACTACAGGGGGGGGGGGGGCTTGTTTTAGGCTGCTAAGTTATAGGAAGGGGAGAGAATGTCCTTTAATATACTTCACTTTGTTTTTTGATCAGTTGGTGAAAACAAATGTTTAATATTTTTCAATTTTCTAAGCATTTTTTATTTCGACTCACGTTCATGATTCACATGAAAGACTCCTGTATTTATGCTTTAGTATATACATTGGTGGAAAAAGATGGCAGAAATAAACTATTACTCCTCGTTTTGTGGGATATTTATTATGTCTAGGGTGCTTGTAAGAGTTTTGAATGGTTGTAATTTACAACACCTGGAATTCCTAGGACTGTTGTACCATTCGACCAATTTAGTTGTACCATACAACTATTCAAAACCATTCCGGGGATGAACTACTACAACCAAATCAAAACCATTCATGGGATGAACTTTGACTGTCATGGATTGTTTGAAACTTTTAGTGCTTTTACAGCTTCTTTAAGATAGACTAGTATATTTATTGGATTGTCAATTTGCGCTATTCCATTTACTTGCAACATATAAATAAAGAGTATTCTGAGTTGCGAAGACTTGTTTGATTAATTGTGTAATTTTCTTTTTTCTTGATATCAATTGAAAGTAGGTTTAATATTCTTGATAATCCTACAGAGCGAGGAAGAATATGAAGCATCTATTTTCTTATGCTAGAATCCTTATGTGATTTGAATTTTTATGTTTAATATTAGCATCTTCTAGCATACTCAAGTGTGATTAGTGTGATTATTTGATTGCTAGAATCCTTATGCTTGTGGAAAGTAGGAATAATGCTTTGCTGACTAGATTACAATGCCATCCACTAGAATAACTAGCGGATTTGTTCTAATTAAATTTTTTTAAGCTGCCCTTGTTGATTGGGGCCATAATTGTCCATAACAAATTTTAAACCCATCCGCTAGAATAACTAGCGGTTGACGAGATGATTTTTTTGAATCCAACGCTTAATTTTTATAATGGAAAGTTAGGATTCTATTTATCAATTTTTAATCCGTAACAAATAAATGCTATAGATCATTGTCCTATATATATGTGTGTGTAAAACCTCTAGCCTTTAGTAAGTTGATTGGAATTCGATTAATATATTGATTGTTAGAGATCTCTCTGACTTTTTACTTGAAGAGAAAGCAAATAAAACATCAAAAGGGTACTTGTCATTAAAGCAAAAGCCCTCAAGATTATTTTTTTAAAAGAAAAACTCAAGTCAAAATTAATAGTTCCAAAATTTATTTGAAAATCATGTTGTCACATTTAAAATATAGCAATAAAATAATGAGAATCAGGTTATAAAATAAGTTGTTACTATTACTATATATAAGAATCAGATTACTGTATTTCATAATTTATGAAAAACAGCATTCCTATGTTGAAATCGAAAACATATTGTGGCCATTACATATAAATTGAATGACATAATCAAGAATCTCATATAAATGAACAATATCAATAATCAAATAGAAACTTGTAATAATAAATAGTCTACATTAGGGAGAAAATAAAGTTCCACATTAAATAAAAATAAATACTCAAATCATAATGGTGAGAAATAAACAAGAGAGATCTTCAATTTTAATCCTCATACTAAAACCTGATAGATTCGTATAGAGCGTAAATTCTTATATTTGATCAAATGAACATAAAAGACAAAGATAATAGAGATTGTGAATTTCGTTGATTACTAATTACAATACAAAAACACAAGTGCGTGATTTTCTTTGTTGGTTTCAAAACCATATGATATATAAAACTCAGACGAATAAAAAAGAGGATGATTGTGCATACATACATGTGTATATATATATATATATATATATATATATATATATATATATATATATATATATATATATATATATATATATATATATATATATATATATATATTCCTCCATTTAGTTCTTCCTACCAGTCATATTTCTTTTCCCATTCATTTGGGAACATGGGAAGATGATCGCTTAAATAGAATCCGTCTTCTCTGGCTTCCCAGAAACAATTTTGACAAGAATATTTATCTTCGTTATAAACGTCAATAATTGTATCATTTGCGCCCCACCAAAAGTGACAGAAAAAGAGTGTGTTTACAAAAAGAGTGTATCCTTCACCGCCGTAGAGGGTGTGATTACCATGATCGTCATTTTTGGATGGACACTAAGCTATCAAAGGATGGGCGTTATCAGGGAGGTGATTGATGACGATGACCTCAACTGAAGAAGTTCTAGCGCAAGCTATGAAAAATACTATGAATATTGATGGAAAAATGCTTTTCATCTTGTCTTTTCTTATGTGTTTGTGGCCTTAAAGCTGTTACTTTCTCTCTTAATATATACTAGTGAATCATTAAAACCAAAATTTAATGCGTATCAATAAAATTAATTAATATGATCACTGACCGAATTCTATGAGTATTTGTGATTTCTTTTTGGATAAAATAATATTAAAAGATTTATATGGGTCCACGTTTTGTATGGAGAAATGTTATTTCCATTTTTCAATATATATATGGGTCCTTAACACTAATATACAACAATTAGAAAATAATTACAAAAATAAAACACACAAAACATAATTACAAAAATAAAACAACACAACAATAAAGTTGGTAACATCACACACACGTCGGATTACCAAATATGTCTATCTAACACTAACAAGCTCCTAAATTCAAGCAATAGAACAACATGCAACTTTGATATCCGATAAATTCAAATCTTTTGCGAAGCGATTGCCTTTCAACTCACCTCCGAGATCGCGACAAACTTCTAAGATCGGAGAAGGCGAAATAGTATACAAAATCATCATCTACTTCAAGTTCAAGAAAAAAAAAAATCACAACAACATCAACATGCAACTTTGATATCGGAGAAAGCCAAATCTTACGTCGACAATTGCTCGTCGACTCAACTCTGCTGCGACAAACATCTAAGATCGGAGAAGAGGCGAACTAGTATACAAAATCAACATCTACTTCAAGTTCAAGAACAAAAACAATATCACAAAGAAACCCGATACAAATCTAAACTCGAGGTATGTGAGTTTAAAGTTCATATGCATATAGTTACCTTTTATTGAATTTTTATATTAATGGTTACTTATCATAAACATTGGTTCTTGCCTTTATGCAAGAATTGTTAATTCTTGTCTATTGTTGTTTTAGTTACTGTATAACATTATATTGTTCAGTGCTGTCTTGGTTACTGTCTAATGATATCTTGGTTACTGTATGACAATATGTTGGTTACTGTCTAATGTCAGTCTTAGTTACTTTGTAACATTATAATGTCTAATGTTGTCTTTAGTTATTGTATGGCTATGTTAGTTCTTTGTCTAATAATGTTTTGGTTACTTTGTAACATTATAATATCTAATAATAAGCTAATTCTTGTCTAATGCTTCATAGGTTACTATGTAACAATATATTGATTCTTGATTCATGATGATTTGATTCT
This sequence comes from Panax ginseng, assembly GCA_020205605.1. Taxonomy (NCBI): domain Eukaryota; kingdom Viridiplantae; phylum Streptophyta; class Magnoliopsida; order Apiales; family Araliaceae; genus Panax; species Panax ginseng. Next base: position 22,844,612 of record CM035149.1, read on the forward strand.
TTGGGTAACTTTATTGTGGTTCTTTGCATATTCTTTGATTTGGTTCTTTATTTAAAATTATAATGTTTATTGTATAATATTCTTGAACAATCTTTGAATTGGTTAATGAAAAATGATGAATTAATTCTTGACTAAGGTTGACTTTGATATATTGGTTGCTAACTAATTCTGATTTGGTTACTATATAAAACTATAACGGATACTCGATAGTGCTGACCTGATTACTGTGTAAGATTACAAATTTATATTCTTTTATAATTGAGGTTACTCATTGACTACATTGTATTGGTTACTGTCTAATATTGAGGTGTATCAGTATAAAAATTATATGTATATATTTACATATGGTTACTACAAATTCCTATGGTTATATATGGTTATAGAACAATTAAATGTATATAGTTACCTATGTATATGTATATGTATATGTATATGTTTACTGACTAATGCTGAGTTGGTTACTATTTAACATTATATTGGTTACTGAATAATACTGATTTGGATACTATGTAAAAATATAATGGATACTCATTAATGTTGAACTGGTAACTGCATTAATCTAATTATACTTATACTTATATTTTTATATTAATGGTTACTTGTTAACTACATTGGTTATATTAATGTTTACTTGTTAACTACATTGGTTACAACAATTATTTTTTAACTGCCACAAACCCTCTATACTGGTTGTTTTTCACTATAACAATTAAATGGATGATGTTTTTATCTTATGGTTACTAACTAAACATGTGTTGATTCTTTATGTCACATTGGATTTTGTTCTTTGTATAATGTTGTTATGATTCTTTGTGCAATATTTGATTAATTTATATTGGTTTGTTTTATTATGATGGAAACTAATTGGCTACATTGGTTACCTTTTTACAACTATCATAATTTAATTGCTAACAAATAAAATTAAACCTGATTGTTTCCATTGTAAAATGAATGTACTAATGTGTTTCATTCTACGATTACTAACATTATATAATTTGGTTTCTTGGTTAACATTGATTTGGTTACTTTACAAGACTTATTACATTTTTCGGACAATGGAGATGATTCTATTGGGCTTTATTTCAAGCAGACATGGGTGATAGTAACCAATACACCAACTTTGAAAGTTCTGGCATATTAGTTCCATCAACTTGTTCGTTCGGAGAAATACAAAACACGATATGCATTGCATTACTGAGATAGACACACAAACAAAACAACATTGTCGATTAAATTTCACATTAGACTCAACATTCCACCGTCGATCCAGATATCGATGAAGCAACCTTGAGATTCTTTATTGAAGTCGATAGAAAATCGATGAACAAGGAAAATTCCACCGATTATAGATATTGAAAAAGAAAGCGGTATGACAACAATCTTGCATAACTTGACAAATATAGAAGAATCATTATTCAAGATGTAACGCCAATCGATCAACACCTGAGGGAATTCAAAGACTAGTTCCACTAGAACACAAGATTGCCAAATTGGAACGCAATATCGCCGATCGACTTGCAATGGAAATTATGGAACAACAACGAGATGAGACAACATGACAAATCATACACAGAAGGACGATATGATGATGTAATAACAGATCCGAATGAACGTGAAGTAAAATTACATCAAACCTACAAAGACAAAAAAATCCTATCACAATCAATGAGGTCGCATTCAATCAAGAAAAGCAGAGACAACACAAAGTTCAACGGCGAGCGGTCATAGAGACTTTGTGCTAGTGTGCGTAGATGATGAAAATTGCAAATGGAAGATGAGAGCATCAAGTATTCGAAAAACCAGTCTGTTCAAGGTGAGGGAATTCAATGACATTCACACGCAAATAGTGAGTTGGTAAGCGAATGCATAATGCATAAATTAACAAATTTGAAGAAAATATACACACCAACCGATATTGTCGAGGACATGATGACAGAATATAATGTGTCTATCTCTTACCAAAAAGCATGGAGATCGAAGGAGAAAGCGTTAGAAAAGGTAAGAGGAAATACACACGACTACTCATTGATCCCATCATGGTTACACATGCTGCAGAAAACAAATCCAGGTAACAATTTAAAACACATTATTATTTTTCATGATTAGTTGATTACTCAATTCAACTGATTTGGTTGCTATAATGTGCATTGGTTACCTACCTCATATTTATAATTTTAAATGAGTTCTACTGATTTTTTATATTAATGTTTACTCAGCAAATACATTGGTTACTGTCTAATGAAAATTATTTGTTAATTGCTAATGATATCTTTGTTACTGTATATCAATATGTTGTTTACTGTATAATGCTGTCTTGGTTCCTTTAAAACAATATGTTGGTCTTTGTTTAATGCTACCTTAGTTCTTTGTCTCACGTAATTTGTTGGTTCTTTCGTAAAATGATATCTTAGTAAGCTGTATAGTCTTATGTTGTTTCTTGTATAATGTTGTTTTAGTTATTGGAAACATTATACTATCTCTTTGTATTAGTTCTTTGTAAGCAAATATGTTGGTTACTGTCTAATGCTATCTTGGTTTCTTTCTAACATTATCTTGTCTAAAGTTTTATTAGTTCTTGACTAATCTTTGTATTAATTCTTGTGTAACAATATATTGATTCTTGATTGTGTAACAATATATTGGTTATTGATTAATTCTTGTATAACAATATATTCCTTACTGTTTTGGTTACTGCCTAATGTTTGGATAATTGGTTGCTGACTAATGTTGTCTTGGATACTGACATGAAGTATATTGGTTACTGTCTACTCTTGTCTTGTTTACTGTATAAAATTATATTGTCCAATGCTGTCTTGGTTACTGTATGACAATAATTTGGTTACTATCTAATGTTGTCTTGGTTACTTTGTAGCATTATACTACTTATAATTCTATTGATAATGTTGATGTTTCATATGAGTTAAAATCACAAAGCTCTTGAGTTGGAAACAAATGCTAGTTTCAAATATTTATTCTTTGCCATTGGAGCATCCATTCAAGCATGGCATCATTGCTTTCCAATTATTGTAATCGATGGCATATTCATACAATCAACTTACGGGGGACACTACTGATAGGAAGCACACAAGATGCAAAACAAAACATTGTTACGATTGCTTTTTGCGATGGTTGTGCGAAAATGAATTATCATGGAGATGGTTTTTCATGAATTTAAGAACTGCTTGTGGAGTAAGGGAAGGCCAATGCATTGTTTCAGATAGACATGAAGCCATAATACAAGGACTGAATTATGTGTTTCCAGATGTCATGCATGCTTCCTGCACATACCATATACTGAAAAATATAAAAAATAGATTCAAAAAGAGAGGAGAAGAACTTAAACAGTCTTACAACGGGGCATGTAGAGCATACAACATTGAACAATTCAACAAACACATGGCTGAACTTGATGCCATTGATCCTCGAATAAGGATATATTTGGAGGAAGAGGTCAAGTTGGAAAAGTGCACCAGGCTCCATGGGACTGTAAGCAGATACTCAACAATGACTTCAAACACCGCCGAATCTATTAACAACGCAATTAAGATGATTAGGGATCTTCCAGTTGCATCAATGATTGAATGCCTACGTTGTCTGGTTCAAAGATGGTATTTCACAAACAAACAAGCAGCCCTATCAACATTCACAACACTTTCCACAACAATTTGAAGAAAGATTGCAATCTAATATCATTAAATCAAGGAAACTTAAGGTAACAAATACAAATTATAATTTATTGCATTAATTTTTATATTGTATTTATTCTTGACTAATGATGTCTTGATTATTGCATAATATTACTAATTAATGTTGAATTATTTCTTCGACTACGGTACCGACTTAATTCTTGTGTTAAACTATAATGTTCTTGACTAATCTTGACATTTCTGATTAATAATAACTTGGTTAATATGTAATATTATATTGGTTACTAACCAATACCTAATTGCTTATTGCAAAACATTATAATTGTTAATTGACACTGCTGAGTTTGTTACTGTGTATCATTGTACTGGTTACTTATTAATACTGTTTTCTTACTACAAAATATTACTAATTAGTGTTGAATTTTTTCTTTGTCTAATGCCGATTTAGTTCTTGTGCTACACTATAATATTTACTAACTAATAATAATAACTTGTGTCTTGGCTAATGGTAACTTGGTTACTATGAAATATTATATGTATTGGTTGTCAATTAATACTTAATTGCTTAATGCATATCATTACAATGGTTACCAACTACTGCTAAGTTGGTTACTGTGTATCATTATATTGGTTACTAAGTGATACTTGTTTGGTTACTCTTAATAATTTAAAATATTCTTTCACGAGTTGGTTATTGATAGTATCATTATATTTGTTACTAATCGATGTTTATTTGGTTACTCTCGTATAATTATAATGTTTCCGCTAAGTTAGTTCTTTGCTTAGTTACTTGTTTTGTAATTATAACATTGAGTTGTTTACTTTAATACGTATTCTTTTTTGAGATAATGAAAATGATTCTAGTTGTCTTGTATTCTAACAATGATTAATTTGTGATGTAGGTTAAGACATCAAACTTAGTGATTTTCTTCATTTACGATGTCGTCAAACAATATATTGTGGACATCGACAAAAGGACATGCACATGTGGAAAATTTCGATTACCATGAGATGCCATGTCCGCGTCTGTCTTCTTTATTATATAAGAAGCGAAATTGAAGTCATTATGATTTTTGCTCAAAAAATACTATAAAACAACTTTTGGTCGACACATATTCAAACTTCAATTATGCCGTTAGATGACAAAGAAAAGCGGGATGTACCGGAAGAAGTAAGAAACATGGTTGTAAAACCACCAAACACAAGAAGACCAATTTGGTTTTAAGACTGCAATAATCCACCGGTTTTAAGACCAAAAAACCACGATATAATGCATTTATATTAAGAGTGTAGATACATGTATATATAATTGTTTACTATCATTAACCATAAACCACATAGATGGTAGCATTTTTGATTTTGTACAATAACCAACATTTTATTGATTAAAGCATTTGATTTTTGAATTCATTATGAGTTGCCAATACAAATGGGAACCCACAAAAGTACTTTATTCACTTGACAAGTATTCCAAATATAAATTGTAAATTATTTGGTTACTAACATAAAGTCAAATGGTTACTCTTATATAACAATTTGGATACTAAGCGCACATCTCAAAAATATATTTAACAACAGTTATATGTCTGAAACAATATTGTACATCTCATTATATGTCACGAAACTTGACATATTATATGTCACGATACATTTCACAGCAGTTATATGTCCCGAAAGAATATTGTACATCTCTCACATTTATCAAAACATTAATTTGGTTACCCTTTTATATATATTTGGTTACCAAATTGTACATTTCAAAATAATGTAGCAAACACAACCTAAAAGCGAATCAAATGGGAACCCACAAAATTACCTTCATTCACTTGACAAATATTCCAAATATAAATTGTAAATTATTTGGTTACTAACATAAAGTCAAATGGTTACTCTTATATAACAATTTGGATACTAACGCACATCTCAAAAATATATTTCACAACAAAGTTATATGTCCTAAAACAATATTGTACATCTCTACATTTACTATCAAAACATTAGTTTGGTTACCCTTTTATATATATTTGGTTACCAACTGTACATTTCAAAATAATGTAGCAAACACAACCTAAAACGAATCAAATACCAACAACACACAAAATTAATTCCAAAACTGATATTATAATAACATATGAAATCCCATCTATATAAGATTCAGTAATCATCCTTAATGAACCATACAAAATTGTTGTGTATAGTAAAAAAATAAAAATACATAACATAATTCATACTGACAACACAACAATATCTGAACTAATCAAAATCTGGAACAAATCTTCCTGGAAATTCTCTGTCAGTCTCATATCCCTCCAATTGTTTGTTCCTTTCATGCATATATAGGTTTGTACATAACTTCTTTTGATATTGCGCAACGGGGAATGGAATAGGAATTTCATCAAGCTTCTGATGAATGACATGCTCTGCAAAACAAATTGTGAACAACCCACAATCACTGTACAAATGCACAAAAGATAACCAAAATCAATACTAGAATCAACCTATATATAACACATATCAGTTTATACAGTAACCAAACATTTACAACATAGTAACTAAAAACAGTTAGATGACAAGAATCAAAATAATTAAATATAATAATTCAAAATTGTAAACAATGCAACCCTTACCTCCACCACATGCGAGGCAGAACCTCTGCAAATTCTAACTCAATTATGTCATCTTCCTCCTTATTGCTATATGGTTCATTTGCTAAAGTCAATGTCACTCCTATCTCTCCAAAATCCAATCTTGCATGTAATAAAGTGGAAAGAATAAATATATACGGTTCACAAACATCCATGATTTTTTTGTTTGCATGGATTTCCTTTTGAAATTTGCAGAGAATTATAAGCGAGCTAGACGCTCACGATGCACATCAAATGTTAACAAAAACCAATGGTCCGGTGATGACATATGTATGGGCAACAAAACATAATCAACATTTTTCCATGGTGTGTTGACATCCATAAGCGATCCATGAATGTACTCAAAGAACATCACCCTCCCTGCACAATACACTCTTATCTCGAATTTTTTTCTTGTATACTCTTCAAAAAGAGAGGTCATCTTGGCATGGAACCAACAATCCGTAGTCGTTGCCCTTTATATACACGATGATCGAATGTCCGCCAATTTACGGAGTAATATAATGCAACATTGATATCTTTGAACAAAAATATATATATATATATATATATATATATATTAATAGTGTTGAAAAAATAACATTATGTAATCAATGTAACCAACACTTCATAACGCTAGTTACTTAAACAACTAAATAATGTAACCATAATTATAAAAATATAATTTGAAGAAAAAAAAAACATAGAACATATATGATGTTAACCAACACATATATATATATATATATATATATATGATAGTAACTAAACAATTATATAATAGTAACCAAACGGTTGTAACATAGTAACCAAAAAAGTAATATGATAGTAAGAATAAAAGTTATATGACAAAGAATAAAAGCAGTTATATATGACAGTAACCAACCACTTTTATCATAATAACCAAAACATGTTTATATATCAACATATCAGTTTATATGATGGTAACAAAAACATATATAACATATATGATAGTAACCAAACAATTATATAATAGTAACCAAACAGTTGTAACATAGTAACCAAACAGTAATATAATAGTAACAAAACAGTTATATGACAGTAACAAAACAGTTATATGACAGTAACCACCCACTTATATCATAGTAACCAAAACATGTTTATATATCAACATATCAACATATATGATAGTAACCAAACAATTATATAATATTAACCAAAAAGTTGTACTATATTAACAAAACAGTAATATGATAGTAACAAAACAGGTATATGACAATAATAAAACAGTTATATGACAGTAACCAACCACTTATATCATAGCAACCAAAACATGTTTAAATAGTAACATATCAATTTATATGTTGGTAACCAAAACATATATCATAGTAACCAGACAACTATATAATAGTAACCAAATAGTTGTATACTAGTAACCAAACATAATATAATAATAACAAAACAGATATATAACAGTAACCAACCACTTATATCATAGCAACCAAAACATGTTTAAATAATAACCTATCAATTTATATGTTGGTAACCAAAACATATATAAAACATATATCATAGTAACCAGACCAATTATATAATAGTAACCAAATAGTTGTATACCAAAGAACCAAACATAATATAATAGTAACAAAACAGAGATATATAAAGAACCAACAACTTATATCATAGCAAACAAAACATGTTTAAATAGTAACATATCAATTTATATGTTGGTTACCAAAACATCTATAAAACATATATCATAAGAATTGGAGACAATTATATAATAGTAACCAAATAGTTGTATACTAGTAACCAAGCAGTAATATAATAGTAACAAAAGCAAATTATATATGACAAAGAATAAAGCAGATATATGACATTAATCAACACTTTATTAAAGCTATTTACTTAAACAAATAAATAATGTAACCATAAATATAGAAACATAATTTTAAAAAAAAATAACTCACATAAATGCTCAACCATTGACCGAGAGTCTTTAATTTATAAAACCACATTTTAGATGAAATTGGAATAGACCCAAATTCAAATGCAGGTTCGATAATGTCATTCTTCCCAGGAAATTTGTCCGTCCTTCAATATAAAAACATATTAGTATACATGTTGACATTAACAATCACCATGTTAATATACACACTACCCAAAAGCAAATTTATTTGTTTCATAAAAAAACTATAGCATTGTTAACAGTAAAAAACAAACCTTTTCTTGTTGTTAAGTCCTATTTTAAACCACTGTTCAAACAATGCCCCTTCAAATATGGATGGCATCTCCATGCAAACCTTGGGAAATGCGAAATAACAAAGAACTCTTTGACTAGGACCCGATGCATTAGGCGGTAACCGGTAGATCCAAATGTTATCGTATATATGAGACCAGTAGAACGAGACTCTTTAAATGTTCACGCACAGGTCTGCCACTTACTCTATCGACACTCTTCTCCAGTTCATCACATTGGACTATATCCTGGGTAGTCAAAACCATCTCATCCAATACAGATTTGCTTTCCGCCTCAAACTTTTTCCCCTTTTACAAATGATGAAAATGTAACGAAAACAATTATATTTTCACATAAAAATCGATGTTGTATTAGTTCTTCGTCTAATGCAGAATGGTTACCATAAAAATTATACTTGTTACTTAACTAATTATGTATTGGTAACATTATACTATCTAATGCTATATTAGTCACCGCTCAATGCATTATTGGTTACTATGAAACATTATACTTATTCTAACTAATGTTGTTTTGGTTACTATGAAAATTGTAATGGTTACTTTATATATTTATGAGTTGGATCTTGAGTAAAATTAAAATAGTAAACAAAACCTTAAGCATGTAATGGTATAATAAAGAATCAAAATCTAAAGCATGTAAAAAAAAAGGTTGGCATGTAGTTATAACACTAACCCTCAAAGAACATAAACAACAATTTCTTTCCCCGTACATTGGCTTAAAATGTCAAAAGTTGGCATGTCAACATCATTCTTAACGATCTGTTCAAAATACAAAACAATCAATTGATCATTAAAAAATGAAAAAAAGACATCTAACACAAAACAAAACAAACAAAAAAGTCTAACCTTAACAATTTCTTGAACAACATTACTTATTATTTCATGATGTTCTTCAACCATACCATCAAGTTCAACTTCATTACCATACTCAGATTCATTATCATCCTTCTTCTAACAAAATCGACACATCACCAACATCCTCAACAACATCTTCAAGAAAATGGACGAGGCTTCAACCATAACATCCTCAACAACCTCCTCAACAACATCCTCAACAACGCGTGGCGGTTTTCATCCATAACATCCTTAACATCATCAACAACATGACGGTCTTCAAGCATAACATCATCACCTTCATTTCCAAACTTCATTTACAAATTCATCATTCTTCTCATCATCTTTCAAACCATCATCACCAACCTCATCGACTTTCAAACCATCATCACCAACCTCACCAAAGATGCTCATCAACAATATCATCGACTTCATCGGAATCATCGGCTTCATCGGCATCATCGGCATCACCACCTCATCGAATCGGACTCTTCATCGGAATCATCACATCAACTTCTTTGACCCCACCATCTTTTATCCCCGTAACTCATCTCTTATAATTAATCTAAAGTCTCGCGATAGTCGAACATGTAAAATCTTCATATCACCCTTCAAGTTTACAACGTCTTTCTTAATTTCAAAACTTTTTTTTTCTCCAACTACCAGAAGTTTATCAATTGCATCTTTAATGACCGATATATCACTTCCAATGTTGTCATCCTTCGACTTCTTTTCAACATTCTTGTGAGCATCCCTCCCACTGAAAAACTGAAACCTGCCCAAATCAAGACGTTCATTCTCATCGTCCGTGGGAATCAAACTTTTTACCCTCAGCTGAAAAACAATAAGTACACTTTAGTATAACATCTGACAAACATTATACACTTACAATAACAAAAAGATAAAATAAATAAACAAAAACATATATACTGTTAATCAAATATATATAAATCATTAACCAACTAAATATATAAAGGTAACCAAACTGTGTATATTCTAGTAACCAACTACTATGTTAAGAGTAAACTTCACATGTATAATCAAGAACCAAATAATTAATTAAAGGTAACAAATTGCATTCTTAATAGTAAGCGCGATACTGCCCGTAATGTAATACTAGCTCATTCAACTTGTCATTTCAAGGGACTTCACAAGCTCCTTCCATCTACATAAGCGGACATCCGATGATGCTCGTCGTGCAGATATACCATGAGTTTTGAAAGTTGAAATTGTTTCAAACATAAACACTTGAAATACATATGGAAGACCATTAATATAATGGTCCTTGTAGAAATTATATGTTGAACCACCACTCCTTCCTTTCTTTATATGCCCCTTCAATACATTTGACAAAGAATACTTTGTCATTTCAAACGCAACTTTCCCCCAAGGAAAACTACTAACATCACCATAACATATAAAATTTACCATTGCAACATCAACAAAATTTTCAGAAACTGTTGAAAGAATAAAATTAAACACCAAAAAAATCAGTGACATCCTAATAGCCTCGTCATCATCATCATCAAAACCGCCTTCCTAATACCCTACCTATACTACTACTAAAGTAACAACTTACGCCCCAAAATATTTTTCAATAATCGATTTTGCATGCACTTATATGCACTTATATCATCATTGCCTTGCCATCTCAACCCGTAAATCGACAAAACTCTCAAACCCAAACCTAACCCTTTTCTCCCCAAACAAAAACCACATCTCACCATCATCCCTTTGGTGAACCTCCCTTACAAGAGCATGGTGAATAATCTGTGAATACATTTGATGCTCACCAAACTCCAAAAATTTCCAAAACATGTTGCCCTAAACTTCTCCAAATTGACTTTCATTCAATTTCTTGGCAATAATTATGGGGACTTCCATGTCACACCAATATATTACTTTTCCAAATTGAATCTTCCGTTTGCATTCCTCATAGTAAAGATCCCATAAGCGTAAATACACAAAACCAGAATTGAACAGTTATTAATAACCAATATAACAAAATTTATACAAAAAATTTGGTTATACACTAAATCCAATAACCAAATACATACTAACAAGTAACAAAATAATTCTATGATGGTAACCAAACCATTTTTAATGGTAACCAATACATAAACAACCTATACACTAAACTCAATTTATTAAAACATGTATACTAGGCAAAAAAATTAGGATTAACTAAGCATAAACAATACAAAATAAGAACCAAACTGTAAAAATACGAAGAACCAAATCGATATAACAAAAACAAACTATAAAATCACAAAGGTAAAAAAAAAACTAATAAGTAACCAAAACATTAAAAGTTTACAATAACCAAATACATACAAATAAGTAACCAAATAATTATTATTTTACAAAGAACTAAATACATACTAATAAAAATTCACAAGAACCAACTACATACTAATAAGTAACCAACCCATAAAAGTAACACAATAATATAATATAATATCACAAGAACCAAATACATACTAATAAGTAACCAAATCATTAAAAGTTTACAAAGACCCAAATACATACTAATAAGTAACCAAATAATTATATAATGGTAACCATATGAAATTAAAAATAACACACCTTTAAATTTCTACGTGTTGGAATTATATTCGGATAAGCACTTGACCTTTGGCCTTAACTACGAGAACGTCAAGCTTAGAATCTAATCGCATTTCGAATGCTTGATATCTTTATGTATCACCAAATTTATTTTCATTCTTACTCGATTTCGACATACATCCTTTTCCTTCCCTTCATATCCACAAAGAAACTTCTTCACTTCCTCGATGAATCACGCCCAATATTCTCTTCCTCTTACCATCCTTCTTCTTTGTATCAACCATTCTATACAAAACATAAAAAATAACACAAACCCACACAACAATCAATACTACATTCGATCGATAAACAACATTAATATATATAATACGTTAAATTATTTCAAAATAACTAACCTAAAAATATACACGACCGTAATCGTCTAGAAGAATAATAAACCAAGCGCAACCTTTGTGTAATCACGAAAGCAGAGTACAACGATGGTGACGAACAAAAACGAAAACCAAAAGCGAAATGGCTATGAACCCGATAACAAACAATGGAGAATATCAAACGATGGTGGCGCGAGCGATCTTGGCGTGAGAACGATCTTTGTGAGAACGATGGAGATTCTTTGAAACACAGAAGGAGAGAGAAAAAAGGGTTTTAGCGTATAAAGGGTAATATACAAAAACGAAGAGTACTACACATGCTTGCGGTTATCAAGCATTTTAAAAAACATGCCCCATTAGTACCATTAATCCCTTAAATTAAGGACTCATAATTATAGTAATATTGTAAATAAAATTAAAAAAGTGTAATATTTTTGTAATTATTTTATGGGTGTTTTGTTTTTGTAATTATTTTTTAAAAAGTACTAATATATGTAATTAATCCTATATATATATATATATATAGATAGATATAGATCTATAGACACCGCTGATTATGAATCATTTCACAGTCAACTTACATCCTATTGTTCATTGCAATGTTGGACGACCCAAATTAAAATATTTTCATTACTATATGTACAAGAAATTCGACTTTTTAGGCTAAAAGTCAAATCAATTATTCTCTCATAATCCAACATTTTCTCTTTCTTCAATCAAATTCTAAAATTCAATAATTTTTTGTTACAATTAAATCCAAAATTATCAATCTATATATCATTGAAAAGCGTCAAGATCTTCAAAACAAGATATATTGTTAATATATTTTTTTAGTTAAAATGACCAAAATTGAGGTTAAAATTTTGTAATACATTATTGTTTTGACAATTTAACTATATTAAAGCATATCAACCACATATCTTGTTTTGAAGATATTGACGGGAGCTTTTTAACATTATATAGTTGGATTGACAATTTTGCATTTGAAATAAAAGAGTTATTGAATTTTAAAATTTGATTAAAAAAAAGACAGAAAGTTGGGTTAGGAGAAAAAATGAGTGGTCTTACTTTCCAAGTTTTTTAATATACAAAACTATACGCAAGAACTTCTTGAGGATTTTAATGAAAACATTCTAATATAGGCTGTCCATCATTACAACGAATAACAGGAGATGAGTTAGCTGGAAAATGATCCATAGTTATATATATATATATATATATATATAGAGAGAGAGAGAGAGAGATCTATAAAATAAAATTTTCATTGAAAAACCTAAAAATACTTGGGGTGGTAATTCCAAAAGTTTTGGAAAGGACCGCAACTACAACTGCAATACAATACGTAAAGCCAAAATCAAAACAAAATGTCAGAAACCAAGCCAGAATAAAACCAGATGCATACTCCTACATATTATTGCAGCCGAAACCCAAACTAGATAACATCAAAACATGAAACTCAGATTAAAACCCAAGACCGAGAAGACCTGCTAACCTGATTCTTTAGTTTTCACTAGCTCTACAGTATGAGATTGAAACATTAGATCTCTCTCAACAAACATATTCTCCATTCCATTTGGGCCTTGTTAACGTCAAATCCGTCCACGCGCTTCAATCACTAAAGCGCGTCCAATCCTGCACAAAAACGGGAAAACAACAAAAGCTTGACGGCTTCGGCCGCCGGGGATAGCTCTGCTGTCAGAATAAATACAGGTTGAATAAGGTTAACAATGGATGCTTAATGCTCTAGTGCTGAAAAGTAATAATTGCATGTACCTTAGAATCAGGGTAAAGCCTTGTAATTATATTGTTCTCACCACCTCCATGAATTCCTTCCCTAGGTTGGATTAGGGTTCCCTCCCAATCAGTAATTTCTTAACATGATTGCACCCAATCTCCTAGAATTAATAAAGCTGGCTCCAATCCCAATACTTCTTTCCATATCTAGAAACCAAATATAACTAGGAACCTTAATCCACAAATCCCAAATCTACCAAAACAACCCCTTACTCAAGCCCACATAATATCACATGGGTAACAACCCATCGTATATCCTAGGCCCAACATTGCCCCCTAGTCTTCCATCCAAATAGAATATTTGATGGAAAAGTACTCTAAACATGGCCCAACAGGTAATATTAACACAAATCAAGGCCAAATATCTGAAAAATCCATACATCAGATAGTAATCCAACCTTTCAAATCCCCCACCCAAACGCCATCATAATACTCATTAATGAGTCGCCCTTTCGGCATTCAGGAATAGTTGAAAAGTCAAAATTATAAACACCCTTTCCTCCTAATTCAAACAGTTTCACCTGCCCATTTCAAAATTAAGTACAATTCCTCTCTCCCCAACTTCCTGTCTATCTTCCTTCAAAACTGCAACAATGGGCTCCTCCCAAAACCCAGAAAATAACTCACCTGAAAACACCATCCCCATTCTTGTAAACCCTCTATTAAGCATCCTCACTCCTTCTACAATCGATTTCAACCCATCCAAAGTCATTCCAAACCCTAACACCAACGCCATTCCCAACGTATCTTCCAGTGCAGCCACCACCTCCACCCAGAACCCTCCATAAACATATTTCCAAAAAATAATGTGTTAATACCCCAACGAGAAACAATTTTCACACGCCAACACCCCTTCCCAAATAACTGATGCAGATCTCCTCATAATCCGACAACATTAATAAATTTCTGAAACCCACCATCCCAAAGCGCCCACACCCACAGATCGAATGTACCACCGATCCAACGGCTGGATCGCCATGCCCCTCACTCTGCTGGAAAAAGGAGTTTGATTGCCTCTTCACGCTTTCATCATCACTCTTCTAGGGTTTATTGTCATCGGCTTCACCCAGCTAGTACTGAACTCCTATATTAATATTATCGCTTTCATCGCCTTCTGCCAAGAAATAGGAGTCCCACCTTCAATCGACTTCTTCTTCACCCTGTACTAACTTGGAAATTCCCGCGAACCTGGTTTCAAAGTATTGAGCAAACAACTCCCAAAATCCAAATCCAATTTTGAGAAACGCCCGCTGATGGATACCCCTTCAAACAACAGGGAGTGGCACAAAGATTGGTTCTTTGTTAAAGGACTAGAAAAGCCCAAACTCCTAGATTGGGCTTCCTATAAATGCCCTAACGTAGACTTCAGCGACACCCCGCCCGAATGAGTGAAAGAGATGGAAAAATTAATCGAGAAATTACCCTTGAAAGAATGGATCTTCACCCTCTTAATCAAACAAGCATGGCTATATGACCACTAATGTAAGTTCTGACCCTGCTACTTCATGTAATCTTTGTGACGCCCCCAAAATAGGTTTACACAACCCATTCTGAGTTGCCAAATACATGGTACAGAAATCAAATACAAACTTCATTTACACAATTATTAACTGTCGTGAAAAATACGACAAAACATAAACTGTGAGTTTTAATACAAATATTGTCTCGTAGACAATATCCAAACTCAAATAAAGTCCTTATTACAATTATTATCACACTATGTTATAGAATAGTGAAGACTACTATAGCAACCATCTTGGATCATCACTCCATTCTCTGACTAGTCCCAGCTATATTCTCATTTCCTGAAGAGAACAATGAACGAAAAGGGTGAGCTCAACTAGCCTAGTAAAGAATATTATGACTAAGATAATGTAGAATAAATTATCCTTAGTCCTCAACAGAGAAAAATCTGATAGAATACAATAGACAACAAGTTTTAGATCAACAATTGCAGCGGAATAAGCAATCCATTAGAAGAGTCAAGTAGAGCATGATGTCTACTATCTTCTATGATTTAAAAGTCCATCATCAATATTTTATCTCTTTAACACGAATCAATAATCATTTCAGATCAAAGAATTATCCATGCACTACAGGTCAAGGATATTCGTATGTATCACCAGTGGTCATGATCATGCCAAACAACTATCCATCTATGCACTACGGGCCAAAGAGGACTTTCAACACATCATTTATTTGAAACATTATAGGTCATGATTATACCAATACAATTCATGGTCATAATCATACCAATCAATAGTCCATCTATGTACTATGGGCCAAAGATGACTTTCAGTATAATATAAGCATGAGGATGATGACAATGATATAAGGAATCAATCAAGTGAGATCAAATATAAATATTAGAGATTTATAATTCAATTTATACAGAGTTCAAAAATGTCCAAACTATCAACATGATAACTAATTGTGGAGTAAAATTCAAGAATGATATTCATGCATCAAAAATAATTTGGACAGAAAAGAAAATTAAATTTTGTTGTGAATAGTACTCATGAATAGTACTGTATGAATAGTACTGATGAATAGTACCCCGAATGAAAATATTAAAATTTAATAAGAAAGTTCAAACCAATATTCCAATGAAACGATACTAGATGAAGCGCAAAATTCAAGGATATTCTACTAATTTCAAGAATTATAGAAGCAATACTTATCAAAATAAGTATAGATTTAGGAATATAAAACGAAATAATATCATTTACATACTATAAAGTATGTAAAAAAATAATATTCCTTATGAATATTGAACGAAAATAATATCTCTTACGAGTATTGAAAGAAAATAATATCATTTACGAATACGAAAGAAATAATACCCCTTACCTTAGTAGGAGACTAAATCTGACTGGTATAGCGGAGATATTCTTGAGAAAAACTTGCATTATTTTCTACACTCAAAGTATCCTTATACTCAAAAGAAATACGCACAATATTATAGAAGAAGAATTCTCTAATTCTAGTGTGATTTTCATTTCTTAACTAAGCAACTTATTTATAGGAGAATGGCAGGGCACTATTTAAGAAATAATCACGGATGAACAGGAAAAAAAAAATCATGTATTTAAATTAAGCACGATTTTTTTACGATTTTACTATTCATCAGTGTGGAATAAAATATTCTTATAAAACAAAAGCTTTATATAAAATATAATATATTCTATTTATAATCTAATAAAATAAATAACTTTATATATAATATAAAAAGTATTTTGTTTTATATAAAAAGTTTTCTGTTTTATTACTATTATAATAATAATAAAACAAAACTAAGATAACTTTTTACCGGCGATTTTGAAAAATGAATAAGTGGGGGTCCATGTAATAAGTCAAACTTATAACAAATACTTCATGAAAAACCCCTCTATTTATATCAAAAATTGAATACATATTTACCACAGATCACTTATCTTTAGTAAACACATTTTTAATCTTTCAATAATTATTCATCATTAATATTATAACTCACAATATTGACAACCAGATCATTCCCAAGAAAGAGAGGGCATTCCGATAAGGACTTCTCCTTATTGGCGCGCAATTAAATAACCTAACCCCTTTCCTCGATAGAACTTTTTAGGCATTGTCAATAATGTAAATAATAATATGAATAATTGTGTTGTCTCAATTATTGATTTAATAATATAAAATATTGTGCAGATGATACTGTGACAATAATTGAATCAATAATATGAGATGCTATGCAGCAACTACAATGGCAATAATTGAATAAAATTGAGTGACTTCTTAAGTAAGAATCAATAATCAGATATACTGTACAATACCGTGTGCTATTGTACAACCACGCGTATTATTATACTTTTATCACCGGGTATTTTAACAGTTAACGGTAACAGTTTTGCCGTTATTTTTATAAAAAGGTTATTTCTGTCGCTTTTTATATCCGACAGTAATTCCGTTGTGGGGTCCACCAATGATTATGACGTCGTACGAATATTCCCCGACAAAAAAATATTCCCCGACCAAATGAATATTTTATGACGACTTGCTTACTTTAAAAAATTTGCACATGTCACTCATAACTATAGCATTATATCAAATCCACACCTTATTATTCAAAATAACATTTAGAGAAAATTAAATCTTTATTCATAAAAAGTTGGGGTCTTACAACCTCCCCTCCTTATGAAATTTCGTCCTCGAAATTGGTGTACGTACTTGGTATGTCGAAGAGGTGAGGATACCTTGTTTTCATTTCAGATTCTAACTCTTAGGTCATTTCCTCAATATCGTGGTTTCTCTATAAAACTTTGACTTGAGGTATAACCTTTGAGCGTAAAATATGTTCCTTCTTATCCAAGATGTTAACAGGTATACCTCTTTATACGTTAAATTTTTTACTATCTCGTTTGGTTCTAATTCAATAATGTGGTTTGGGTCTTCCGCATATTTACGTAGCATAGATGTGACGCCCCCAAAATAAGTATACATCACCCATCTTGAGTCGCCAGAAAATACACTACTGACAACTTCATTTATACAACTATCGTACAAAATACGACGACACATATACTGTGAGTTTCAATACATATTGTAACGTATATAATACGATAATATTCATACTCAAATTATTACAATGTCATCTAAAGTATAGCAACAAATATTTTAAGTGTAATACCCGAGAATTTCCGCGTATTATTAAATAAATATATTAATGGAAATGAATATTTATTTAAATATAGACGATTTTTATATTTTGAAATGAGATAACTCAATTATATTAAATAACTGAATAATTGAGGATATGTGGAGTTTTGTGATGAACTCATTGAAGCCTTGTGTGGCATAGTTAATGAATATCTTAATTAACGAAAGAATCATTAAGCAAACAATTAATCTATAGTAATTGTTAATTATTTGTTATTAAAGAATTTCGGTTAGATATTAATAGTAATATTAATCGACAAAAAAATTATAAAGTGAGCAATTAAGTAATATTAATTGTTGTTGTAGTATACTATGGATTGTTAATTGCTGTTAATGAGGGTTAATTAATATGCGATAATTAATTGTTATATTAATTAATTGATAATGGTTGTGGTAGAATATTGATTAATTAATAATGGTAGTTAATTAATAATATATGATTATTATTGTTAGCAAATGTAATAAGAATTAATGGATATATACAATGAACAATGAATAGAATTGTATGATTTATTTAATTTATGAAGACATGTGATATTATATAATTCTTACAATTAATAAGAAGATGTGGTGTGACACGTTAGTATGGCTATGTAATATATATAAACTATATAATAAAGTGTAAGGAATTATAAGTTACATAAACAATTATTTATGTGACAATAAGTATGAGTGAAAATATTAAAAGATATATTCTGTCAAAGAATTATAAATTATTTCAATAAGTGAGTCTACTTGAAATAATAAAGTTTTAAGGAGATATTAATTACTAATGGGTAATTAAATGGAGTCCATACATATAATAATTAAACTGGACTAATGTACATGGATTATATGACGTGAATACATAAATAATCCCCAACTCTCCATTGTGCAGTAGCATTAACACATTAAAATTTACATTTTGGTATTTTTGGATAACAAGGTAACAATATGAGAGTGATGCTAATCTTGTTGCTGAGAGTTTCTTTTGTCCCAAAATTAATGTCACTAAGTACATGAATAGTAACTCAAAAGCTATTATACGTATTTCTCCAAAAAGGCTAAGCCTATTTCTTGTTCCAAGCTTCCTATCTAATGATCATGGGGGAGTGGTGGTCATGATGCAAATTACCAACCAATTACCAACTCCTTCTTATACTTCATGCAATCCTACAATCCTTGGGTTCAACCCACAGAGCAAAACAGTTGTCTGGTTTTGTGTTATCTATAAATAACAGTTACCCTTCTTCTCATTCTTGTTGCTGAGATTGTCTGATAAGTATTCAGTGAGAGAGAAGTACTTGAGCCTTAACTTAGTACTTTGAAGGATTCATTTAAGCTTCAAGAGGTAGCATTTCTATTTTCATGTTCTTAATTTTGAAGTTGGTCAAATTCTTGCAATTGTATGAAATTCTCTATTAATTGATGTAGAATAACATGCCATTGTGTTATTTGAGTTGGTACACATGTTTTGGAACATGGTAATTTGGTCCGATCTTGGTGTTTTTCACCATGTGATAAGGCTCTGCTGAAGCAAGGCCATTTTTTTCGGTCTCGCTTTCGAAGTGGCGGTACCGCCATAACTTCCATAAGTTAATACTGTCATGATCGCGTGGCGTGGTGTTTTCCTTAGATAATGATTTGAGGTTTTTGATTTGTTCTGAGCATGCAATGATAGTTAGGTTAAGCATATAAATAACTCTAGCATGTGGTTAGATATTGTTTTGAATATAGCACGTTGTTTTAGCTTGATTTAAGTTAAGTTTTCAAGAAAACTTCAAGATTTGGAAAACTAAAAATCATGAACTTGAAGTAATGCACATTCTGATCTTGCAAGCATGTTAATATGGTTTTGAAATACGTGTCGGACATACTAACTTAAGTATATGGATTTCATAGTGAAGCATGATCATGTTGGATTTATTAGTAAGCTTTGTTAATGAAAATGCGAACTTTGAACGTGAATGTTAATGTGCTACTTTGAAAGTTAGAATCTGATGATTATGAACATGTTAGATGATACCCTTAGACGCACTCATGTATCATAAATGTATATATACCATGCTTAGGTATCGTAATTCAAGGAAATCATAAACGAAGCATATTTCAAAACAAAACGATGTTAAATACACATATGTGATATAAATACTCACAAGCATGTCTAATATGAGTTATATGACTACTTTATATGTTTAAGAATCAAGCATGTTGGACTTTGTGATTTCATAACCTTAAATGGCCTTAAATTGTGAGATGTCCAAACTTAGGACCATATTATGCAAAACAGGACCTAGATTAAACTAGGAAAATGCAAAAGGACCCTTAACATGTTATATGTGTTATATATATAAGGATGTGCAAGCTAGGCCAAGCAAATAGTTGTTTCGATCTGGTTTGAATCGGGAGTCGCGCGACCGCTCTCCTTAAGATAAATCAAATCGGTAGCCGCTGCCGCCATTTCGCAAACTTGGAAAGTAACTTCTGTGATTTCTGAAGTATGTAGCATGCTAGTATAACTTCATTATGATTATGTCTATTCATGACACACTGACAAAGGTAGCTTTACATGTTAACACCTATCTTAGCTTGAATTGACAAAGTGTTTTAAAATGATGAAGTCTAACGATAGATCCGAGCTACGTAATAACATACATATAAGGTTTCTTGATTGAGTTGTGTGTGAACACTTGGACTATATTTATCAATATTGTTTATCAAATATGTTTAACTAATGAATGTTCTATATGCGTATCACATTATGTTAGGATTCGAAAGTGTATTGATAAGCGATATTTTGGTAAACTACGCTTAAGGCAAGTATCCTAAACCTTTGCATTACTTTATTCAACGAATACCGTAAGAGTATCTAAACCTTATCTCTTTGAATGCAAGTTATTCTATTTATTCGTTCAATCGAACAAGTATGTTTAGACTCCCATGAAAACTATTATTCATGTTGAACTTGGTATTGTTCTTGAATATTATGAAAGGGTCGATACCATTTGATTTATTAGACTGTAAGACCCCAAATAATTAATAAATGAAATTTAATTTTCTATTTATTATTTTGAAATAGTAAGGGTTGATTTGATTAATGTGGATAGTTATGGTAAAATACGCAAGTATTTCAAAATAAGCAAGTGGTTATAAAATATTCATTATCATTTGGGAATATTCGTTTGGTCGTGGAATATTCAGATCGTCTGGGAATATTCGCATTTACTTACTAGCATGACCATGTGTGGGCCCCATAACGAAAAGCGATGGAGGAAGAAAATGACAAATATAAGTTGTTTAAAAATAACTACAGTAGTTGTTACCAGATATTAATCGTTGGAATACCGATTGGTTAAAACACAAAGAATGCGCGTTGTTGCGCAGAAGAGAAGACACCAGATTGCACCAATTATCGACTCTTACGTAAGAAGGCACTACTCAATAATGGTTACAAAGAATTATCGCTCGTTGTTTTATTTTATTGATTCAATAATTGTCGCGTTGATATTTTATATTGTTGTTGTTTTAATAATTGTCATTACACAAGATTTTTCATTATCGAAGCAATAATTCATATTATCCTAATAATATTATTAGATAACATTATTGGCAATGTCTAGAAAGTTCTCGTCTAAGGAGAGGTTTGGTCACCTAATCATGCGCCAAGAAGTGAGAAATTCTTATCGAAAGCCCCCTCTTCCTGAACCGCACTCGTCACAATATTGTGATTTCGTAATATTATTTGTGAATAATTAATTATTGATTCATATGATGAGGAAAATATTAATTTTATGTGGATATAGATGGAGAAAATTTTTAATGTGACAATTGTTGAAAATTGAAATTTTATCTTTTCTCGATAAAATAATTCATTTAAATATATATAATATTATATTTTAATAATATAATAATGGTGATATTTTTACAATGAATGTGATATATATGAGTATACGAGGAGGAAGAGTATTTTTGTTGCAATAAATGTTTAAAACATGTTAAACATGTCTATGGACCCATTTATCGATCGAAATTTGATTATAGCCTCTAAAATCGCTTGCTTGTGGATTTTTGGCCAATTTTCGCTTGGAATTTGAAAAAACTTTCTTCGCAAAGTTGTAGAGAATTGAATTTCCTATAAAAACTCGCTAGATTCAAATTTTCCGATAAAAGGACTATTTATTGTGAATTATTGAAGTTCAAGTTCAAATAATTGATTTTTGGAAGTTTTAATTATTTTATAAAAAGAAAACGCTTTTTTTTTGATGTGTGAGCCTCATTTTACATGTGTTAGTTGGGTGGAAATCGATTCAAAGGTTTAAGTGAGAAAACTTAATATATATATTAATATTATAATAAATTTTCGCTTTGGTGTTCTAAGCAATTTCCTATAAATAGTGCTTAGGTTAGAATTGAAAATCACACCGTAAATCAAGTTTTCTCTCTATATTATCGAGTTTATTCTTGTGAGTATTTTGAGTATACTTTGAGTATTGCTATACGGTGAAAGTTCAAGATATAGCCTATATCCAAAGATTCCAAGTTAAGTAATACTGCTTTCCGAGGTAAGTGGATATTATTTTTTTTCAGAATGATATTATTTCTTCAATATCATTATGTCAAATATTGATCCAAGTTTTTATCAAATTTGGAACTTTTGGTGTCTGAGTTCTTATTCACGATATCACGACACTATTCACGATACGATACTTTATTCACGTATCACGATTAAGACTATTATTCATCGAAAAATGAAAATTTTTCTTTTCGTCCAAAATATCTATTCGGATACTAGCTTTGATTGTATCCATGTTTTGATCATTCTTGAATTTTACACCACTATGATTATTTTTGAGGTATTTTTGGACGGATAAAACAAAGTACTTAATCCTTAATCCTTAATCCTTGTCATTTTGTTTCAATCGGATTCGCTTTTAAAAAAATATTTTCATCATCCTCGCCTTAAATGATGATATTATTGAATATCTTTGGCCTCAGAAAGGCAAAAGATGAATGATTTATGATGAATATCTTTGGGCCCAGAGTGCAAAAGATGAATGATTTCGATGAATATCTTTGGCCCGTAGTGCAAAGATGAACAGTGTTTAGATGAACATGACCAATCGGTGAATGTCCTCGCCTCAGAAGTGCAAGGATGAATATTTGATCCCGTATATATATTGATTGATGTTACAGGATAAAAAAAAATAGACGATGAACTTTAAAATTCATACATGTAAGATAGTAGTTTGCATTCTCTACTTAACTCTTCTAATGAATTATTATTATTTCATGCTAATATTGATTTAAAACTTGTTGTCTATTGTATTCTCTATTATATTTTTCCCGTTCAAGACTAACGATAATTTTGTTGTATATTATCTTAGTCATAATATTCTTTATCGGGCTAGTCGAGCTCACCCTTTTCCTTTTTGTTCCATTTTTCTTCTCGTGAGGCTAGAATGTAGCGAAAGTATTTAGCCTGGGTATGGAATGATGGTTCTAGAGAGAGTTGTTTAGTAGTCCTCACCATTTTGTAAAATAATGTATCAATAAATGTGATGAGGATTTATTTGGGTATAGATATTGTCTAGAAGATAATATTTGTATTCAAACTCACAGCTTTATCGTTGTAATAATAAAGTTATAGTTGTTTCGCACTCATGTATTGACAACTCGTAATGGGTGATGTATACCTATTTTGGGGGTGTCACAGGTTGGTATCGTAGCTTAGGATATGATCTCCGGCATGAGATCGGGAATAGAACTAGAGGAGGAGAGACGAGTAAATCCTTCGCTAAGATGTCCTACCTAAGCTTATTTGTTGGTCAGTCATAATATAGGATATTATGTGATATGTTAATTTGTTTAATTAACCCTTGTTTTGTGGCGATTTGAAAATGGCATCCCAAAATGTTGAGATAAAGAATGGAGCACAGGAGACCGCTGAGTCTCCATGCATCAATAATCGTGAAAATATGCAACCAGAGGACAATAATCCTCATGAAAATAATAACACCGATGAAATAGTGAATGATGAGATGGTCGAGGCTTTATGCAATTCATGCAACAACAATGCAAAGGGCGCCTCATCCAAAATGCAGTAGTAAACATTGATAACTCTCTTGACGGCCACCGCTAAGCGCTTTAAGGAGCAATTCATGCAACAACGAGCTTAAGGCAGCTCCTATCCATAATACTGGTGGAAATGATAAGAACGCGCGGCCATTCATCACAAATACCAAGCGCTTCAAGGAGTTGAGACCACCAAATTTCCATGGAAAGCCGGATCCGATCAAGGCGTAAACGTGGGTAAAGCAAATTACCAAGATATTTAATGTCTGGGATGCACGAGAGGAATGAAGGTTCCATTCGCCACCTTTATGTTTTCGTGGTGAAGCGGATTATCGGTGGGAATCGTGAAGCGCACTCACCAGATGCACCCAACATGTCTTGGGAAAGATTTCGTAAACTTTTCAATGACAAGTATTTTTCGAAAGTATTCGGCTATATGAAAGAGGTAGAGTTTATTAGATCGAGCAGTAACAACATGACGGTGTCCCAAAGATGAAGCAAAATTTATGAGTTGTCCGTGTTTGCACCTCATTTGGTGGAAAACGAGGAACGAATGACGCGATATGTTTCGAGGGTCTAAACCCGAGATTCGACAATATCTTATCTCTCATAAATTTTCTTTATATTCAGATGTTGTAAACAGGGCTCAATTATTAGAGCGTGATAACGAGTATGTTCAACCGAGGGACCACAACCAGGGTCATATCGGTGACAGCAGTCATCAGAACGATGATCAGTGGGGAGGAAAGAATACGGACAAAGGCGGTAACCACTCGGGTGGTAATCGTGGCCATGATAATAGGAGAGGTGACTCAAGTGGAAATTTCAGAAAGAGAAGATTCAACAATGACGGGAAGACATCAAAGAACAAAGACCAAAGACCAACAACAAATTTAGGAGAGGAGAACGACCGCCGTTAGATGTTACAAATGCGGGAAGGAAGGACATATCACCAAACTCCGTCCACAACAATCCAAAGGTATGTTACAACTGTGGAAAGGAAGGCCACATAGCTCTGGATTGTTCCAGAAGCAAAACCTAGTTCCACGGGAATAGTGACTCCAAGGGCTGTCCCGGATAAGTCAAAATTAGCGGTTCCTGGAAGGGCGTTTGTTGTGACTGGTCAGAATGCGAGGAACCCGAACGAAGGTATTACGGATTAGTTAAATATAAATTCTTGCGAAGTTTATACCTTACTAGATACCTGCTTCTACCCGCTTCTTTTATCTCTCTCTTCTTCAGGCCAACGCTTGAACTTGACTTATGGAGAAATTAGACTTTGACCTATTTATGGAGACTCCATTAGAGAAACTTTTATTACATCCGTTGTTTAGAAATCTTGCTTGATTCAGTTGGCACTATCACATTACCCGTTAACCTTATTTCTATAGAGATATTTGTTTTGATGTGATTTTAAGGTTAACTACTCATCATGCCAAAATTGATTGCTTTCGTAAGGTTATTAGTTTTCATATTCTTAAGCAACCCGTTATTCAATTCAAGCAACCAAACCATTGAAGTCAAACTCTTTCATATTAAATTATAAAGCCATTTGTTTATTGAAAAACTAATGTCAAGCTTTCTTAGTCCATGTTATGGATTTGAATAAAGACACGCCGATTTGAATAATATTCCCGTGTTATTGATTTTTCCCGACGATTTTCAAGAATTTCTTCGCTTACTCCCAAAGCCCGATATTAAATTTTGTATCGACTTTGAACCCCAGACAAAACTCATTTCTAAAATCTCATATCAATGGCTCCTATTGAACTTCGTGAGTTAAAACCCAATCAGAAGTTGATACAAGAGCCTCTATCCGGTGACTTCGTTGATGGGGATGCACGGCCGCACTTTTTGTAGGGGACGCCATATTTAAAGCAGAGAAAAACCGATAGGTGCCATTGTGAGGTGCCGTGGTTGAAGCACCATGAGAGTCACAGATTTTGAATGATATTTCTATCGTTAATAAAATTTTCTCGACGTAATCCTCGATGACTTCCTAGCCTACCCTAGAGCGAGAAATCGAATTTTGTATTGATTCTAGTACAAAACCTATTTCCTAAAACCTCGATATTTCTTTAACTAAATGAACGATATCACGCGCCAAAGACGTTGGCTCGAAATGTTGAAGATTATGATCGTATCATTTAATATTATCGTGGAAGAGCGAACGTAGGTACCGATTTCGTTGAGTAGAAGATCGATGCGTTTACAAGTGCGATGTTGATAACACAAAGACTCATCTCAGATAACTTACAAATGATGAAGATAGAGTTAAAGGCTCTAGGACTCACGTGATGATATACAAGTAGAATCGACTTTAATCGATAAAGTTAAAACCGCCAAGCTACACAATCAAGTCGATGCATATGAAGAAGGAGGTGCAAGAAGTTGGTATTCCAAAAGCGAGAATCATGATGTGAGGAAAGCTCAAACCTTTGATTTATTATTCCATTTGAAATTCTCGATCGAGTAGAATCGTGGCCTATAGACTCGCTTTTACTACCAAGTATGTCGCGTGTTCATAACGCTTTTCACGATCGCAGTTACGTAAATATGTGGACGATTCAACCACGCCATTTAGTTAGAACCCGGACGAGATAGCCAAGACTTAATATACGAGGAGGTACTGTCAAGATCTTGGATAGAAAGAGCATGTCCTATGTATCGAGGTTATACCACAAGTTAAAGTTTTGTGGAGAAACCATGCTATTGAGGAAATGACCGGGAGTTGGAAACGGAAATGAAAGCGAGGTATTCTCATCTTTTCAAACACCAGTATATATGTCAATTTCGAGGACTAAATTTCATAAGGAGGGAGGTCAGTAAGACCCCAAATAATTAATAAATGAAATTTAATTTTCTATTTATTATTTTGAAATAGTAAGGGTTGATTTGATTAATGTGGATAGTTATGGGTAAAATACGCAAGTATTTCAAAATAAGCAAGTGGTTATAAAATATTCATTATTGTTTGGGAATATTCGTTTGGTCGTGGAATATTCAGATCGCTTGGGAATATTCGCACGATTTGCGCAGCCTTTTGTGGGCCCCATAACTAAAAAGCGATTGGATGAAGAAAACGACAAATATAAGTTGTTTAAAAATAACTACAGAAGTTGTTACCGCTTTAATCGTTGAATACCCTATGGTTAAAACACAAGAATACGCCGTTGTCAGCACAAGAAGAAGACACCAGATTGCACCAATTATCGACTCTTACGTAAGAAGGCACTACTCAATAATGGTTATGAAGAATTATCGCTCAAAGTTTTATTTTATTGATTCAATAATTGTTGCGTTGATATTTTATATTGTTGTTGTTTCAATAATTGTCATTACACAAGATTTTTCATTATCGAAGCAATAATTCATATTATCCGAATAATATTATTAGATAACATTATTGGCAATGTCTAGAAAGTTCTCGCTCTAAGGAGAGGTTTGGTCACCTAATTGCGCCAAAGAAGGAGAAATTCTTATCGAAAGCCCCTCTTCCCTGAACCGCCTCGTTGTCAATATTGTGATTCTCGTAATATTATTTGTGAATAATTAATTATTGATTCATATGATGAGGAAAATATTGATTTTATGTGGATATAGATGGAGAAAATTTTTAATGTGACAATTGTTGAAAATTAAAATTTTATCTTTTCTCGATAAAATAATTCATTTAAATATATATATTATTATATTTTAATAATATAATAATGATGATATTTTTACAACGAATGTGGGATATATGAGTATATGAGAGAGAAGAGTATTTTTGTTGCAATAAATGTTTAAAACATGTTAAACATGTCTGTGGACCCATTTATCGATCGAAATTTGATTATACCTCAAAAATCGCCTGCTTGTGGATTTTTTGGCCATTTCGCTGTTTGGAATTTGGAAAAACTTTCTTCTCGCAAAGTTGTAGAGAATTGAATTTCCTATAAAAACTCGCAAGATTCGAATTTTCCGATAAAAGGGCTATTTATTGTGAATTATTGAAGTTCAAGTTCAAATAATTGATTTTTGGAAGTTTTAATTATTTTATAAAAGAAAACGTTTTTTTGATGTGTGAGCCTCATTTTACATGTGTTAGTTGGTTGGAAATCGATTCAAAGGTGCAGAGAAAACTTAATATATATATTAATATTATAATAAATTTTCGCTTTGGTGTTCTAAGCAATTTCCTATAAATAGTGCTTAGGTTAGAATTGAAAATCACACCGTAAATCAAGTTTTTTCTCTCTATATTATCGAGCGTATTCTTGTGAGTATTTTGAGTATACTTTGAGTATTGCTATACGGTGAAAGTTCAAGATATAGCCTATATCCAAAGATTCCAATTAGAAGTATCGCCTTCCGAGGTAAGTGGATATTATTTTTTTTCGTAATGATATTATTTCTTCAATATCATTATGTCAAATATTGATCCAAGTTTTTATCAAATTTGGAACTTTTGGTGCTATTTAAGTTACTATTCACGATACTTCACGTGATGACTATTCATCTTTTGGTGTCGGAATTATTATTCTATACTATTCATTATTCACTTATCACGACACTATTCATCGAAAAATGAAAATTTTTCTTTTCGTCTAAAATATCTATTCGGATACTAGCTTTGATCAGTATCCATGTTTTGATCATTCTTGAATTTTACACCACTATGATTATTTTTGAGGTATTTTGGACGTGGATAAAACAAAGTACTTAATCCTTAATCCTTAATCCTTGTCATTTTGTTTCACCGGATTCGTTTCTTTAAAAAAAATATTTTTCATCATCCTCGCCTTAAATGATGATATTATTGAATATCTTGGCCCAGAAGTGCAAAGATGAATGATTTATGATGAATATCTTTGGCCAGTAAAAAGATGAATGATTTCGATGAATATCTTTGGCCCGAAAAGTGCAAAAGATGAACAGTGTTTAGATGAACATGATCAATCGGTGAATGTCCTCGCCTCAGAAAGTGCAAAGGATGAATATTTGATCCCAGATATATATTGATTGATGTTACAGGATAAAAAAAAATAGACGATGAACTTTAAAATTCATACATGTAAGATAGTAGTTTGCATTCTCTACTTAACTCTTCTAATGAATTATTATTTCACGCTAATATTGATTTAAAACTTGTTGTCTATTGTATTCTATTATATTTTTCCTCGTCAAGACTAACGATAATTTTGTTGTATATTATCTTAGTCATAATATTCTTTATCGGGCTAGTCGAGCTCACCCTTTTCCTTTTTGTTCCATTTTTCTTCTCGTGGAGGCGTAGAATATAAGAAAGTATTTAGCCTGGGTATGGAATGATGGTTTTAGAGAGAGTTGTTTAGTAGTCCTCACCATTTTGTAAAATAATGTATCAATAAATGTGATGAGGATTTATTTGGGTATAGATATTGTCTAGAAGATAATATTTGTATTCAAACTCACGCTTTTATCGTTGTAATAATAAAGTTATAGTTGTTTCGCATCATGTATTGACAACTCGTAATGGGTGATGTATACCTATTTTGGGGGTCATACTGGTATCGTAGCTTAGGATATGATCTCTCAATGAGATCGGGAATAGAACTAGAGGGGAGAGACGAGTAAATCCTTCGCTAAGATGTCCTACCTAAGCTTATTTGTTGGTCAGTCATAATATAGGATATTATGTGATATGTTAATTTGTTTAATTAACCCTTGTTTTGTGGCGCGATTTGAAAATGGCATCCAAAATGTTGAGATAAGAATGGAGCACAGAGACCGCTGAGTCTCCATGCATCAATATCGTGAAAATATGCAACCTGAGGACAATAATCTCCTCATGAAAAAAATAATAACACCGGATGAAATAGTGAATGATGAGATGGTCGAGGTTTTATGCAATTCATGCAACAACAGCAAAGGCGCGCCCCGTCCAAAATGCAGTAAACATTGATAACTCTTTGACGGCCACCGCTAAGCGCTTTAAGGAGCAATTCATGCAACAACGAAATAAGGCAGCTCCTATCCATAATACGGTGGAAATGATAAGAACGCTGCGGCCCATCATGCCAAGCAGTTCAAGGAGTTGAGACCACCAAATTTCCATGGAAAGCCGGATCCGATCAAGGCAGAAACGTGGGTAAAGCAAATTACCAAGATATTTAATGTCTTGGGATGCACGGAGGAACTGAAGGTTCCATTCGCCACCTTTATGTTTCGTGGTGAAGCGGATTACTGGTGGGAATCTATGAAGCGTACCCAGCCAGATGCACCCAACATGTCTTGGGAAAGATTTTAAACTTTTCAATGACAAGTATTTTCCGAAAGTATTCGCTATATGAAAGAGGTAGAGTTTATTAGATCGAGCAGTAACAACACGACGGTGTCCCAAAGATGAAGCAAAATTTTATGAGTTGTCTGTGTTTGCACCTCATTTGGTGGAAAACGAGGAACGAATGACGCCATATGTTTCGAGGGTCTAAAACCCGAGATTCGACAATATCTTATCTCTCATAAATTTTCTTTATATTCAGATGTTGTAAATAGGTTCAATTATTAGAGCGTGATAACGTAGTATGTTCAACCGAGGGACCACAACTGTGGTCATATTTCGGATGATGCTAAATCATCAAAACGATGATCGCTGGGGAGGAAAGAATACGGACAAAAGCAGAACCACTTGGGTGGTAATCGTGGCCATGATAATAGGAGAGGTGACTCAAGTGGAAATTTCGTAAAGAGAAGATTCAACAATGACGGAAGACATCAAGAACAAAACAAAGACCAAAGACCAACAACAAATTCTAGGAGAGGAGAACGACCGCCAGTTAGATGTTACAAATGCGGAAGGAAGGAAGGACATATCACCCCAAACCGTCCACAACAATCCAAAGGTATGTTACAACTGTGGAAAGGAAGGCCACATAGCTCGGGATTGTTCAGAAGCAAAACCTAGTTCCACGGAATAGTGACTCCAAGGGTCGCCCCGGATAAGTCAAAATTAGCGGTTGCCTCGGAAGGGCGTTTGTTGTGATCGGTCGATGCGAGAACCCTAACGAAGGTATTACGGATTAGTTAAATATAAATTCTTGCGAAGTTTATACCTTACTAGATACCTGCTCTACCCGTTCTTTTATCTCTCTTCTTTGCGCCAACGCTTGAACTCGACTATGGAGAAATTAGACTTTGACCTATTTATGGAGACTCCATTAGAGAAACTTTTATTACATCCGTTGTTTAGAAATCTTGCTTGATTCAGTGGCACTATCACGCACTCGTTAACCTTATTTCTATAGAGATATTTGTTTTTGATGTGATTTTAAGGTTAACTACTCATCATGCCAAAATTGATTGCTTTCGTAAGGTTATTAGTTTTCATATTCTTAAGCAACTCGTTATTCAATTCAAGCAACCAAACCATTGAAGTCAAACTCTTTCATATTAAATTATAAAGCCATTTGTTTATTGAAAAACTAATGTCAAGCTTTCTTAGTCCATGTTATGGATTTGAATAAAGACACGCCGATTTGAATAATATTCTCGTTGTTATTGATTTTTCCCGACGTATTTCAAGAATTACTCGCTTACTCCCAAAGCTCGATATTAAATTTTGTATCGACTTTGAACCCCAGACAAAACTCATTTCTAAAATCTCATATCAAATGGCTCCTATTGAACTTCGTGAGTTAAAACCCAATCAGTAGAAGTTGATACAAGAGCCTCTATCCGGTGACTTCGTTGATGGGGATGCACCAAGCCGCACTCTTTGTAGGGACGCCATATTTGTGCAGTAGTAAACCGATAAGTGCCATTGTGAGGTGTGTGGTTGAAGCACCATAAGAGTCACATTTTGAATGATATTTCTATCGTTAATAAATTTTTTTCGACGTAATCCTCGATGACTTCCTAGCCTACCCTAGAGCGAGAAATCGAATTTTGTATCGACCCAAGACAAAACCTATTTCCTAAAACCTCGATATTTCTTTAACTAAATGAACGATTACGCGCCAAAGACGCTGGCTCGAAATGTTGAAGATTATGATCGTATTCATTTAATATTATCGTGGAAGAAGAGCGAAACGCAGTAAATGACGGGTCGAGTAGAAGATCGATATGCGTTTATAAGTGCGATGTTGATAACACAAAGACTCATCTCAGATAACTTACAAATGATGAAGATAGAGTTAAAGGCTCTAGGACTCACGTGATGATGATATACAAGTAGAATCGACTTTAATCGATAAAGTTAAAACCGCCAAGCTACACAATCAAGTCGATGCATATATGAAGAAGGAGGTGCAAGAAGTTGGTATTCCAAAAGCGAGAATTCCATGATGTGAGGAAAGCTCAAACCTTTGATTTATTATTCCATTTGAAATTTCGATCGAGTAGAGAATCGTGGCCTATAGACTCGCTTTTTACTACCAAGTATGTCGCGTGTTCATAACGTTTTTCACGATCGGTGTTACGTAAATATGTGGACTAATTCAACCACGCCATTTAGTTAGAAACCGGATTTGAGATAGCCAAGACTTAATATACGAGGAGGAGGTACTGTCAAGATCTTGGATAGAAAAGAGCATGTCCTATGTATCGAGGTTATACCACAAGTTAAAGTTTTGTGGAGAAACCATGCTATCGAGGAAATGACCGGGAGTTGGAAACGGAAATGAAAGCGAGGTATTCTCATCTTTTCAAACACCAGTACATATGTCAATTTCGAGGACTAAATTTCATAAGGAGGGAGGTTGTAAGACCCCAAATAATTAATAAATGAAATTTAATTTTCTATTTATTATTTTGAAATAGTAAGGGTTGATTTGATTAATGTGGATAGTTATGGGTAAAATACGCAAGTATTTCAAAATAAGCAAGTGGTTATAAAATATTCATTATTGTTTTGGGAATATTCGTTTTCGTCGTGGAATATTCGTGATCGCTTTGGGAATATTCGCACGACGCCAAGTGAAGCATTTGTGGGCCCCATAACTAAAAAGCGATTGGAGGAAGAAAATGACAAATATAAGTTGTTTAAAAATAACTACAGTAGTTGTTACCAATTTACATCGTTGGAATACCGTTGGTTAAAAAACACGAATACGGCGTTGTTGCTTGCAGAAGAAGACACAGTATTGCACCAATTATCGACTCTTACGTAAGAAGGCACTACTCAATAATGGTTACATGAATTATCGCTCGGTGTTTTATTTTATTGATTCAATAATTGTTTGCGTTGATATTTTATATTGTTGTTGTTTTAATAATTGTCATTACACAAGATTTTTCATTATCGAAGCAATAATTCATATTATCCGAATAATATTATTAGATAACATTATTGGCAATGTCTAGAAAGTTCGCTCTCAAGGAGAGGTTTGGTCACCTAATTGCGCGCCAAGAAGGAGAAATTCTTATTGGAAAGCCCCTCTTCCTCGGAACCGCCTCGTTGTCAATATTGTGATTCGTAATATTATTTGTGAATAATTAATTATTGATTCATATGATGAGGAAAATATTAATTTTATGTGGATATAGATGGAGAAAATTTTTAATGTGACAATTGTTGAAAATTGAAATTTTATCTTTTTCGATAAAATAATTCATTTAATATATATAATATTATATTTTAATAATATAATAATGGTGATATTTTTACAACGAATGTGGGATATATGAGTATACGAGGAGAAGAGTATTTTTGTTGCAATAAATGTTTAAAACATGTTAAACATGTCGGTGGACCCCATTTATCGATCGAAATTTGATTATAAATTTCAAAAAATCGCTCGCTTATGGATTTTGGCCAATTTCTGCTTGGAATTTGAAAAACTTTCTTCCGCAAAGTTGTAGAGAATTGAATTTCCTATAAAACTCGCTAGATTCGAATTTTCTGATAAAAGGACTATTTATTGTGAATTATTGAAGTTCCGAAGTTCCGAAATAATTGGTTTTTGGAAGTTTTAATTATTTTATAAAAGAAAAACGTTTTTTTTTGATGTGTGAGCCTCATTTTACATGTGTTAGTTGGTTGGAAATCGATTCAAAGGTTGCGAGAAAACTTAATATATATATTAATATTATAATAAATTTTTCGCTTTGGTGTTCTAAGCAATTTCCTATAAATAAAGTGCTTAGGTTAGAATTGAAAATCACACCGTAAATCAAGTTTTCTCTCTATATTATCGAGCGTATTCTTGTGAGTATTTTGAGTATACTTTGAGTATTGCTATACGGTGAAAGTTCAAGATATAGCCTATATCCAAAGATTCCAGCTTAGAAGTATCTTGCTTTCCGAGGTAGTGGATATTATTTTTTCAGAATGATATTATTTCTTCAATATCATTATATGTCAAATATTGATCCAAGTTTTTATCAAATTTGGAACTTTTGGTGTCTGAGTTCTTATTCACGATATCGACGACATTATTCACGATACTGACATTATTCACGAATACGACACTATTCATCGAAAAATAAAAATTTTTCTTTCCGTCAAAAAATATCTATTCGGATACTAGCTTTGATTGTATCCATGTTTTGATCATTCTTGAATTTTACACCACTATGATTATTTTTGAGGTATTTTTGGACGTGGATAAAACAAAGTACTAATCCTTAATCCTTAATCCTTGTCATTTTGTTTCACCGGATTCGCTTTTTTAAAAAAAATTATTTTCATCATCCTCGCCTTAAATGATGATATTATTGAATATCTTTGGCCCGTAGTGCAAAGATGAATGATTTCGATGAATATCTTTGGCCCAGTAGTGCAAAGATGAATGATTTCGATGAATATCTTTGGCCCGTTTGTAAAAGATGAACAGTGTTTAGATGAACATGACCAATCGGGTGAATGTCCTTGGCTTTCAGTAGTGCAAAGGATGAATATATGATCCCAGATATATATTGATTGATGTTACTGGATAAAAAAAAATAGACGATGAACTTTAAAATTCATACATAGAAGATAGTAGTTTGCATTCTCTACTTAACTCTTCTAATGAATTATTATTTTTTCATGTAATATTGATTTAAAACTTGTTGTCTATTGTATTCTATTATATTTTCCTCCTGTTGAAGACTAACGATAATTTTGTTGTATATTATCTTAGTCATAATATTCTTTATTGGGCTAGTCGAGCTCACCCTTTTCCTTTTTGTTCCATTTTTCTTCTCGTGGAGGCGAGAATATAATGAAAGTACTAGTAGGGTGGGTATGGAATGAAAATTCTAGGGAGAGTTGTTTAGTAGTCCTCACCATTGTTGTAAAATAATGTATCAATAAATGTGATGAGGATTTATTTGGGTATAGATATTGTCTAGAAGATAATATTTGTATTCAAACTCACAGTTTTACTGTTGTAATAATAAAGTTATAGTTGTTTCTGTACCATGTATTGACAACTCAGAATGGGTGATGTATACCTATTTTGGGGGTGTCACAATTGGTAATTTTAGTAGATGTTCAATAGTCTTTATTGACTGCTTAGTATGAATTGTTTATCCAGTTGGATGCATTGATAGTCGTTGAATTCATATATATCTGATGATTTATATTGTATTATCGTTCTTATTCCGAGAATTATTGATATTCATTTTTCATGATATTATTTTGAAACTCTGAACTATCTTAGAGATGATACTTCGATATTTCAAACTCGTGTTATAAAACTCTTTACCCTTGTTGTATATTACTTGCTGGGCAATTTGTTCTCATCCTTGCTTATTTAAAACCTTTCAGTTAAGGAGGAACAGGGAGGTGTCTCTGGAACAAACAAGGGCAAGGGCAAGGCTACCGACTAGCTTGTCCCTTTTATGTTAAAACTATCATATTGTGTTAAGACTATTTTCAAACGATGTTTAAACTTAAGTAGGATTATGTAATAGGTCTTTATTCGATACTATTATGTAATCTATTAAGTACTGTAGGTTGCGAGACTTGGGGGAATAATTATAATAAATCATTGAACATTATTCTAATTTAGACTTTCTGTTGTGAATGTATGATTTTAGTTATTATGGTAATACTTTGAGCACGTGATGAACCGAATTCGAGTAACCAAGTGGAGGTCTGAATTTGGGGGCGTCACAGGTTTGTATCAGAGCTATAGTTATAAACCTTATGAACGAGAGTCCTTAGATTATAACTTAAGAAAACCTAGAAGTTAGGAAGGAGATAAAACTCATGTAGAGTTTTCCTTGAGAGACTTAGTCTGTTATGAAATGTAACTTCATTCTATACAATGAACTTATGTTTATTTAACATTCTAATGGAGTTGTTGCTTGTGTTATCTTATGTTGGTGATTGTAGGATGGTAATGACATAATTGGAGGACCTAGTAGAGTAGTAGTAGAGGAGGCAAGCGTGATATCCACGTAGTCTATGAGACACCCTTGATAGCGGAGCCTATTTCAGTAGTAGCCCCTTTTGATGATGACGATGAGGAAGAGGTGGAGTCTGATCCGGAGGAGGAGCCTTTGGAGGAGGAGCCCGAGCCTATGATGGACTCCGACGAGGCTACTTTTGAGGATCAGATGTTAGGAGAGTATGAGGAGCAGATATTAGAGTTGGGATGTAGAGTAGAGGAGCTTGAGGCCGAGGCTAAGGAGAGGGATTCTGCGTTCCAGAAGTTAAGGGACGAGGACCATCAGAGGCAACTAGTAATGCAGGAGATGGAGGTAGAGATTTCTCACCGTAAGGAAGCAGGGATCCAGATGGGAGCTTTGTTTCACCGAGCGGTGGCGAGGAATGTTGAGGTGGTAGGAAAGCTGGAGGAATTAGAGCAGGAGGTTTTGAGTGAGAGGGCGGAGAAGGAGGTTCTCCGAACTCAGTTAGAGATGGAGGTGATGGATAGGATTCACTTCGAGGAGAAGTGGGAGGAAGCCAATGATAGGGCAGATGATCTAGAGGATGAGGTGCGGTGCAAGAGGAGGAAGATGAACAAGATGGGCTATGCTCTACGCACGGCCATGGAGAGATTGATCGATGGGGTACATCATTACCTAGCTGAGCAAGGACAGACCCTGCATACCATAAGTCGAGACATGGTGGTACACATCACACAGAAGGAATATTAGAGTGCCGTAGAGCGTGGGATGTTAGATTGAGTTTAGAGGAAAAAACTCAGTAGTGTAGTAGTTTATTTATGTGTTGTAATATGTTGTTGTAATCTCAATCTTTTGTGTAAGATGTGAGATAGTGGTAAACCCCCAAACATCTGAAAAGTGTTAGGGGGTAGTAAGTTAGTATGTCCCCGTCTTTTGTGATATTATGGGATATGTGTTATCATTTATAGTAGTATGCTAGAAAAAAACATGTAATGTAACCCTTTGGCATATGAATATAAATTATCTTATTTCAGAAACGTGTTATAAACCTGTAGTTCTTTTCTATTGAGAAATGTCTAAATATGATAATTAGATAATAAAATAAAAATTTTGTGATGCAGAAAATGCCGCCCAGACGTAGAATAACTGTCCCAGAAGAGTCAGTTAATGATGAGAGAGGTCCTATAGATCCGATACAGAGATTGGTAGATTTATTGGGAGAACCTCTGAGGGGAAGAAACGAACCTGTACCACCCGTTCCCCAAGCTGTCCTAGTAACGACCTTCAAAGATTTTAAGAGTGTAGGACCCCCAGAGTTCGCGGGAACCACTGACTCGATAATTGCTCAAACCTGGATCAAGGAGATCGAGAAGGCCTTCACTATAGCTCGCGTGGGTGAAGACCAGAAGACAGTATTTTCCACATACATGATGAGGGGTGAGGCAAACTATTGGTGAGAAACTAACCAGCAGAGAGCGGGGGAAGGAACGATAACATGGGAGAGGTTTACGACGTTGTTCTTCGAGAACTATTTTTCGAAGAGTATGAAGTGTAGGATGGAAGTGAAGTTCCTAGAATTAAAACAAGGTGATATGATGGTGGCGCAATACGCAGCTAAGTTCAATGAACTAACGCAATTTGCAGAACACCAAGTTATGGATGAGGAGAGGAAGGCGAGACATTTTGAGCAAGGGTTGAAGCCGTGGTTGTATAATAAGGTATCGGTCTTCCAGATTGATTCCTTTACAACATTGTTGGAGAAGGCAATCATTGCGGAAGGTGGTAGTGAGGCCTTAAGTCTATATCATAAGGAAAAGAAGAATATGAACGTTGGTAGTGAGCATCGTGGAGGGAGCAGCAGCGGAGGAAGTAACTCCGGAAAGAGGAAATGGGAGAATAACAACAACAAAAACAATAACCAAGGTGGGAGTCACCAGGGAAACTTCAAGAAAAGAACCGAAGCTTGCAATAAATGTGGAAGAAGTCATCATGAAGAATGCTGGAAGAGGAAAAGC
This sequence comes from Panax ginseng, assembly GCA_020205605.1. Classification (NCBI taxonomy): domain Eukaryota; kingdom Viridiplantae; phylum Streptophyta; class Magnoliopsida; order Apiales; family Araliaceae; genus Panax; species Panax ginseng. The sequence continues at coordinate 22,883,725 of CM035149.1, forward strand.
ACTTGTTATAATTGCGGCCAAGAGGGGCACATATCGCCAAATTGCCCAAAGCCAAAGAAGATCAGAGGATGTTTTGCTTGTGGATCGACAGAGCACCAAATAAAGGATTGCCCGAAGAAAGAAAACGGTGGAGCTGGCGGAGGCTAGGGAGGAGGAAATAAGTTAATGATTGGTGGACCTGCGCAACCCAACCGATCGACCGCTCGAACCTTTAACAAGACCGTCCAAGACGTCGTAGCTGAAAAGGACGTGGTGTCAGGTATAATCCCAATCAATAATATAAATGTTTATGTATTATTCGATTAAGGGTGCCACATTCGATTCAGATTGAAGAATTTGCTAATAAACTTAGTACACCCCGAGAACATTTAGAAGATCCTTTGAACATAGAAGTTACGAATAAGGAAATAATCCATGTAGAATATGTCTATCAAAATTGTCGCGCAAACATTAGAGAACATGAACTAAGCGTAGACTTGATTCCTATTAGATTAGAAGAATTCGACGTAATACTAGGATGGATTTGTTATATAACTATGCAGCATTAATTGACTGTCAGAACAAATGTGTGAACCTTCAGACTCCGAGTAAGTCTAAGGTAGTGTTTTATGGTAGTTCATCGCTTAAGCAATCGTGTTGCATTTCAATGATGCAGGCCAAGAAATTATTAAAAAAAGGATGTGTAGATTATTTAGCTTACGTTGTGGATACTCGAAAAAAGGAGTAGAGATTAAAGATATACCCGTAGTGAGTGAATTTCAGGATGTGTTTTCGGACGATCTGCTGGCCTTAGTCAGAGAAATCAATTCGTAATAGATTTAGAAATTTAATCTATAACCGATTTCAAAAGATCCATATCATATGGCGCCAGTAGAAATAAAGGAATTGATGATACAACTTCAAGAGTTATTGGATAAAGGTTACATTCGACCGAGTGTGTCTCCTTGGGGAGCACCAGTGTTATTCGTTAAGAAAAAGGACGGGTCGATGAGGCTCTGTATCGATTATCGAGAATTGAACATAGTAACGATCAAGAACAGATATCCGTTACCGAGGATAAATTACTTATTTGATCAACTGAAAGGAGCGAAATGTTTCTCGAAGATCGACCTACGGACGGGATATCATCAACTGAAAGTACAGGATGAGGACATACCAAAGACTGTGTTTCGAACCCGTTATGGACATTACGAGTTCTTGGTAATGTCATTCGGTTTAACTAATGTTCCGGTAGCATTCATGGACTTGATGAATCGAGTTTTCAAGCCATACTTGGATAAATTCGTAGTAATTTTTATTGACGATATTTTGATCTACTCGAAGATAGAGGAAGAACACGCCGAACATCTAAAGATAGTTTTGGAGGCACTACAAAAAAATGGGCCTTTAGTAACGATTTTTCGGGCAACGACTTTATAAGTCGTTGCTAAAAGTATATGTTTAGTAACGAAATTTGTCCTTCGTTGCAAATTGTGTCAGGCTTTCACTTTTTGCAACGAAATTCATAAGTCGTTGCAAAATTTCATTACTAATTCATTGGCGGAAAAAAATTTCGTTAGAAATTCGTTGCAAAATTTTTGGCCACTTGCTTTCCCGTCATCGTGGGTAACGAAAGTTTTTTTTTGCTAAAAATGGGGCTTTAGCAACGATTTTTTAGACAACGACTCATAAAGTCATTGCTAAAAGTGTATGTTTAACAACGAAACTTGTCCTTCGTTGCAGATTGTGTCAGCCTTTCACTTTTTGAAACAAAATTGATAAGTAGTTGCAAAATTTGAAAACAAAATTCGTTAGAAATTCGTTGTAAAATTTCTAACCACTTGATTTCTCCTCATCGTGGGTAACGAAAGTTTTTTTGTTGTTATATTTCGTTGCCTAATATGGACCACATTCATTTGCAACAATTTTTATCTTCATTGCATATTTCATACAACTTTTTGCAATGACTATTAAAATGTTGCCTTAAATTAAGATAATAATAATAATAATAATAATAATAATAATAATAATAATAAGGGAGAAGGGTCAAAAATACCCCTGACTTTTACCGCGATGTCTACCGAGCACTCTATACTTTTTTTTTGTCCAAAAATACCCTTAAAGTTATAATTTTTTGGGTAAATCGTGCCCTTGCCATTATGACTTTTGCAACTAGACTAACATCAAAGTCAAATTGATTACGTGGTCGCCCACATGGATGATGGACATACTAAAAATACTAATTAAAAAATACTAAATACTAATTAAAAAAATACTAAAATACTAATTAAAAAAATAATAAAATACTAATTAAAAAATACTAAAATACTAAAAAAATACTAAAATTCAAATTATTTTGTTAATTAAAAAAAATACTAAAATTATTTTACTAAATATTAGTATTATATACTTTTTACTTTTACTAAATATTAGTATAACATATCAAATTTTACTAAATATTTAGTATTATATTTTACTAAAATACTAATTTACTAAAATTTAACGTAAAATTTTTTTCTATTACTAACTTTTTTTTACTAAAACGAATAATATATTTAGTATTATATTTTACTAAAATACAAATTTACTAAAATTTAACGTTAAATTTTTTCAATTACTAATTTTTTAATAAAATACAAATATATTTAGTATTATATTTTACTAAAATCTGAATTTAGTAAAATTTAAAATTAAATTTTTTTCAATTACTAAATTTTTTAACTAAAATAATAATATATTTAATATTATATTTTACTAAAATATGAATTTATTTAGTATTTTACTAATTGATATGTTATACAACTAATTGATATATTAAAATACTAATTACTAAAATACTAAATAAATTCATATTTTAGTAAAATATAATACTAAATATATTCGTATTTTAGTAAAAAAAAATTTAGTAATTGAAAAAATTTAACGTTAAATTTAGTAAATTAGTATTTTAGTAAAATTTAATACTAAATATATAAGTATTTTAGTAAAAAAAATTAGTAATAGAAAAAAAATTACGTTAAATTTTAGTAAATTCAGTATTTTAGTAAAATATAATACTAAATATTTAGTAAAATTTGATATGTTATACTAATATTTAGTAAAAAGTAAAAAGTATATAATACTAATATTTAGTAAAATAATTTTAGTATTTTAGTATTATTTTAATTAACAAAATAATTTGAATTTTAGTATTTTAGTATTTTTTTAATTTTTTTTTAGTATTTTAGTATTTTTTAATTCTTATTTTAGTATTTTTTTAATTAGTATTTTAGTATTTTTTTTAATTAGTATTTAGTATTTTTAAATTAGTATTTTTAGTATGTCCATGTATGGCGACCATGTAATCAATTTGAGACGGATGTTAGTCTAGTTAGTAAAGTCGTTAACTTAGAGGAAACGCAGACGACCCAAAAATTATAACGTTAAGGGTATTTTTGGACAAAAAAAAGTATAGGGTGTTCAGTAGACATCGCGATAAAAGTCAGGGGCATTTTTGACCCTTCTCCCATAATAATAATAATAATAATAATAATAATAATAATAATAATAATAATAATAATAATAATAATAATAATAATAATAATAATAATACGAATAATAATAATAATAATAATAATAATAATAATAATAATAATAATAATAATAATAATAATAATAATAATAATAATAATAATCGTAATAATAATAATAGTACTAATAATAACAATAATAGTAATAATAATAATAATAGTAATAATAACAATAATAATAACAATAACAATAATAATAGTAGTAGTAATAATAATAATAATAATAATAATAATATTAATAATAATAATAATAATAACAATAATAGTAGTACTAATAATAATAATAGTAGTAGTAGTAGTATTAATAATAATATTAAACTCATCCCAAAAATATGTTGATGCACAAATTCAAACCCAAGACCTCTAATTTGGAATATTGATCCAATGACCACCCAACACATGGGCACAATTCTTTATTAATAATGATCATAATAATAATAGTACAATAATAATAATAACAATAATAATAATAATAATAATAATAATAATAATAATAATAATAATAATAATAACATACATTTGGATAAACCTGTTAAGTTAAACCCAATTAAAATTAAAAATAAATTGTAACTCAGACATGACTTAACATCGAAAAATTAAAGCCTTAGAAACCAAGGAATTCTATAACATCAGAAAATAATAAAAATAATAATTATTATTTAAATTATTATTATTATTATTATTATTATTATTATTGCAATAATATGATTGTATTATCCCTTTTTAGTCTTTCGTATTATTATAATAATAATTATTATTATTTAAAATTTTAATTATTATTATTATTTTAATTATTTAAAATTAATTATTATTATTACAATAATAATAATTACAATTATTATTATTACAATTATTATTATTATTACAATTCTAATACTGAGTGTCCAAAAAGTGTGTGTGTATGTGTGTATATATATATACATACATACATATTCTTTTCAAAATTTCTTGTCAAACTAAATAAAATACTAAACAAATCTCAACATTAAACTAAATATATATAAAGTAACTATGAATATTTTTATATATATATATATATATATGTAAACAAATATTCATATAAATATTTATAAATTTATCTCTAAATATTCATATAAATATTTATAAAAAATATTCATATTTAAATTTTATAAATTTTAGATGAAATATTTATAAATTTATAAATAAATATTTGTTTATAAATTTTAAAGATAAATTTATATGAATATTTAGAGATAAATTTATAAATATTTATATGAATATGAATATTTGTTAAATACAAAGTCGACTACTGAACTTTAGTGATTTTTGGGTATTGAGCCATTTTCTTCCGGTCAACGTAAATTGAGCCCCTTTCTATTCTAAAATTTGGACTTTGAACCCCCAGGCGCCACATGTGCGATGACCTGATGACGTGTCACACGTGGCGCCTACGTGACACACGTGGCAGATCTAACGCGTCATTTTATATTATAATTTTACATGTGGCAGATCTGATGTGGCTTCTTTCTATTTTTTTCCAAAAATTTGTCTCTCCAATGGTTTGAACTCGCAACCTCAAGTTTGAAACTTTATTCATATAACCACTGGAGCACAACAGGTCAACTGTTAACATCTTTCAAGGATTAATAATATATATTTATTCACTTAATTTGACAACAGATGAATATTTTTAGTACTATTATAATAATAATAATAATAATTGTAATAATACTAATAATAAAAATAAAAAATAATAATAATAACAACAATAATAATAATAATAGTACTAAAAATAACAGTATTAAACTACCGCCATAACTTGTAGCGGTGAGCGATTATTAAGCACATGAAAGCAAATGAGTAATTTACGATGTCATCGCTATGACTTATAGTGGTAGGGGGAAATCCATTTCAATCTGTGTCATCCAATGTTGTGATCAACGGTATAGATTATGGTTGTTAAAATAGTATCCGTGACAACCGATTGCCAAGAATAGGGGTCCATATATATATAGTCGTGTATATTCTATTTGTGCGTAGTCTTTCAAAACTGCGTCGTTTTGGCATATTTGTTTTTGATTTCTGATTTATTTTCATTGATCCCTATTTTGCTCATTTTATATATGAATGCTTGACAAATGATGACTTTATAAGTGTAAATATGTATATCCTCCGATGGGATCCTTAGGTATATTGTAAAAAGGGTATTAATTAATTATTTTTAATGAAGTCAAACTGTATAAAAAACATAACAAAAATTTTCAATCATTATTATGATTATCCCACAATCAGAAATATGAAAATATCTATTAACAATTAACACAAGTTATTCCAACCAAAAAAAAAGAATGTATAGAATATAGAAATTAATATCTCATAGATTAAACTATATCACAAAGAGAATTAATCAATTCTCTCAAAAAAAAGTAAAATTCAATACAAAAGTGAATAAAATACTAGCAATAAAAATTAAACACCAAAAATAAAATATTATCCCAAAAATCTTCCTACTTTCTAATTACAATTTGAAATATTTCATAGAGATAAGTATTTAATTATATATATATATATATATATATATTAATGAATAATTAAATGCGGTCCGGATCTTAAGCTTACCCTTATCCAACTCACCCAAGCTCACCCCCTTTAATGGCGGACGACTGACGGTTCGGTCGTATACAACCGTCGTCTATACTTTTAATGACGGACTACATATAGCATCGCTAAAAGTATAGAACAACGTTTGTATGACCGAAACCGTCGCCTGTGTCTCTGTCGCTAAAGGGGGTGAGCTCTGGTGAATGGATAAAGGGTTTATACTAGCGATGAAGGATTTACCGTCTCTCCCTCCTAGTTCTATTCTCCGATCTCCGCGGAGATCATATCCTAAGCTACGATACCAACTGTGGCGCCCCCAAAATAGGTATACATCACCCATTACGAGTTGTCAATACATACGTGATGCAGAAACAACTACAACTTTATTATTACAACAAGAAAGCTGTGAGTTTGAATACAAATATTATCTTCAGACAATATCTATACTCTAATAAATCTTCATCACATTTATTGATACATTATTTTACAAAATGGTGAGGACTACTAAACAACTCTCTCAGAACCTTCATTCCATACCTAAACTTGTAGACTCGCTATATTCTCGTCTCCTAAGAAGAAAAATGGAACAAAAAGGAAAAGGGTGAGCTCAACTAGCCCAGTAAAAAATATTATAACTAAGATAATATACAACAAATTATCGTTAGTCTTCAACAGGGAAAAATCTAATAGAACACAATAGACAACAAGTTTTAAATCAACAACTGCAGCGGAAACAACAATTCATTAGAAGAGTTAAGTAAAAAATGCAAACTACTATCTTCTATATATGAATTTAAAAGTTCATCGTCTATCTTTTATCCTTGTAACATCAATTAATATATATCTGGAATCAAATATTCATCTTTGCACTACAGGCCAAAGATATTCATTAGTTGGTCATGTTCATCTAAACACTGTTCATCTTTGCACTACGGGCCAAAAGATTTCATCGAAATCATTCATCTTTGCACTACTGGTGCCAAAGATATTCAATAATATCATCATTTAAGATCGAGGATGATGAAAATATTTTTAAAAAAAGCGAATCCAGTTAAACAAAATGACGAGGATTAAGGATTAAGGATTCGTACTTTATTTTATCTATGTCCAAAAATACCTCAAAAATAATCATAGTGGTGTAAAATTCAAGAATGATCAAAACATGGATACAATCAAAGCTAGTATCCACAATAGATATTTTAGAGCGAAAAGGAAAAATTTTCATTTTTCGATGAATAGTCTTAAGTGATTCGTGAATAGTATATCAGATATCGTGGATAGTCTGAGTATCGTGAATAGTAACTCAGACACCAAAAGTTGAAATTTTATAAAACTTCGGATCAATATTTCAAACATAATGATATTGAAGAAATAATATCATTACTGAGAAAAAAATAATATCCCTTACTACGGAAAGCAAGATTTATAATGGAATCTTTGGATATAAGCTATAACTTGAACTTGCAGACAGTATAGCAATACTCAAAGTATACTCAAAATACTCACAAGAATACGCTCGATAATATAGAGAGAAAACTTCAATTTCGGTGTGATTTTCAATTCTAACATAAGCACCTATTTATAGGAAAATGCTTAGAACACCAAAGCGAGAAAATTTAATAAAATATTAATATATATTTATTAAATTCCTACGCACCAAAATCTGATTCAAACCATACGCCACCAAGAGTGACTCACCTTGCCTAACTCAAAAAAACGCGTTTTCTTATTAAAAATATTTAAAACTTCAAAAAATTAATTATTTGAGACTTGAACTTCAATAATTCACAATAAATAGTCTTTTGTCGGAAAAATTCAAATCTCATGAGAGTTTTTATAGGAAATTCAATTCTCTACAACTTTGCGAGAAGAAAGTTTTCCAAATTCCAAACAAAAATTGATAAAGAAATCCCCAAAGCGGACGATTATACAAAGTATAATCAAATTTCGGTCAAGAAATGGGGTCCCGCAAACACATAAAACATGCTTTAAATATTTTTGGTAACAAAAATACTCCTCCTCCACATATACTCATATATCCCATATTCATCATAAAAATATCATCATTATTATATTATTAAAATATAATAATATATTTAAATGAATTATTTTATCGAGAAAAAGATAAAATTTCAATTTTCAACAATTGTCACATTAAAAATTTTCTCCATCTATATCCACATAAAATCAATATTTTCCTCATCATATGAATCAATAATTAATTATTCACAAATAATATTACGAGAATCACAATATTGACAAAGAGGTTCAGGAAGAGGGGCTTTCCAATAAAATTTCTCCTTCTTGGTGGCATGATTAGGTGATCAAACCTCTCCTTGATGAGAACTTTCTAGACATTGCCAATAATATTATCTAATAATATTATTGAGATAATATGAATTATTGCTTCGATAATGAAAATCTTGTGTAATGACAATTATTGAAACAATGACAATATAAAATATCAACGCAAACAATTATTAAATCAATAAAATAAAATCTTTGAAGCAATAATTACTATAACCATTATTGAGTAGTGCCTTTTACGTAAGAATCAATAATTGGTGCAATACTCGTGTCTTTAACCAAGAGTATTTTAACAAGATTAACTTGAATAACTACTATTTGTTATTTTTAAACAACTTATTCTTGTCGTTTTCTTCCTCCAATCGCTTTCCGTTATGGGGCCCACACATAGCTGCGCCGTCGTACGAATATTCCCCGACAGTATAAATATTCCTCGACCAAATGAAAATTCCCCGACAATAATGAATATTTTATAACCACTTGCTTATTTTGAAATATTTGCGTATTTTACTCATAACTATTCACATTAATCAAATCAACCCTTATTATTTCAAAATAATAAATAGAGAAAATTAAATTTCATTAATAATAAGTTGGGGTCTTACAGGTTAAATGCTTTCTATGTCACTGTACTATAGGTCGACTTACAAATGGGTCACTGAACTTTTTTTTTTTACAGTCAACTCACTAAATCCCATGTGGCTTTTATTATGTGGAAATGGATAAAAATTTACAAATATAATAATATAAATTAGAAAAGTTAGTAAAAAATTAAGAAAATAAATAAAAAATATATTCAATTATTTTTGTAATTAATATCAAATGAATTTTTATTTAATTCTTTACAAATATAATAATATAAATTAAAAAATTTGTCAAAAATAAGAAAATAAATGAAATATATATTCAATTATTTTGTAATTAATATCAAATGAATTTTTATTTAATTCTTTACAAATATAATAATATAAATTAGAAAAATTTGTCAAAAAAATAAGAAAATAAATGAAATATATATTCAATTTTTTGTAATTAATATCAATTGAATTTTATTTAATTCTTTACAAATATAATAATATAATTACATAAATTTGCCATAAAAAAAAAAAAAAATAAAAAGAGTTATTTAGTTATTTTTTAATTAATAGAATTTTTTTATATAATTAATAACAAATATAATTGACAAAAATATAAAATTTAAAATCTTTTTAAATTTAAAATCTTTTTAAATTCGAAAATCTCCCTTCTTTCCCAAATCGCGTCCATGCCCTAACTCTCCCACTCATTTCAGCAGCCGCATACTAAGAAAAAAAGAAAAACCATGGCGGCTCAAGATGATATGAACTCAATCCCACCACCACTTCTCCACCAGCTGCACCGGTCGCGGTTGTCGGTGGAGCCACCTACTGCTGGACGGCGGATGGATTACCGGCGTTGAGTTAGGGGAGCGCGGTCGGGGAGCCGTTGGGTAGAACACATTGGGATTCGAGCCTCTTTGCTTGTCTCGGCCGCAACGATGAGTTCTGCAGCAGCGATCTTAAATCCCTCCCATTTTTACCGCAAATTAATATCAACATTTTCCCCCAAATCAAATCAACATCGGCTCTCTTTTCACTCAATCAATCAGCCCACTCTCTCCTTTTTCTCGTTGCCCTCCTTGGCGCTCGTTACCCTTTCTCACTCGATCGCTTCTCATCTCTGCCCTTTGATTGTTCACTCATCAAATTGGCCATCATGTGGGTGCACATCACATTTAGGGTTCTGGAGGATTTTTTTTTGGACGATCAAGAGCCAGGCAACGCCAAATTTCTCTCATTCCTCGGCGGCGCTGCCTCCTCTATCGCCACAGCTGCTGTTCCAGTCGTTATCAGGCATGTGAGATGCAGGTAAACTTTAAATGTAATTGATCTTCTATGATTTAAACCGAACATAGAATTTTTAGAGTGAAGCCTATTAGATTGTACCGTTTAGTGATAGAAATATAATTTATTGCCTCATATTTTTTTACAGAATTTGGTTAGGGTTTTGTAATAGATTAATCTGTATCCGGCAAGTGTAGTTCTATCCTTTTTTAGAATGTAATAATTTCATAGTGATTCTCTTATTGATTTTTATTTTCTTAAAGTTGTGTTTTATCCTTTTTCAGAAGGTAAGAATTTGGTGTTCTCTAATATAAGTTTGGATTTTAGTTATTTTTAGCTAAAATATGTTTGGAATCAAACTTTTTTAGTTATCTGTGTCATTATTGTGCTGTAAATGATGACTTACACTACCAAACCATCACCATTGCTTCTGATTTTTTTCTTAATTAGTTTTGAAGCTACCTATATTTCATGAATGCTTTACACCAGTGTAAGATTAATATTTAGAATTGACATCATGCTATGTGTAGCGGATTGTTTCAAATAATAGACAGATGTTCAGTGCTTACACAGGTGGTAGAAAGTTTTAAATCCGGAGCTCGTCAAAGGTCCATGGTCTAAAGAGGTGAGGCAAGAATTGTTTATTGATTGTTCAAATTTCCCTATTTTGTTGAGCATTTCCGTATTCTAACTTCATTGTTGCTATTATTTTTGTAACATATGTTTAGGAAGATGAAATAATAATTCAATTGGTGGACCACTATGGGCCAAAAAAAGGGTCTACTATTGCACAACATCTACCTGGACGTATTGGTAAGCAGTGTCGAGAAACGTAAGATTGGATATGATTGCTTCAACCTCTGAATTTCAGTGCTGTGTATTTCCTTACTAAAGCTTTATGAGTACAAGTGCTGCCAGATTGATTAATGTATGTCTAAACAACGCCAAAGTTGGACTTTTTGGTGTTCACCTGTTCATGAGTCTGTATGATGTTTACTTTGCCTTTCTGTAGTTAGAAACCCTTCTCAAATGCTAGCTTGAAATTTCTCTGCATAAATTGAGCGAACTTAATCAAATTATCTGTGCATCCAACAAATTTCAAGGCACCCCTCTCTTTTCATTTAATACATTGTGCATGACTGACTTTAGAAAGTAAGGAAAACCTTTACCTTTTTTATAACAGATTTATTTGATACTGCTCCATTTAGTAGAGAAATGTTAGTATGTTCTCCCACAATTGAACCCGTCTTATTGTGGCTTACTGGCTTATAAAAATAAAATAGAATAGCTTTGAAATGACTTGTAGTGTGCAAATGCATTGAATTAGACCATTTGTTACTAATTGTGTAATCTCAAATTCTTGTGTTTTCCTTCCAACTTCAATATTTTAAAAGGAAATGTTACAAACATTTTGATGGTTGACAAGCTCAAATATAGTTTAACTTAACTTATTTTTCTCGGTATTATATAAAAGAATCTTGCTTTGGTACATAGGAGCAGACCCACCTAAATTTTCAGAAGCAATCGGTCAACTAATATCTATATTATCTTTGGAAATACCTTTACCTGACATCCCCTCTAATCTGAGTTGATATTTTAATGACGGATTGACTTAAACAGGCAATAGAAGACCTCCTTCATTATGTTGATACAGCCAAAGAGAAACTAATCTGGAAATAAAAAGGAAAGGAGGTGGTGAAAAGTATTGTTTATTTTCACTTTCCTCTAAACAGTTAGTATTATCTGGGAGGAGATTTTTCATTTGTTAGAAAGAATATAAGTAAAGAAAATAAAACAGAATCAATTTCTGAGCTTGGGTCCATCTTGATATTATTTGTGCTGCTCTCTGTTAAATTTGGGCGACGGTAACGTACATATTTATAATTATTAATTTATGTGCCTTCCTCAGCTAGCCAAGACTCTTGTTACTTGATCCTATTTCTTTTTATTGAGGCACATTATGATGATGTATCCTAACTTGAACAGGATATGTTCTACAGGCATGTGCCTCTGCATCCTTGATAAACAGCTCAATGGTCCTGCACCATTTAAGCAGTAGAGGAACAATCTCAGCCAATGCTCTGGCTGGGGTAGTCATGCAGTGCTGTTCACATATGTTTTTTTTTTAAAAATTTCCTCGACATCAATTTTGATAATATTGCAGACATTCATTTCATCCTCTATGGGGAATATTAATTTGCAGCCTCCTTTGTGTTTTCTTAGAAGTGATATCATGATCGTGTGCCATTTGACCTTTTTTTAGACATTAATGAAAGAGCTCGATGAGATGGAAAAGGTAAATGCAAAACTGTCTGTTGCTGTAAAGGAAGTGACATTTGAGCATTGCAAGAAGAATGAGGTAAAACTCTCTTGGATGAATGTCGATATTATCTGTTACATAGTTATTGATTATTTATATCATTGGATGATTGTCAGACCACAATGTAGAATATCTTTCAGTATTTTCTTGCAAGTTTCTTTAACCTGATGAAGTCAGTTGGTAAACTCTATCTTCGTTTTTGCCAAGTTTCTTTTTAGTTCTGAAATATAGTAACATAATTAGATTATTTGTGAATGTTGATGTGATGTGAATACTCAATCTTTATGATGCTGTAGTTACTTAACGGTACTATTTTGCTATCGGTCACCCACGAGTATTTATCCCCAAAAAAGATAAATACCCCAAAGTTTTGGTATATGTGCCTTATCTATCATCCTTTTAAGAACACAGTACATTAAACCTTTGTCTGGAAAAATGGCGAAGCGGGCTTCTCTCCTTTCCAGTAGTATAGTCTTCCTCTGGTTCTTTTCCCTTTCGGCCGAGGCAGCCACCAAGAATTACTAGTTTGATGTGAGTTTATGGCAGTCATATACTTAAAATCTTATGTTTTTTATTTCCTAGTTGATACTATATAATATTGATATTTTGTTTTTATAATTTCAGATTCAAGTGAAAAATATTAGCAGGCTGTGCCATGCAAAACCAATTGTAACTGTGAATGGGAGGTTCCCAGGGCCTACTATTTATGTTAGGGAAGGAGACAAAGTCCTTATCAATGTTTCCAACCATGCACAATGTAACATGTCCATTCACTGGTAGGGGTTATAAATTTAATTTTTTAAGTGTAACAATAGGAAGTTGTCGGCGATGAATAAGCTGTTGATGGAGGAAAATGATAGATTGCAGAAGCAAGTTTCACACTTGGTGTATGAGAACAGCTTTTTCCGCCAAAAGAAGCAGAATGTAAATAACTAATCCATATATTTCCCTTCTAATTGCACCAAGTTCTCTGTTTTGATTTCGTAGAATGAGAAACAAACATGTTTACCAACTTGAACCACTGCAGTTATTTTGTTTCATCATGGTAACGCATGATTACACAGATTTACGTGTTTTAAGGTCAATTATACCGCAGCCAACTGATTAGTATCATATGAACTCTAGTTACTCTACATGCATATTATACAATTATTTTATCACTATTATTTTTTGTTTGAAAACTTCTTGTTCTATTGCAGGCAACCCTTGCCAGCACGGATAATAGTTGTGAGTCAGTGGTGACAAGTGGTCAGCATCACTTGACTCCGCTGCATACCACGTACAGTTTATGGACTTGTATTTTTGCTGGATATTGCTAGAAATTGATCGTTATATGCTTAATTGGGGGAGACGGCCATGATCCTTCTAAAACAGCTATAAAAGCATCTTCAGCAGCCATTCTGGCAAGAATTTTGGTAATGAATACCAATTACCTTGCCCAGTTAACATCACAACCATCACTATTGGTAGTTCTCCAGCAGACAGGAATTTTCGTGTTACGTTTACGGAAGACAAGGGACGAAATTATGAAGTGTACTCTCTCTATATATGTAGATATATACTTTGATTGAAGAATTGTGGTAGCTTTAGATGGTTAATTGTAAAGATAATGAATGATTATGTAGTGGATGATTTTATTAAGTTAATAATATTTTAGTTTTTTTGTATTTTTGTCATTATTTTCTATGGGGACATTGAGCTAGCTAGGTATACAAAAAGAATGTTAAATTTTAATTTGGCAACAATATAATTCGTTACCAAAGCATTGATCAAGTTTTAATATAATTCGTTGCTAATGGCATTAAAAATATAATATTTGGCAACAAAAAATTAATTTAATAACAACGGAGAGGATATTGTTGCTAATACTAACATAAAAGACAATATTTTTTATCGTTGCAAATCATATCAACTTTTGGTGCACATATAAAGAAACGACAACATATAATGTCGTTAATCGATGACTTTCGTTGCTATTGAAAAATAACCAGCAACAAACATTTTCGTTGCTGATTCAACATAATATCGTTGCCAAATAATATAATCATCAACGAAAATCGTTGCTAAAAAGTTTACATTCCGCAACGAAAGCAAGCTTAGGCAACGATTTTCATAATTTACTGCAACGAAAAATATCATTGCAAAATGGTGTCAATTGCAACGAAAATGCATGGTCGTTGCAAAAAAAAAAGAGTTCATTTCGTTGCCAATTAGCATGCTTTTGCAACGAAATGGGGTTTTTAGCAACAAAATTTTAATTATTCTGTAACAATACATTTTGTTGCTAAAGGCTATACAAAAGTCAAATTTCGTTGCAAAATGTATTACTTTTGGCAATGAAAAAAAACGTTCGTTGCGGAACAATTAACAACACTCATTGCGCAACGAAAGACGCAACGACATTAAAGTCGTTGCCAAAACCCTTTTGCAACGAAATTTGGCACCTTTAGCAACGAAAATTGGTTGTTGCTGAAGCCCCATTTTTTGTAGTGAGAAGATGTATACGAAGTTTTCTAAGTGCGAATTTTGGATGAAGAAGGTTCAATTCTTAGGCCACGTGGTGGATGAGAATGGAATCTCAATAGACCCCGAAAAGGTCGAAGCGGCAAGTAATTGGGAACAACAGAGAACTCCGAAGGAGGTGAGAAGTTTCTTAGGGTTAGCAGGGTGCTATCGAAGATTCATCCAAGATTTTTCTAAGATAGCGACCTCGTTAACTAATTTGACGAGGAAGACGGTGAAATTTTTATGGACCGACAAATACGAAGAGAGTTTTCAAGAGTTGAAGAAAGAGATTAGCGAGGGCGCTGTATTATCATTACCGGATGATACGGGAGGATTTGTGGTGTCTGATGATGCGTCGCATAGAGGAGAGGACTTGTGTGCTTATGCAACACACCAAGAAAGTCATCAAGCGTATGCATCACGACAATTGAAGGATTACGAAAAAATGATACCCTACTCATGACTTAGAGTTAGCGGCAGTAGTTTTTGCGTTAAAGATATGGAGACATTATTTGTACGAAGAGAAATGTGAGATATACACGGATCACAAATGTCTGAAATATATCTTCACGCAGAAGGAGTTGAATATGCGTCAGAGGAGGTGGTTAGAATTAATCAAAGATTATGACTGTGAAATTCTTTATTACCTGGGGAAGGCAAACGTAGTTGTCGACGCTCTGAGCAGGAAAGGAAGAGAGAAATTGTTTCAACTGACAACTCAGGAGGAGTTAATAAGAGATATGGAGAAATTGGAAATAGAAGTGACGGGACCCGAGAGGTGTGAAGAGAAGTTATTTGTAATGGAAGCTTGTTCGACATTGTTGGATAGAGTAAAGGAAGCCCAGGAGAAAGATGGAGAATGTGAGAAAATCAGAAAGAGGATCACGGAAAATGAGGAAGAAAAATTTTGAATAGATAAAGACTCAGATCTTAAGATTAGAAGGAAGAGTGGGTATGCAAAGCAGATGGCGAAAGTTAAGAGAAGAGATTTTGTACGAGGCACATAATACAACGTATTCCATTCATCCGGGAGGCACTAAGATGTACCGAGACTTGAGACAACATTTTTGGTGGCCAAATTTGAAACGAGAAATCGCGGAGTACGTTAGTAGATGTCTTACGTGCCAATGAGTCAAAGCAGAGCATCAGCGGCCGAGTGGTTTGTTACAACCATTGGAAATACCAGAGTGGAAATGGGAGCATATTACGATGAATTTTGTGGTAGGACTTCCAGTCACACAGAAATGTTTGGATGCCATTTGGGTTATCGTGGGACAGAAATTTACAAAGACCGCAGCACATTTTCTACCTATCAAGATCCGCTATGCTTTAAATCGGTTAAGCGATGCATGCATAAAGGAAATTGTTTCACGACATGGAGTGCCGGTATCGATTGTTTCTGACCAAGATATGCGCTTCACGTCAAAATTTTGGAAAAGCTTGCAAGAGAGGATGGGAACACAGTTAAGGTTAAGTACTGCTTATCATCCTCAAACAGATGGACAGAGTGAGAGAACAATACAAACGCTAGAGGACATGCTTAGGACTTGCGTGATGGACTTCAAGGGAAATTGGGACGACCACCTACCCTTAGTCAAATTTGCGTATAATAATAGTTACCATGCGAGTATCGGCATGCCACCGTATGAAGCTCTTTACGGAAGGAAATACAGAATGCCATTATGTTGGGACGAAGTATGAGAACGACGAATATTCAGACCGGAGTTAGTGCAACAAACCGCAGACGTGGTGACAATAATAAGGGCCAGGCTAGTGACAGCTCAAGATCGCCAAAAAAAGTACGCAGATCTGCATCGGCAAGAATAGAGATTTTGAAGTCAAGCGATTTTGTACTCTTGAAAGTATCTCCATGGAAGGAAAGATCCGTTTTGCAAGAAAGGAAAATCGAGTCCAAGATTCATAGGACCGTTCGAGATACTAAAGTGAGTGGTGATAGCATACAAAGTCAGATTACCACACGAGTTGGAGCACATCCATAACGTGTTTCATATATCGTGTTACGTCCAGTATAAGCGACTACAAGCACGTGATTTCTTATGAACCCATTCAAGTGGAGAAGAACTTAGCGATGAAGAAATTTCTCGCCCAAATTCTAGATAGGAAAGAGCAAACTTTAAGAAACAAAGTCATTTCTTACGTAAAAAGTGTTTTGGGCGTAACATGGCGATGTCGAGGAAGCAACGTGGGAGTTAGAAGATAGGATGATGAGGGATTATCCCCATCTGTTTGTGTAACCTTGTAGCAATTCCGGGACGGAATTTTTATAGGAGGGGATGTAATACTCGAGAATTTCCGCGTATTATTAATTAAATATATTAATGGAAATGAATATTTATTTAAATATAAACGATTTTTATATTTTGAAATGAGATAACTCAATTATATTAAATAACTGAATAATTGAGGATATGTGGAGTTTTGTGATGAACACATTGAAGCTTTGTGTGGCGCGGTTAATGATTCTTAATTAACGAAAGAATCGTTAAGCAAACAATTAATCTATAGTAATTGTTATTTGTTATTAAAGAATTTCGGTTAGATATTAATAGTAATATTAATCGACGAAAAAATTATAAAGTGAGCAATTAAGTAATATTAATTGTTGTTGTAGTATACTATGGATTGTTAATTGATGTTAATGAGGGTTAATTAATATGTGATAATTAATTGTTATATTAATTAATTGATAATGTTTGTGGTAGAATATTGATTAATTAATAATGGTAGTTAATTAATAATATATGATTATTATTGTTAGAAAATGTAATAAGAATTAATGGATATATCACGATTGAACAATGAATAGAATTGTATGATTTATTTAATTTATGAAGACATGTGATATTATATAATTCTTACAATTAATAAGAAGATGTGGTGTGACACATTAGTATGGCTATGTAATATATATAAACTATATAATAAAGTGTAAGGAATTATAAGTTACATAAACAATTATTTATGTGACAATAAGTATGAGTGAAAATGTTAAAAGATATATTCTGTCAAAGAATTATAAATTATTTCAATAAGTGAGTCTACTTGAAATAATAAAGTTTTAAGGAGATATTAATTACTAGTGGGTAATTAAATGGAGTTCATACATATAATAATTAAACTGGACTAATGTACATGGATTATATGATGTGAGTACATAAATAATCCCTAACTCTCCATTGTGCAGTAGCATTAACACATTAAAATTTATATTTTGGTATTTTTGGATAACAAGGTAACAATATGAGAGTGATGCTAAGCATGTTGCTGATAGTTTCTTTTGTCCCAAAATGAATGTCACCAAGTACATGAATAGTAACTCAAAAGCTATTATACGTATTTCTCCAAAAAGGCTAAGCCTATTTATGACGCCCCCAAAACAGGTATACATCACCCATCTTGAGTCGCCAGATACATGGTACATAAATTCAAATACAACTTAATTATACAACAGTCGTGTAAAATACGACAAAACATAGTTGAGAATTTAAACAAGAAAATTGTCATCTAGACAATATCCACACTCAATGGAGTCCTCATTACAATTATTATCACACTATTTTACAGAATAGTGAGGACTACTAAAGCCACTTATCAAGGACCATCACTCCATTCCCCGACTCGTCCCAGCTATATTCTTATTTCCTGAAGAGAACAATGAAAGAAAGGGTAAGCTCAACTAGCCCAGTAAAAAATATTATGACTAAGATAATGCATAATAAATTATCCTTAGCTTTCAACAGTATAACAACTGATAGAATACAATAGACAACAAGTTTTAGACCAACAACTGCAGCGGAATAAGCAATCCATTAGAAGAGTCAAGTAGAGCATAAAATCTACTATCTTTTATGATTTAAAAAGATTTTCATCAACTTTATCATTTGAGACTCAAATTTTAATCAATAAACCACATCATCCCACGCACTCACTACGATGATATTCATGTAATCATCAATGGTCATGATTATCTAGAATAATCTCTGGTCATAATCATACCAACAATTTGTCCATCGATGAACCATGTGCCGATGAGGACTTTTACCACATCATTCGTCACATTATGGTCATGATTATATTTGAATAATCCTTAGTCATAATCATATCAAGTCCATACATGCACGTAAGCCAAAGATGACTTTAATCACAATATAAGCATGAGGATGATGACAATGACATAATAATTCAATAAAACAAGTTCAAGGATAAATTTTAAAGATTTATAATTTAATTTATCCATAAATCAATAACGATCAAATTGTCAACATGATCTTTGCTTTGTGGAGTAAAATTCAAGAATAATATTCATGTACAAAAAATAATTTGGATGGAAAAAATATATTTTTGGGTGAATAGTATTAAAGTGAATAGTACTTTGGGAATAGTACCCGTGAATAGTACCCAAACACGAAAAGTGTCCTAGAATACCCAAGTGAATCATACTTAGAGTGAATAGTAATCGGTGAATAGAAACCCGTGAATAAGTAACTTTCGTGAATAGTACAAACCACGAAAAGTACCCCGAATACCGAGTGAATAATACTAGAGTAAATAATGGCAAGGGTGAATAAGTAACAAGTGAATAGTAACTCAGAAAAAAAATACCAAAAGAAAATGATATTCCATGATTTAGTACAAAAGAAATGATATCTCATACGAGTATAATAGAATATCTTAAAGCGCAAATGAATTTTCACCCGCCATGCAACGATAATCTACGTGAGCGAGATAATTTCCACAATTTAATAAGGAATGAATCTGAAGGATCATTCACCATGCACATGATAATCCACATATAACGAGTTATTCCAACGAATAATAAAGAATGGAATAATGAAGAATTCACGAGCATGCGATAGGCCGCATGCATACGAGTTATTCCAACAGAATAATAAATAATGGAACCGGTAAATGCGTGAATATGCATGCATACGATATTCCAACATAATAATAAAGAATGGAACCGGTCATGCATATAATCCGCATGCAGACGGGATATTCCAATGAATAATAAAGAATGGAATAACATGAATTCACCGGGCATGCGATAGAAAATAAGACAGACGAGTTATTCCAATGAGAATAATAAAGAATGGAATAATGAAGAATTTCACCATGTATACGGTAGATTTATAGGCAGGTTATTCCAACATAATAATAAAAGTGGAATAACAACCCTTACGGGTTTTGAAAAAAAAAAACCTCTTTCATTTTACGGAAAGAATAATACCCCTTACCTTAGAAAAAAACCTGGAATAGTGAGGTAGCAGACTTCTCTTCTCCTTTCTCTCTATAATTTCTCTCTATAATAATTGCTCTATAGCTTTAGTGAATTGGTGAGAAATGAAGGAAGAATGAGCTTCTATTTATATGAAAATATAGTTTCGATAATTGCACATTTTGGGGCTCGAAATATTATAGTATAATACCTTCCTCTTTTTCTTCATTTTTAATTTAGTCTTGCAAGTATTATCAAACTTGCACCACCTCCCCTAATAGTAAATCATATGACTCAATAGTTCTAAACATGTGAAAAAAACAATTACCGTATAGTACCTTCAACTATACCTCCATTTCTAATTTAGTCATGCAAGTATTATCAATCTTGCACCAACTTTCCTAATAGTAAATCATGTGAATCAATAGTACACACATGTGAAAAAATAGTTATAAGCATGTGAATTAATAGCAATTAATTGCTTATTTATCCGGTGAATTACCCGATTGGTCAATATAACCTCCAGACATCAATTATTATCGAAATAAATGTCGATTTCCACTAACACTAATAATTCCCACACAATGGAACTATCAATTTCATCTTTAATCACACGAACTTATTCATCATTAATATTATAACTCACAATATTTAACAACCGTGTCGTTCCCGGAAGAGGGCTTTCAGATAAGGATTTCTCCCTATTGACGCTTAATTGATTAGATTATCTAACCTCTCTCGATGTGAACTTCTAGACATTGTCAATATTGCAAATAATAATATAAATAACTTTGTCGTCTCAATTATTGATTTAATAATATAACATATTATATAGATGATCTTTGTGACAATAATTGAATCAATAATATGAGAGATGTGATGTGACGCAATTATTGTAGCAATAATTGAGTATATTGAGTGACTTTCACGTAAGCATCAATAATCAATCTGGTGTCGCTACTATGCAACGACACGCCAGTATCGCTTGTACCTTTATCACCGATTATTTATGATAACTTGCTTACTTTGCAAAATTTTTAAATATCACCCTTAACTTTAACCTTTTATCAATTTAACTATTTACCAAAATAGAAAAATTGAATACTTTTATTTCATAAATTCGGGATTTCACACTATTTCTTGTTCCAAGCTTCCTAGCTAATGATCATGGGGGAATGGTGGTCATGATGCAAATTACCAACCAATTACCAACTCCTTCTTATACTTCATGCAATTCTACAATCCTTGGGTTCAAACCATAGAGCAAAACAATTGTCTGGTTTTGTGTTCATCTATAAATAATAGTTACCCTTCTTCTCATTCTTGTTGCTGAGATTGCCTGATAAGTATTCAGTGAGAGGGAAGTAGTTGAGCCATAAGTTAGTACTTTGAAGGATTCATTTAAGCTTCAAGAGGTAACATTTCTATTTTCATGTTCTTAATTTTGAAATTGGTCAAATTCTTGCAATTGTATGAAATTCTCTATTAATTGATGTAGAATAGCATGCCATTATGTTATTTGAGTTGGTACACATGTTTTGGAACATGGTAGCTGGTCTGGTTGCAGGTTTTGCATCTCATGTGATAAGGCTCTGCAGAAGCAAAGCCATTTTTTTCGATCTGCTTTCGAGTAGTGGGAATGGCGCCATTTCCATTTCATAGTTAATAAATAGCGTGCACGTGGCGTGGTGTTTTCCTTAGATAATGATTTGAGGTTTCTGATTTGTTCTAAGCATGCAATGATAATTAGGTTAAGCATATAAATAACCCTAGCATGTGGTTAGATATTGTTTTGAATATAACACGTTGTTTTAGCTTGATTTAAGTTAGGTTTTTAAGAAAACTTCAAGATTTGGAAAACTAGAAATCCTGAAGTTGAAGTAATGCACATTCTGATCTTGCAAGCATGTTAGTATGGTTTTGAAATACGTGTTGGACATACTAACTTAAGTATATGGATTTCATAGTGAAACATGATTATGTTGGATTTAGTAGTAAGCTTTGCTAATGAAAATGCGAACTTTGAACGTGAATGTTAATGTACTACTTTGAAAGTTAGAATATGATGATTATGAACATGTTAGATGATACCCTTAGACGCACTTATGTATCATAAATGTATATATACCATGCTTAGGTATCGTAATTCAAGGAAATCATAAACGAAGCATATTTCAAAACAAAACGATGTTAAATACACATATGTGATATAAATACTCACAAGCATGTCTAATATGAGTTATATAAATGTTTAAAAATCAAGCATGTTGGACTTTGTTATTTCATAACCTTTAATGGCCTTAAATTGTGAGATGTCCAAACTTAGGACCATATTATGCAAAACGGGACCTAGATTAAACTAGGAAAATGCGAAAGGACCCTTAACATGTTAATATGTGTTATGTATATAAGGATGTGCAAGCTAGGCCAAGAAAATAGTTGCTCAGTCCTGGTTTGAGCGGGAATGCATAGCATGCTGCCTCTCTTAAGATAAATCGGTAGCGGTACCGCCGCCCATTCGCAAACTTGGAAAGTAACTTCTGTGATTTCTGAAGTATGTAGCATGTTAGTATAACTTCATTATGATTATGTTTGTTCATGACACACTGACAAAGGTAGCTTTACATGTTAACACCTATCTTAGCTTGAATTGACAAAGTGTTTTAAAATGATGAAGTCTAACGATAGATCCGAGCTACGTAATAACATACGTATAAGGTTTCTTGATTGAGTTGTGTGTGTACACTTGGACTATATTTATCAAGATTGTTTATCGAATATGTTTAACTAATGAATGTCCTATAAGCGTATCACATTATGTTAGGATTCGAAATTGTATTGATAAGCGGTATTTTGGTAAACTACGTTTAAGACAAGTATCCTAAACCTTTGCATTACTTTATTCAACGAATACCGTAAGAGTATCTAAACCTTATCTCTTTGAATGCAGGTTATTCTATTTATTAATTCAATCGAACAAGTATGCTTAGACTCTTGTGAAAACTATTATTCATGTTGAACTTGGTTCTTGAATATTATGAAAGGGTCGATGCCATTTGATTCGGCTAGACTATATGCATGTTTATAAAACTGTCCAAACCAATTGATTGATGCGGAAATCTTGAAAACTGAGTTGAACAACCCTTATGGTAAGGGGAGTGTATGTTGTTGGAAACCCCAACACATGAGTGGTTTATTATTGTGGTGTTATGTATAACTTAGAGTATTGTAGACTGATCATCTATAGTACTTGATTCTTTTGGGTTATCAATTTAATATTGGTAATTCTAGTAGATGTTCAATAGTCCTTAGTGATTGCTCAGTATGAATTGTTTTTCCAGTTGGATACATTGATAGTCGTTGAATTCATATATATCTGATGATTTATATTGAATTATCGTTCTTATTTCGAGAATTATTGATATTCATTTTTCATGATATTATTCTGAAACTCTGAACTATCTTAGAGATGATACTTAGATATTTCAAACTCGTGTTATAAAACTCTTTACCCTTGTTATATATTACTTGCTGGGCAATTTGTATTCATCCTTGCTTATTTAAAACCTTTCAGTTAAGGAGGAACAGGGAGGTGTCTCTGGAACAAACAAGGGCAAGGGCAAGGGCAAGGCTACCGACTAGCTTGTCCCTTTTATGTTAAAACTATCATGCTGTGTTAAGACTATTTTCAAATGATGTTTAAACTTAAGTAGGATTATGTAATAGGTCTTTATTCGATACTATTATGTACTGTAGGTTGCGAGACTTGGGGGAATAATTATAAAAAATCATTGTACATTATTCTAATTTAGATTTTCCATTGTGAATGTATGATTTTAGTTATTATGGTAATACTTTGAGCACGTGATGAACCGAATTTGAGTAACCAAGTGGAGGTCTGAATTTGGGGTCGTCACATCAAGTCCCCAAAGGAACACGAGAAGATTTTTGTCCTCCTCATTCTAATGGAGTGCATTTTTGACGCTTCTAAATTTGAGTTCACCTCATCCTATTATTGTTCACCAAAATTAAATATTAAATGATATATAAAATATGTCACACACATTTTTAGTTCTCAGTACAATTATTATGCCACACCGTTTCATAATTTGATTAGGTTTGTGACTAATTCGTATCACCACTTTATACTCATGTTCTCTCTGCTAGTTCCAACTATACTTTTATTACCTGAAAGGGGTGGTGAAGTAAAAGGGTGAGCACAAATAGCCCAATAAAGAATATCATGACTTAAGATAATTAAATTATCAAAAGAATTAAGATATTTAGAACATATGGTAGAAGATAAAAGTTTTCAACCATAATAACAGCGGAATCAACAATCCATTAGAAGAGTCAAGTAGAACATAATGTCTACTATCTCCTCTAGATTAAAAGTCCATTGTTAATATTTCATTCCTGTAATACTCATCAACAGTCCTTTGTTATACCCAAGACAAAAAGAACTCTCATCACCTGAACCACCACAGATTATAATTAAATTCACAATTCATATTTATAATCAGGTAAATCAACAGTCCATCTTTGCAATACAAGCCTAAGACATAAAACTGTAAAATCAATAACGCTGAGACTCAGCTCAATAGTATCACGACCACGAATTATCTATGCACTACGGGCCAAAGATATTCGTGTTTTCACTTACGGTTATGATTATACCGAATAATTTCTGGTCATAATCATACCAAGTCCATCTATGCACTACGGACCAAAGATGACTTTTACCACATCATTTGTAACATTACGGTCATGATTATATCGAATAATCCCTGGTCATAATCATACCAAGTCCATCTATGCACTACGGGCCAAAGATGACTTTTACCACATCATTTGTAACATTACGGTCATGATTATACCGAATAATCCCTGGTCATAATCATACCAAGTCCATCTATGCACTATGGCCAAAGATGACTTTCATCACAATATAAGCATGAGGATGATGACAATGATATATATAATGAATAAACATAAA
The DNA here is from genome assembly GCA_020205605.1 of Panax ginseng. Classification (NCBI taxonomy): domain Eukaryota; kingdom Viridiplantae; phylum Streptophyta; class Magnoliopsida; order Apiales; family Araliaceae; genus Panax; species Panax ginseng. Next base: position 22,909,061 of record CM035149.1, read on the forward strand.
TAATCAGAATAATAAGATAACATAAATCTTAGTGATTTTTAACTTAATTATCCAAAGTCCAAATTGCTAACATAATATTAGATGAAGCACAAACTATTAAGGATATTCTAATCCTTTCAGGACTTTTCACCATTTAATGATAAACTAAATAAACGAATAATAATATCTTTCCATAATATGGAGTATGAAAGAAAATGATATTCATTTTATCATAAAAATGATACCCTTTTACCACAATAATAATATCCATTACCTTAGCATGTGACTTGATTCTGCTTTCTATGAAATTGATCAACTTAAACAATGCTTGCATTCCTTATCTACACTTGGAGTAACATTATACTCAATAAAAATACTCACAATATTATACTCACAATATTGTAGTAAAAGAATTCTATATTTTTAGTGTAGTGATGGTGTGTCAGTTGCTCAATTAGGCAGCCTATTTATACTAAAAATTTAGTAAACAACTAGCACACCCTCTTTGACAAAATAACCGAATGAGGTATATAATAATGGTAGTGGAATTTATGGTCCCATAGAGAAAACCAACTTGTACACATTTTAATAACATTTGTTCAATAATAGAGTTGTGGTCCATATTACTTTAAGAAAAGTAGAGTGTTGGCAAGTCCTGCCAAACTTACTTTTGTAAAAAGAAAATAATTGAACAAACATCTGTATATCATACTTATCTTTAATCAACACCTTTTATTCATTAATTATTTACACATTTTCAATCTTTCAACAATTATTCACAATTATTAATATAGACTCACAATACTGCTAACTGATTTAATTATATCATATCAAATAATATGAGTCACTGTGCAATAACTACTGTGACAATTATTGAATGAAAGATTGAGTGACTTCTTACGTAATTAAGAATCAATAATATGAATCATTGTGTAATAACTACTGTTGTGATGCCCCCAAAATAGGTCCAATCCATCCAACATATTCTGAGTCGCCAAATACATGGTACAGAAAACAACTACAACTTTATTACTACAATTGTCGTGCAAAATACAACAACACATATACTGTGAGTTTTAATACCAACTGTGACTCATGTCCCAACTATGGACATCACCTTAAATTGATACATTACATAAAGGTACAGTCAATAACTGTTTTAGAAATTAAAATCTTTGAGAAGTGCTCAAGGAAACCTTCGTACATGGGAGGCTATGCGTCTAGGTTATGATAGATATCATATGACTCGAGAATTATTCTTGGTTGACCCAATAGACCCCAAAGAAAAACAAGAAGATTACTATCATGTTCTTTCCAATGGTGAGTCTTCTCTTGACATATAACTATCTCCACTGTCTGCAATTGAAAATTATATTTTAATCAAACTCCAAGATTATATAGGTAGTGTTCGTAGATATACTCAGCAAGTGGATGCGCACAACCCTGTCTTATGATAACACGAGGTTGCATGTCATTAGACATCTTGTATGATAGTGGCAAAACACCCTTCCAAAGTTGGGTTCACCTCACCCTATTCGGTTCACCAAAATTAAATATCAAATGACGTATACAATACGACACACTTATCTAAAGTTCTCAACAAAATTATTTCCATACTATTTACGGAGAACCTCAACAGCTATAGACCACCGTTCTATTCCCCACTCGACTCGGCAACACCCTTATTACTTGAAAGAAATTGTGAAGCAAAAGGGTGAGCACAACTAGCTCAGTAAAGAATATCATGACTAAAGATAACTAAATTATCAATAGCCTTTATCAGTAATAAATCAGAGATTTAGAACATATGGTAGATGATAAAACTTTTCAACCATAGTTGCAGCGGAACGAGCAATTCATTAGAAGAGTCAAATAGACCATAAAGTCTATTATCTTCTCCACATTAAAAGTCCACCAATAATATTTTATCTCTGTAACATCAATCAACAGTTCCTTTCCACAATCATATTAATAACTAATAATCATAATTGTGATTCTAAATTCCTCTTCTCATCTAGGACGAAGATAATTTTTATCACCTGTCTTTACCTGAAACATCAAATATTATGGTTATACCAAATCACAGTTCCTGTTCATAATCATACTAATAAATTCATCTTTGCACTACGGGCCAAAGATATTCATTAACAGTTCATCTTTGCATTACAGGCCAAAGATATTCAACAACAGGTCATCTTTGCACTTCAACAACAGGTCATCTTTGCACTACGGGCCAAAGATATTCATCAACAATTCATCTTTGCACTACCGGCCAAAGATATTAATATCTCAAAGAAATACATAATCATTTCAAAATTTATATAACCAATAATTATAACCATGTTGATCAATTCACCTTTGCACTTAAGCTAAAGATATTCAATTATAAATTCAATGGTCATGATCACACTAGTCAACAATTCATCTTTGCACTACTGGCCAAAGAGAACCCATAGTCACGATCATACCAATAATCTACTCATCTTTATACTCAAGTCAAAGAGAAATATCATCTTTAGGGTTATAAGAATGTTATATATGATAATAAAAACAATATAATCAACATATAGATTTAATCTCAAGAGTAAGATTCATAAATCAATTAATAATCTCATAATCTAATATTATTAATATTACCATAATATTTTAATCATTTCTTAAATTTATAAACAATTTATTTTAATTTTTTACACTTGCTAATATCAAACATAACACGCGCAACACTTTTTAAAAATAGAGCTCACCTTATTTTCTTGATAAAATTTCAACTTCAATTCCTTTGTGGACAATAAATAATATTATATTTCTTACCTCAGTTGCTAATTGCTGAAACTAACTCCCAATTCAGTTTAATAGCTTCTATAATAATTTATAGTTTCGTTCCCGTATACTAACTCGTTAAATACTATCGTGTTTCAACATGACGCCAAAACAGCCCCTTGCTTGGCTTTAACAATCCCAAGCTTAGCTTTCATCCTCTATATTACTAATTCAATTACATTGAATTTGAATATGTTATAGATTCCATACACCCGAATAGATTTCACATATATATGTAAACTTGCATTTACATACAACTTTTATCGCTTCTTTTTATATTAAATGAGTTAACATTATATAGTTATTATACTATATTTATACATTTATTTCGATGCTAAGTTATAAACACAATCGTTAAAAACCAAGCAAACGCATCGCGGAACCAAAACAGGCCACAACTAGGCATAGCCCAATTGTGGCTGCTACTGCCGCTGTGCTGCTGCTGCTGGGCAGCAGCCCCCATGGCTTGACGCCAACTTTGCGACCTTTTTAACTCCTAACTCGCTTGTTGGATTGCGCTCATTTTTGAACATGATATAAACACCATAGTAGACTATTTTTAAAAAAATACAAACCACCCATTTTGGGTCTTTTAGCCAGCCCATAACAGGCCTCGAAAATGCCCCTCCATAATAGTTTTTAACTTTTTTGCAGTTTTACCCTTTCTCGCTAAAACAGTCATAACTTTTTCGTTTCAAAACATTTTTGAGCGCTTCTTGAGCCCACGCGAAGCTAACTTCCGGGGCTACAACTTTTATTCTTTGACCATTTTCAAATTCGTAACATAAAATTGCAGAAAATTCGTGCAAGGGGCTGCTTCGAATCTGTTTTCCAGATTTTTGACAGATTCGACGCACCCACTTTGGCACGACATAACTTGATCGCCCGAACTCGGAACGAGTCCATTCCGGAGGCTATGGCTAGCTGGGATTGCACACTACTAGACCCCAGAAACTTAAAATTTTCTAACAAGTCTAACGAGCCGAGACAGTAGCCAAAAGTACACACTAACTTTTAAATTTTTCGTTTTGGCTTAAAATTGCTTCCTCTTTAATTTACTTCACCCAAACTCTTTAATTATCACCGTATACAATATTTAAACCTATCCCAAACTTTGGTTTCGTCTAATTTTTGATTTGCAATCAAAACAGTCCATTGGGGAATTTTATCAAGCACTATGTGTGCACTGTTTTAAAATCCTCCCATCATAGCTATTTCTTTGTGCTATAATCCCATGTTAGCCTCCTAATATCTTCACACAGCCAACTTAAACTCCTTTGCTCTATTTCAGATCCATAACAGTCTATTACAACATCGAACTTATATATAATCAAGTAATTAGTAAACTAACTAGTTTACTCAGTCTTCAAAATTTGAATTCCTGATTCTCATATATTCAATATGCAATAATATAATTTTATACATGATTTAATTACTCATGATTCATATTCCGGTTATAGTCAGTTAAAAATTAGCTATATAACCATAACCAATTTCATAAGAACTTGAATGCATAACTTACTTGTGCTATGAGGAGTTCTTTAGATGTTATCCATCCTCTTCTTTTTGTTGCTGATTTTGATTCTTAACAATCAGTTTACAATTTCCAATTCTTAGCAATCTCTTTATGTCACAGCCAAAACTAAGGAAGCTTAAGCTTGTACATGTAGCTTGGTAATTCTTTTAGAGAAAGAAGGAGATGTAATGGAACGAAAACGGAGGACAGGGAAGGTCACTGAATTGCTAAAGAAAACGAAGGCTGCAATTGATGCTAAGTTTCTTATTATACACAGCTTTTCTTTATCAGTTCCTGGCTTTCTCTTTTCTCTCTCTCTCTAAACTTAGCCAATTTGGCTAAAAATAATATAGGTAAAATTTGATTTTGCTTATATAAAAGTTACGTTCAATTTTTTATAAGTTGGTCACCCAACTTAAATCTTCTCTAGTCTTCCCTTCGTCTTTAAAAGCTTGCAAATCACCCCTGACATATTCTTAGCATATTCTCGTAATATTCTTTATTCATTAGCATATTCCTAAAATATTTTCTTAAGTTTCAAATATTAGATTTTCAACCCTAAAGTTTTCGTAACTCGCACAATTCTCACTCTCTTATCTTTAGCTTGCTTTTGTTGAGTTATTTAATTACTCAATCTTAGTAACTTAATTTAATCAAATAAGTTACTACATAAATCTCCTTAATTTATTTTACCCTATTGGAATCATATAATTTACATAACCCATCTTTGATATATAAATTATATAAAATATAACATAACATACTCAAATTACATATTTATTTTATAATTGTAAAATAAATATGATACACATAATTTCTTATGTAAATACAATTATTTACATACCCAAGATATTATAATATAATATCTCTTACCTCATTATCATAAATTCAATTAAAATTTATTTACTTTCTTAAGATATTACGATAAATATAATATCTTTTCTTTATTAAATTAATTTTATATAAGAATTTATTCTAATACTCTTGAGTAAAGTATATATAAATGTTATTTGCTTAACTCGCCTCTTTTTGCCTCATTACGCAAATTGTTCTCAACAATTTTATTTCCTTGCGTAATATATATATATATATATATATATATATATATATATATATATATATATATATTACAAGTTACACCAAACATGCACACATCACATATAAATTTTTTTTTTATAAATTTTATTTTCTCACATTATTAATTGTTTATATCAATTTATTTAAATATAGCAAATATAATTTAATATATTTACCATCTTATGTAAACCTACATATCCTTCATAAATTATAAAATGATTTATATACTCATAAATTAGACTAGACATTTAATTTAATGTCTATTAAACCTCTTAATATGTTTTGCTACAATCAATAAGCCTTCTTCAAATGGCTTGCCATATTTATTATTACATAATCTCTTTCAATTATTAAACCGTGTAAATTTTTAAATAAATCATCTATTTTCACTCTAGGTTTTAAACTTTAACCTTTAATTTAATCATTTAAGATTTTCTAAATTTTTGGGTTGTCACAGATAAAATATTTATATATTAGATATTGATTCGAGTTAACTCATGAAAATGCAAAATAATAATATAAAAATTATTTATATTAAAGGAATAATATAGTAAATTGAATTGTACTATAAAAGCTATTTATTAGTTGTTTAAGTCCCGAATTAATGAGTAAAGGCATAAGATATTCCAAAAGTGGAATATAAATTATTGAAGCTTCAAAGTGTAAAATATTTACATACTAAAATGTGAGGAACCTTTATTTGGTGAAAAAAAGGTTAAAGCAGATTAAGTTTCTAAGTAAACTAATATTCATTTTGAGTAAGAATAAATAATATTAGTTTGTATAAAACTAATAATTATTATTGATGAATATACATGCATGTTTTGTAACATATTCAATTATCTAATATGTGTGTGCATGTAAATATTGTGGGCAAGAAAATCGTGCCTTGCCAGTTAGGGTTTCGTGTTGGCTGAGGAGGAGAGAAATCCACAAAGAGCATGAAATTGATTGGTTGATTGAAGAGGAGAGAACGACAGGTGGGCGATTACTCCAACGACGCGTGGCAGAACTTCTAGAATTCGGGAACCGTGTTAGGGTAGCAGGGATTCCAAGAGCCTTCTTGAGTCCTTCAAGTTGAGAGAATGTCCAAACTCTTTTTAGTGCTTTTAGGTGGAATATCCCAACCTTTAAGTAACCAAAAAGAGTTATTTTGATCTTCCAAGAGTCCAAGTCATGAGTCTGAAGAGAGGTGCAAACCCTTTAGTGCTTTTAGGTGAAAAATCCAAGCCTTTAAGTAACCAAAAAGAGTCCCCCCTTCCCTTCCTAGAATGGAAGAGGTATTTATAGAGTTTCCTAGAATTAAGTAGTCACATGTTAGACACATGTTTTCAGGGAAATTCCAGAAATACCCTTTAGTCATTAGAATAATGTCCATATTGCCATGTCCTTCTAGCCACCAATCCAATCCCTCAATCAATTCCCAAAACGAGCTGCCTCCACGAGCCTTCTGCCTCGGGACCCGTGGAGGCTTCTCTCGGGTCTCGCCTATTTATTTTTGGCTTTTCCGTCTTCATTCCATTTGGTTATGCGAACCCTAATTTGCACATTTAATGAGGTTACGGAACCCTAATTGTGCATTTAATTCAATTAGGTCATGTGAACTCTAATTTGCACTTGGGCCCACATTTGCCCCCTGCGCGAGAGTCGCATTTCCAAAGAGACGATCGTGCAAGAATAATGCAAGTTATTTGAACGATTTTGTTGGGCTCCACCTGTAGATCTTGAAGACAATGGTCCTAGTAGAGGGAATCCCTAGGGAGCCCAAACCCTTAGGGTTAAACCCTAGGGAGGCAAAACCTAGTAGAGCTCTTCTTTGGACGAATTGAGAAATCTTTCAAAAAATCTTTCCATAGCTTGGGCATTTGTTTCCTTATTTTTTCTGGAAATTGAAACATAATCAAATATCACCCAATAGAATTTAATTTAATAAAATCCTTCTTTTCGTAAATCAAATCTTTCCTTTTTTACCAAATAAAATCAAATCTTAATTTTATTTTGAAAATAAAATAAAATCTAAATTTTATTTTGGAAATAGGATCAAATCTTAATTTTATTTTGGAAATAAGATCAAATCTTTCTTTATTTGATCTTGACAAGATTATATATATATATATATATATATATATTATCAAATTAAATCAAAGCTTATTTTTTTCTAGAAATAAAATAAAATATTCTAGAATCTTATTTTATTTTATTCAGAAAATAAACTTTTTTACTTATCTTATTTTGGAGAAGTAAGGAGTCGAATTCATAATCCATGGTCACATTTCTTGCATTCGAATTGCAGTAGAGACCCATTGAAGCTATGCATCCGAATTGCAGTGGAGACTCATTGAAGCTATGCATGTTATTCTACTAACAGTCATCAAAGTTGCTAGGTGATAATAGCCATCAAAGTTGCTTGCGTGCATGTGTCCAATAGTTGGATTTTAAACTTCAATTAGGATTGTCTCATGATCACTAGGAGCCACGAACCCATGTCTTTATTTTTTGTAGTAGGCCTTGATTCATGTTATGTTCTTCGCCACGTGTTCGAAAATTATGTTCCAAATAAAAGAAAACAAACCAACTTCTTTATCTTTGAATTCTTCTTGATTACTTCATCTATTTGTCTTTTCAGGTAATTGTAGCCTTTCTTTGTTTCTAAGCCCCATTACCTTGATCATATCTTGTTTTTTCCCTCGGAATTCATCAGAGGAAGGTTATAATTTTTGCGGCGAAAGAGGATTCGTTCCAAGCAGTTGATTGGTAGAGCAACAGGACCTCAAAGGTATGAAGGGGAACAACTCCTAGGTAGCTGAGGCCAACATGGCCGAACCCTAGGGGGTTGAAGCCAACATGGCCGCACCCTATGGGAAAATTGAAGTTTAAATGAAAAAAATGAAGTTTTGGGAGAGCAATTACTATTTTGTTCATAACTTTTGACTCGTTTGGAGTTTCTGGGCCCATAATATATCAAAACAAAGCTAGCGAGGAGCCCTATGAGGCCAACATGGCCGAACCCTAGGTGGCCTAAGGCAACATGGCCGAACCCTATGCGAAAAATGAAGTTTAAATGAAAAAAAATGAAGTTTTTGGAAGAGCAGTTACTATTTTGATCATAACTTTTGACTCATTTGGAGTTTCGGGACCCATAATATATCAAAACGAAGCTAGAGAAGAGCCCTACGAAGCCAACATGGCTGAACCCCAGGTGGCCTAAGGAAACATGGCCGAACCCTATGGGAAAAATGAAGTTTAAATGAAAAAAATAAAGTTTTTGGAGGAACAACTACTATTTTGATCATAACTTTTAACTCGTTTGGAGTTTTGGGGCCCATAATATATCAAAATGAAGCTAGTGAGGAGCCCTACGAAGCCAACATGGCCGAACCCTAGGTGGCCTAAGGCAACATGGCCGAACCCTATGCGAAAAATGAAGTTTAAATGAAAAAAAATGAAGTTTTGGAAGAAGCGATACTATTTTGATCATAACTTTTGACTCATTTGGAGTTTCGGGACCCATAATATATCAAAACGAAGCTAGCGAAGAGCCCTACGAAGCCAACATGGCTGAACCCCAGGTGGCCTAAGGAAACATGGCCGAACCCTATGGGAAAAATGAAGTTTAAATGAAAAAAATAAAGTTTTTGGAGGAACAACTACTATTTTGATCATAACTTTTGACTCGTTTGGAGTTTTGGGGCCCATAATATATCAAAATGAAGCTAGTGAGGAGCCCTACGAAGCCAACATGGCCGAACCCTAGGTGGCCTAAGGCAACATGGCCGAACCCTATGGGAAAAATGAAGTTTAAATGAAAAAAATGAAGTTTTGGAGGAGCAACTACTATTTTTATCATAACTTTTGACTCGTTTGGAGTTTCGGGGCCCATAATATATCAAAACGAAGCTAGAGAGGAGCCTTACGAAGCCAACATGGCCAAACCCTAGGTGGCCTAAGGCAACATGGCCGAACCCTATGGGAAAAATGAAGTTTAAATGAAAAAAATAAAGTTTTGGAGGAACAACTACTATTTTGATCATAACTTTTGACTCATTTGGAGTTTTGGGACCCATAATATATCAAAACGAAGATATCGATAAGCCCTATAAAGGTCATTGCCAACGGCCATGATGTATGCCATTATAAGTCCAATAAAGGCTCTGAAGGATGCCTTTTGGCAGTCCAAAGTTTTTTTCGAAAACTTTCGAAAAATAATTGTGATTCCTAACTCTTTCTGACATTGTTTCTTCTTCTTTTCAGGTGTTTTGAAGCTTAAATCTCAGACTTTCCTCTTTGCCATGATGAGCACTTCAAGTTCAAATGCCTCATTTCCTTGCTCTTTAGATCCCTTATCTTTCAATTCTTTTTTCTTGCAGAGCCTCCTATTGAACATTATGCGGACTTGGGAACAACCAAGGAGGCCCCATTTCTCAATGATTGGGGAAGGGCTCCCCTCTTTTGGTCTTTCCGACGTCTTTTGAGAGCGAATCTAGACTTATGATCGTACAACACTTCCTCCGCTAGAGAAGAAAGGCTTGTTTCTATATGCAACGGCTTGTGGAGATTGGGATGCCTTTCCCCATTCCTATCGCATTCCCCGAATATGCATAGAGAAGCAAGAATACCCTTTCAGTCCCCTTTGCTTCATGTCTGATTCATTTGGTCACCTTCAAGGATAGCAGGATTGGACTGATGAGATCATTGAAAACACTGATTATGTGGATATACTCAAGAGTGCGGGCATCTTTTGTTATGTTCAACTATGCAGAGACCTATGTATCCAATAGAACCATCACGCCCTTACTTTATTGATCTCACGATGGTGCTCCTCTACTTGCACATTCGTCATTGCCTAGGGGAATATGCACCTCTACTCTAGAGGACGTCTATGTCATCTACCAATCTACCAGTAAGCATTTGCCCCCTGCTCGTGAGTCGCGCCTTTAGTGAGATGAGCACGCAAAATATTGTAAGTGTGGAAGTCTTGATTCCAGTGTTTGAACACTTTACGGGGCTTGATATTTTGCAAGCCTCGAAAATGAAAGTCCTAGGAGAGGGAACCTCTAGGGGAGCAAACCCTAAAAGGGCGAGCCTTAGAGGAGCTCTCCAGGGATATTTTGAAAATCTTCGATCTAATCTTTCTTACCATCTCTTAAAATTTCTCTTTTCTTTAGAGTCAAGAAGTCATTAAGAATCAAGAAGTCCATGAAGGCATGATAACCTCTAAGGTCTGATATCATCGAAGGCCTGATAGCCTCGAAGGCCTGATAGTCCCGAAGACCTGATAGCCTCAAAGGCCTGATTGTCATGAAGACCAAGCTTTAGGTATTCCTCTTTTCAATTCGACAGGTCATTTCCTTTAGATCATGAACTTTCGTAGTTTTTTCCATTTCCTGTATCAAAAAATTCATGTACATATATTTCATGCAAACTAACACTTGAATCTATACTTTTTTTTATATATATTTTTTATAAATCAAAAGAAATAATCAAGTATAAGTGAAAGTTTAACAAATTTATTGATAATCGAATTGCTTTTAACGAAAAGCATAATGTTTCATATAATAAATCTTACTTTTGTCGAAGAAAGCATAATGTTCACCACTTTTAGAGATAAAGTGCAACTTTATTGCTTTTGTCGAATAAAGCATAACGTTCGCCACTTTTAAAGATAAAGTGTAACTTTTGGGGTTGAGGGCTTATACTCAGGTGCTTCAATCACCATTCACTTTTGATGATAAAGTGTAACACTCGGGTGCCTCGTCACTTGGGTCGTCCAATTTCTTGGCAAGTGCAGTCTACGAGGACTTAAAATCGGGTGCCTCGTCACTTGGGTTATCCAATTTCTTGGCAAGTGCAGTCTAGGAGGACTTGAAATTAGGTGCCTCGTCACTTGGGTTATCCAATTTCTTGGCAAGTGCAGTCTACGAGGACTTAACCACCATTTAGAGTGGACCACCATCTTGGGTGGATTTTTTTTTCTCGTCAATTCTTGTGCCTCCTCCCTTGGTCATCTAATTACTTGGCAAGGGATATTCTTGAGGACTTAAACCACCATTTTTGGTGGACCACCATCTTGGGTGGATTTTTAATTCATCTGTAGTTCAAAGTTTTTTCGATGGTAGAACCAGTATTTGGGTTCTTGACTTCCGGGACTGCACCATGGATGATAGCGTTGCACGTTTTTTCTCCTAGTTCGATCTCCCCGACCGCCAGCTTCTCATGGTATATCCTTCGTAGACTATAACAGTCCATAGTGGAATGTCCTGCATATTGGTGGTATACACAGAAGTTCGGCCTTCTTTTCATCTTTTCTGTTACGACCAACCGGGGCCTTGGAGGCTTCACCACTCTGTGCTCAACCCATTGTTCATACAGGCCCCTAAATGCCTTCTCACTGTATGTGATAGCCTCTGGAACTGGCATTCTGGTATACTTGTCACCATACTTTTCTCTGCTTCGCTCAAATTTCTCATTCTTCTCTCTCTTGCCCCCTTGTGGTTTTGACTGAGAATCCGCCAAAGCACAATTGTTGTCCTCTTGCTCTTCCATGTAACCATCGCATGGCTGTTGGGAAATGTCATGATTCCCCCCAAGTCTTGTGCAAAAGATGATAGGGTCGCAAATGAATCACAAGCCTTGGTAATGAGGTGGGACTTGAAGGCGTCTAAAGCACCATTGTTGTATATGCTAACCAAGTTTTTTTCTTCAATCGGCTCTGCGCACTTCTGTGCCTGGGCCCTGAACCTGTCAACGTAATCTAAAAACTCCTCATTCGGCTTCTACTTGAACCGCATGAGCTCTACAATGGTTACTTGTTTCTGCACATAGAAAAATTTCTTAAAAAATTATAATTTTAGATCATCCCAATCATGGACTGATCCCTTCTCCAAGTTGTAGTACCAACTGAAGGCATTATCCATCAAAGTCTTGTTGAATTCCCTCATCAATAAATTGTGATTGTTCACTTCATCATATCCTAACCATGGAGACATCGACTCCACGAACCTGGCAATGTGTTCCTTGGCATTTTTTTTCTCCCCATTGTATTTTGGAAATTGCGGGGATGTTTCGATATACCCCGGCCGTAAGGTTGTCTCCGAATATGTGCTAGGGTAGGGTGGAGTAAAGTCTAACTCGCAAGTCGGGATGTACGTCAGTAAAGTTGATTGATCACATCGATCATATCATCCTTTGTGACATATTGGCTTGTGGTGTGGACTCTCTGTGGTGTTGTGATGTATGGAGGCATTGGTCGTGTATATGGTACAGAAATTGGTTGATGTACACTGGCATCAAGTAAATTCTGTATCGGTTGTGCTTGTGGGTTGGTTCGTTGGACAATTCTTAGGATGGTTGGTATCTGGACTTGTGAAAATGTGGGGATAGTGGTCGGAATGATGTTTATCTGAGGCTAGCTGACTTCCAGTCTAGGTTGTGGCACGTCACCACTATTCTGAGGTTCCAAGTGGATGATTGGAACAGACTGATTCTCCGTCAATGGAGGTGTAGTCTGATTCTCCTTATTGTCGTTATCATTGTTGTTGTCCTCCACTCCTGCATGTTCTCCTTGTGAATTATCTAGGAATATGGCCTTGAAAGCGGGAATCTGCATCAACTGTTGGCGAAAATTTTCCATTTCCTCTTACTTCCTCTACTTCTCCAGCATCATAGCCATCATCATTCCTTGTTCTTCCTGTGCTTCCTTCAACGCCTTGAGCATCTCCAGTTGCACAACATTTGTCTGCTCTCCACTTTCTTCCTCGTCTTGCCTTTTCGCGCCTGTTTGCCTGACATTCGTTAATTGTTGATCAGCCATGTATGGTGATGTTGAACTTCCTTCTGAGGCGTCTTCAAGAATGGGTTGATCGAGATCTAGATTCACGCCTTGGAAAGCTTGACTCGCTTGCCTTGGAACTGGACCCGGTGAGGTAATGCTATTTGTTGGTGAAGCTCTTCCTGTTGTCCTCCCACTTCGAGTTATGGGTATACCCTTCACGAATTCTACACCTCCCCAGCAGAGTCGCCAAATTAATGTGGGCAAGGAAATTTTGCCTTGCCAGTTAGAGTTTCATGTTGGCTGAGGAGGAGAGAAATCCACAAAGAGCACGGAATTGATTGGTTGATTGAAGAGGGGAGAACGATAGGTGGGCGATTACTCCAACGACGCGTGGCAGAACTCCTAGAATCCGGAAATCATTTTAGGGTAGCAGGGATTCCAAGAGCCTTCTTGAGTCCTTCGAGTTGAGAGAATGTCCAAACTCTTTTTGGTGACTTAAAGGCTGGGATATTCCACCTAAAAGCACTAAAAGTTTGGACATTCTCTCGACTCGAAGGACTCAAGAAAGGCTGATTGAATTCTGCTACCCTAACACGGTTCCGGATTCTGGGAGTTTCTACCGTCGCCGTTAATAAGCCCAATCGTTCTCCCTCTTCTCAAACAATCATAGCTCTTTGTGATTTCGGCAAGGCACACATTCCTGCCGCAAGGGCATTCGTGTTGAGTAGGGTTTCGTGAGGAGGAAAGAAATCCACAAAGAGCACGAAATTGATTGGTTGATTGAAGAGGGGAGAACGACAGGTGGGCGATTACTCCAACGACGTGTGGCAGAACTCCTAGAATCCGGGAACCGTGTTAGGGTAGCAGGGATTCCAAGAGCCTTCTTGAGTCCTTCGAGTTGAGAGAATGTCCAAACTCTTTTTAGTGCTTTTAGGTGGAATATCCCAGCCTTTAAGTCACCAAAAAGAGTCATTTTGATCTTCCAAGAGTCCAAGTCCTGAGTCTGAAGAGAGGTCCAAACCCTTTAGTGCTTTTAGGTGGAAAATCCAAGCCTTTAAGTCACCAAAAAGAGTCCCCCCTTCCCATCCTAGAATGGAAGGGGTATTTATAGAGTTTCGGAATTAAGTAGTCACACGTTGTGCACATGTTTTCGTGAAAATTCAGAAATACCTTTTAGTCATTAGAATAATGCCCATATTGCCTCGTCCTTCAGCCACCAATCCAATCCCTCAATTAATTCCCAAAACGAAGTATCTGTCACGAGCCTACCGCGCTCGGGACCCGTGGAGGCTTCTCTCGGGTCTCGCCTATTTATTTTTGACTTTTTCGTCTTCATTCCATTAGGTTATGCGAACCCTAATTTGCATATTTAATGAGGTTGCGAAATCCTAATTGTGCATGTAATTCAATTAGCTCATATGAACCCTAATTTGAACTTGGGCCCACAAATATAATTATGTAGGAATTGTGGAGAAACTCTTGATTAACTTTTGTGGTAATCTCCAATCAGGCAAGTTTTTCAGTTCAATTATGTTTGTGGATTAAATGTGATTATGTGGTGAGTTACATACCATGCTTTATGAATTGTTAAATTCAAAATATGACTAAGTTAATTGGGTTATGGAACTCAATTTATATGTGATATGTGATAACACATGTTGTATGATGTAACTCGATAAATTAGAAATGTATAATTCATGAATGTATGCTTTGTAAGGAATTATTGATGCATGTAGGATATGCATAGTAAAGAATATATTTTACATGCGGATATGCATAGTAAATGAAATGTAGTGCATATGGAATTGTGTGCTATGTGAAACATGATAGACTGTTAAATTTGCTATGCTGTCGAGCTCAATCTTGCAAACACAAACTTTTTCCTGTTTAATGATGTTAGGCAATATTACTTGCTATATGGATGATGAAGATTGAACGAAGAGCAAAATGAATACATTTCCTTGAATTAGAAATGGTATAAATCTATGATTGATAGTTTTGTCAAATGTAGTTGACAGTTATGTATAATTGTGTTGAATGGATAAAGAATGTTTATTCTGAAATAAGAATAGATATGATTCTAAAATAAATGAATCATCGATAAAAAAGATATGAAGTATTGAGACTTAAGTTTTTAATACGTTTACACAGATTATACAAATCATATAATAAATATGATTCTAGTATAAAGAAGAATTGTAAAGGTTGTGATTCTGGGAATGAATGAATAAAAAGAAAGAAAAAAAAAATTATTCCGCATTTTTAGCTATTTTAACATTAAATAATATTTTAAAGCTAGAACAGGATAATATTAACGCACAAGATCGAGGAGAGAAATTGTCCTGATTTTGTGGGCGTCACACCACCTGTAAGACCCCAACTTATTATTAATGAAATTTAATTTTCTCTATTTATTATTTTAAAATAGTAAGGGTTGATTTGATTAATGTGGATAGTTATGAGTAAAATACACAAATATTTCAAAATAAGCAAGTGGTTATAAAATATTCATTGTTGTCGGGGAATATTCGTTTGGTCGTGGAATATTCTTCTCGCTTTGGGAATATTCGTTTGGTCGTGGAATATTCTTCTTTGCCGGGAAATATTAAATGACTGACGCATGCTGATCTTTTTGGGCCCCATAACTGAAAGCGATTGGATGAAGAAAACGACAAATATAAGTTGTTTAAAAATAACTACGAAGTTGTTACTCATTAATCTTGTTAAAATACTAAATATGGTTAAAACATAGTAACTGCACCAGTATTGCACCAATTATTGATTCTTACGTAAGAAGGCACTACTCAATAATGGTTACAGTAATTCTTTATTCAAGATTTTATTAATTTAATAATTATTGCGTTGATATTTTATATTCTTTGTTGTTTCAATAATTGTCATTACACGGTATTTTTCATTATCGAAGCAATAATTCATATTATCCGAATAATATTATTAGATAACATTATTGGCAATGTCTAGAAAGTTCATCTAAGGAGAGGTTTGGTCACCTAATTGCGGCGCAAAGAAGGAGAAATTCTTATTGGAAAGCCCCCTGCTTCCTGAACCGCTCGGTTGTCAATATTGTGATTACGTAATATTATTTGTGAATAATTAATTATTGATTCATATGATGAGAAAAATATTGATTTTATGTGGATATAGATGGAGAAAATTTTAATGTGACAATTGTTGAAAATTGAAATTTTATCTTTTACGATAAAATAATTTATTTAAATATATTATTATATTTTAATAATATAATAATGATGATATTTTACGATGAATGTGGGATATATGAGTATATGTGGAGGAGAAGTATTTTGTTACCAAAATATTTAAAGCATGTTTTATGTGTCGATGGACCCCATTTCTTGGTGAAATTTGATTATAGCTTTGTAAAATCGTCAGTTTGTGGATTTTGGCCAATTTTTGTTTGGAATTTGAAAAACTTTCTTACGTAAAGTTGTAGAGAATTGAATTTCCTATAAAGAGTCGTGCATTTCAATTTTTCGATAAAAGAGCTATTTATTGTGAATTATTGAAGTTCCGAAACTCCAAAATAATTGATTTTTAGAAGTTTAAAATATTTTAAATAGCAAAAACATTTTTTTCATTATGGTGTGTTTCACATGTGTGTTGAATGAGCTAAATTCAGTTCTTGGAAGGTTAGGCGAGGGAAAATTTAATTTATATATTAATATTATATTAAATTTTACGCTTTGTGTTCTAAGCATTTTTCTATAAATATAGGTGCTTAGGTTAGAATTGAAAATTACACCGTAAAACCCAAGTTTTCTCTTTATATTATCGGCGTATTCTTGTGAGTATTTTGAGTATATTATGAGTATTGCTATACTGATGCAAGTTCAAGTCATAACCTATATCCCGTGTTTCAAATTTAGTCTTGATCTTTCGAGGTAAGAGATATTTTTTAATGATATTATTTATTCTAATATCATTATGTCAAGTATTGTTCTAAACTTTTAATCAAATTTAGAACTTTTAGTGTGGGGTTACTTATTCACGATATCTGACTTTATTCACGTATACAGATTATTCACGAATACGGCAAGACTATTCATGAAAAATGAAAATTTTCCTTTTCGTCCAAAATATCTATTCGGATACTAGCTTTGATTGTATCCATGTTTTGATCATTCTTGAATTTTACACCACTATGATTATTTTTGAGGTATTTTTGGACATGGATAAAACAAAGTACGAATCCTTAATCCTTAATCCTTGTCATTTTGTTTCTTTGGATTCATTTTTTAAAAATATTTTTCATCATCCTCGGTCTTAAATGATGATATTATTGAATATCTTTCTGGCCAGTAGTAAAAGATGAATGATTTCGATGAATATCTTTGGCCCGTAGTGCAAAGAGGAAGCAGTGTTTAGATGAACATGACTAATCGATGAATATCTTTGGCACGTAGTGCAAAGATGAATATTTGATTCGGATATATATTGATTGATGTTACGGGGATAAAAGATAGGCGATGAACTTTTAAATTCATATATAGAAGATAGTAGTTTGCATTCTCTACTTAACTCTTCTAATGAATTATTATTTCACATGCGAATATTGATTTAAAACTTGTTGTCTATTGTATTCTATTAGATTTTTCCTGTTGAAGACTAACGATAATTTGTTGTATATTATCTTAGTCATAATATTCTTCTTCGGGCTAGTTGAGCTCACCCTTTCTTTTTTGTTCTATTTTTTCTTCTCGTGGAGGCGAGAATATAAGCGAGTACAGTCTGGGGTATGGAATGAAGGTTCTAGAGAGAGTTGTTTAGTAGTCCCGACCATTTTTGTAAAATAATGTATCAATAAATGTGATGAGGACTTATTTGAGTATAGATATTGTCAGAAGATAATATTTGTATTCAAACTCACAGCTTTTCTTGTTGTAATAATAAAGTTGTAGTTGTTTTACATTCATGTATTGACAACTCGTAATGTGTGATGTATACCTATTTTAGGGCGCCACACCACCCCACCACCCACCACCCACCACCACCACCCACCCACCCATTCTAAGGATGCATATCCTCAATTTCACCATTATAATATTAGACTTTTAAATTTTTACGATTACGTCTAAATTGATAGTGTCACATCGTAAAATTAATGACATTAAATGACACGTGACTAAAAAATACTTATGTGTAATATTGAGTTTTATTTTAAAATTATTCAATTAATTTTTTATACAAAAAAGGATAAATATAGGATCATTATTAATTTTAAAGCAAATTATTATTATAATTTTAATATAAAACCATTATTAATTTTTAAAATAAATTTAACGATAATTTTACACTTTTGATAAATTATTAATTTTTAAATTTAATTTTTGGTAAATTTAATTTTTTTAAAAGTAAATTTCATGAAATTTTCTTAAAGTAAAATTAATAATGGTCTTATATTTATCCTTTTTTGTGCAAAAAATTAATTGAATAAATGTTAAAATGAGACTCAATGTTACCCAAAATTATTTTTTTAATCATGTGCCACTGTCATGTCATCAATTTTTTGATTTGGAACTATCAATTTAAACGTAATCAGAAAAATTTAATGGTTTTAATCTTCTAATGGAAAAACATCAAGAAGACAATCCCCGAAGTAGAAAAATAAATATTTAATCTCCTAATTGAAAAAAATTGATAAGACAATTCCCAAAGTGAAAAAAATTAACGTTTAATCCCCTAATTGAGAAGACAATCCCTAAAGTACAAAAATATTAAAAGTTCAAGGTAATGTATTAATCCATATTTATGTCTATAATTTATTAAGAATAAATTAGTTATAACGTTCAAGTATCAAATCTACATAATTATGAAGTTACTATTTTTACGCTCCCCAATCTCTATATAAATCAAGTACTGAAGAATCAATAGAAATCATAACTTTATCATTCAGAACTGCAAAATATTATAGTATTTATACGATGAAAAGTCTCTTTCTTTTTTCCTTTCTTTGCTATTTTTCTAACAGCAAATGCCAGTGGTGACTTCGAGGTTCATGTGGTGGATGGAATCCCTCGAGGTAGCTTGCATAATTCATATCATACTCAGGAGATGATGATCTAGGTTATCATAACCTATATAATGGGCAAGAATTCATGTGGAAATTTAATCCTGATTTTTTTGGTACTACTCTTTATTTCTGCCATTTTTGGTGGGGAACACAAGACAAGAGCTTTGAGGTCTATAATAAGTCAATTGAAAAGGTATATACGTATTGGCTAGCAAAGCCTGATGGTTTTTATTATGCTGGAAATGATCATCAATGGACCAAAAAATATAATTGGACCAATTAGTGGTTGATCATCTTTTTATGTTTGCACGCATGTATCCTCAAATATATATACAAAAATTCTTTTATTTTAATGTTGTGTCATAATTTTAACATTACTTGTATATACACTATCAGTATATAATTTAATTAGTGGCTGATCATTAGACTTAACAAGCCTATCGGGCATGCACACGTGTTACGCGTGTAATTTATATACATACTAGTAATTGTCCGTGCCTGAAGGCACGACGTAACGAAAATATTTACATATTAAAATGTGAGGAACCTTTATTTGGTGAAAAAAAGGTTAAAGCGAATTAAGTTTCTAAATAAACTAATATTCATTTTGAGTAAGAATAAATAATATTTGTTTGTATAAAACTAATAATTATTATTGATGAATATACATGCATGTTTTGTAACATATTCAATTATCTAATATGTGCGTGCATGTAAATATAATTCTGTAGGAATTGTGGAGAAACTCTAAGTTAACTTTTGTGGTAATCTCCAATCAGGCAAGTTTTTTAGTTCTATTATGTTTGTGGATTAAATGTGATTATGTGGTGAGTTACATACCATGCATTATGAATTATTAAAGTCAAAATATGACTAAGTTAATTGGGTTATGGAACTCAATTTATATGTGATATGTGATAGCACATGTTGTATGATGTAACTCGATAAATTAGAAATGTATAATGCATGAATGTATGCTTTGTAAGGAATTATTGATGCATGTAGGATATGCACTACAAGAAAAAGGTCTATCGGCGACCAATAATATCACCGAACAATGGAAGGAACAAATTTATTTAAGAAAGTACAATATAAATTGATAATCTTTCTTCAATATTTCTAAAAATTGCATAAATATAAGCATCAAAATTCTGCCTGCTTCCTCTTATTGTTAATCTATAAGAAATAGCAATTTTCCAGTGGGAGCTGCTTCCTCAATCATAAAGACCATCTTTATTTGCCAACTGTAGTTATAGATAGACATAAGAACTCCAGTGTCCTCAGTACACCAGAAGGCTGAGTAAAAACACCCATATATACTCAATCCACTATCATCCAGCACAAGGCATCTAAGTTCAATGACCAACGGCTCTTATCTAGCTTTTTCTCATTTTCGGCTCTTATCATCATCCGCGTAAGAGACGTCTTTCAAGGAAGTTCATCAGTCTACCAAGGCACAAACCCTAAAAAACTAGAACAGATTCAGCATCTACGTATAAAGGAATACTTTCCAAAATGCTTTCAATAATCTGTGTTGCTTTCATCTGCTCTGTCACAAAATCAGAAAGAACTTCAGCCATAAAATCTAAAACAGCTGTGGCTCCTGCAGAACAAGGACCACCACCATATCCAGAATCATCCATTTCAAGTAGTAGTTTTGGATTAACTGCCATAGATATGTGTTTGCAACATATAAACCTTAAGAAGTGGACTTCAAGTCCAAGGATGAATCAATTTCTGTCATAGACACGAACGATTCCAAGGAAGGAGTCCCAGCTGATTGAGGTTTGACTTCACTAGGACTGCCACCCCCCAGCTAAGATGTCAATACAAGAACAGGAGATGAAGAAGGTGTGAGAGGCATTCTGGAATAAGATCCCTCAGATAAAATGGGGGAATCAGTTATATTTAAGAATGTAGAACTTTGAAAATCAGTCGGATGGATAGGATTTGGTGGGCCTTTTATGTCATGGAAACTGAACTCATTACTGCTTGAAGTGGGAGTAGATAAATGGCAAATCGCTTCACCTTCTAGACTGAGAAAGACTTGTACATCTTCTTTAACCAATTTGATTATTTCCTGCTCGGATGTAATTTTTGTCTCTGCTTTATCACCAACCATATCATTTGGGGCAACAAACAGATCTTCAGAACTTGTACTATCTTTCCCTTGCGGAAAGCTTCCCATACTTATGGAGGTTTTTGTAGACTATTCCAGATCATGAGGCAGGCTAGAAAATGTATTTTGAGAGCTACTAGAATCATCACAATCATTTAAGCTCTTGTCTTCTGTGTTTACAGACAGTTCTTTTGCCATCTTCACCGCCTGAGCACCCCTGCATGAAACAAAAACAACTGATACAGTAAAGTTCAGTGATATGATCCTGACATTACTTTAAATATTGATAAATAACTTGACCACATTAATGTAGAAAGAAGATAAAAATGTGCTAGTTATACAAACAAGAAAAAAAATAGACCTAACACAGGAAAAATAAAGTTCGACACAACTTTCAAGAAATTTGGTTCGTCTGCAAACAGCAGAGAATGAGGGACACATTTTCGCTAGATCAACCAAAAATTGAAGTACTGCAGCTGCAGCAGCAGTAGCTGACGCCTCTTCACCCATCAGTCGAGCTGCATAGGTTTTGTGCATTAGAGCTTCACCCTGAAGTTCCCTAGCCATGTCTGTGGTACCTTCCACAAGCTCTGCAACAAGGCCAGAACTGACCTGGGAGAGATTGCCAGTTTGGTAGGCAAGCATTGACTGCATAAACAACCTATCAAATGTAGACTTTGCCATAGTCAGAACAGATCCCAATAATTCAACAAATTTTAACTCTCCATAGTGTCCATCGCTTGGCATAAGAGAATTAAAGTCAAGCATACGAACTTCAGGTAGCCTTGGATATACAGGCTTCCCAAATATTAGACAAAACAAAATATAATATATATCAGGAGAATCATAGAAACTCGGAAACACCCTTGCCAAACCTTGATACCCACCACTGGTATGAAATTTTAAGTGCAAACGTAGGTGAGGAGGCAAGGCACACACCAAGAAGAGTCATGACCCATCTCATACTTGTAGGATGAACAACTTCATCAAGAAAGTATGTTATCAATTTTGACAAAACTATTGCAATTATTGATCTTCTGAATATATAATAATGGGTAAACCAAGAAACGAAGATGATTGAATTTCCAAAAGAGAACTTTCATACAACACCTGTACTCTCCTTAAAATTTCAAGTTCAATTTTACCAATTGAGAATCACACTACCCAAGAGGGGAAAATGTTGTATTAAGCAAAGACACATTTCCTAACAACCACTTCCGTGTAACTAAAATGAACAGTTTAATTAAGAATAATTTTTTCTCAGCTAAACTAATTACCTACTCATCAAATATAGAAGTCAGGCACCATTTCTGCAATTTTCTCAAGCACCCAACTACACAACCTATTTGGTGCTGAACAACAGAGCCATAACAAACACCCATTTAAATTACGAATTGTTTCAATAGATTAATGATGAGGCTATGCAAAAACCAACTACATAATACACACACCTTTCCTCATTTGCAATGGATCAATAATGGGTGATTCCTAATATAAGAAATACCAGCACAAAAAAGTACTGGTTAATAATTCAAAACTCTAACCAGTTACATTTAATTCATCACAGTCTATGCAAAGTGTAAAGAACAGAGAGTACATTACCAATGACAACTTTTAGTGCCTCACGAATTGTATCCTCCAGAATATTAACAAAAGGCTCCTGAAAAAAAATTGAATATCAAATAACAGAATTCATTACTTACTCCATTTTGAAACCTTTTTCACTTTCCAGGCTATATACTGTAATAATACATACAACTACAAGTTTACTCATAAAACATAATTAATATCTATTCTGAATACAGTCTTTATCAATAAATTAAATTCCCATAAACACTTGGTAAAGCTGCAAGCTAGCAATAATTCATCTTACGTAACTCTCAAACTATAAAATCAAACAGTTCTATTACAATAAGGACACTGGATATTAAGTATTAACCTATTACATATGTTCCTAACATTTACGCCTTAGACAAACTGTTGGCAACCTCCAACATAATGTATATTTCAGCTCCTCTAAATACTGGTTTGTCCAGGCCTTCTGCTAACAAAAGATATCCACGAGCATATGAATCTGTTGTCTCTAAACATTTGACAACTCTAGCATTTAACATGAAGAAAATTGTGTCTGATAATATAACAAATGTCTTCTTGTTCAAAACTTAAGCTAATTCTCAATTTCTAAACACATAAACTCTTTGAGGTATTTTATCAAATACATTAAATGAAACACTTAAAAACCCAGAATTCATAGATGTTGGAGAATGGTTTAACCATAATTTTCCACAATAATCATTTCTTATTACTACAAACATTCTAAACTCCCTTGACTACAAACAGTTCATAAGCAAACACAACAAACATTGCAACACAATACTTTATTCAACTAAATTTATGTAATCATAATTAAAAACATAAGACTTGCCCTCTTTAATTTACTGAGTTCTAGCCCAAACTTGCAGTTAGATGAGTTCAAATCCTCATTTGGACTGCCTCTTACTCCAATCCCTCTTCTAATTTGGTTATAGACTTAATTCTCAGAGAATTCGGCTATATCCTTAACAATAACTTGATGGATTATTATGCTTTAGTAATATTGAGATGTGAAGACCCAAGTAGCTAAAGAGAGATGAAAAACGAAAATGAAAGAGGAATAATAATATTGAGAGAGACAATCCTCGACGATGAAGAAGGAAGAGGGAATCGCCGGTGAATAGGAAGAGGGAGAGGGAAAAGGAAATCACAGGTGAGAAGGAGAAATACGTGAAATTTTTTGGGAAAAAGGGGAACAAAATGCAATCAGCTTACAACCTTTCCCTCTTCCATGAAATGTATTTATATTACAATTTATATTAACCATAATTAATTCTAAAAATTTTATTTAGAACAAATTTGCTATCAATTTTATCTCTCGTAAAAAACTTCTGAACAATAATATATAGTGAGTAATAATTCCTTCACTAAATAGATTTTTTTCCTCGCAAATTTTCATCATAAATTGACTCCAAAAATCTTTGTATCACCACAATTTTTTAAAGAAAAAATATAAATTGTGAAGGATGTTTCTTTCGCTAATAACTATATTGTCACTATACTTTTTTCCTTCACCGTTCCTTCGCTAAACAACTCCTCATATGAAGGAATAAATTCCTTTCATAAAATTTCCTTCGCTACATCCCTATTTTGGTGTAGTGTCAGGTTCGCGACATCAGTACAGACAAGAAAAGAAAAGAGGGAGATACATACGAGGGATAAGAGGGAGTAGGGGAAGAAGAGAGACCAATACACACCACCGCCAAGCTTTCCAACAGAGACCACGCTAGGTAACCCCAATTAATCTCTAAATTAAACTTTTAGTTATCCCTTAATCCCTAAATCTCTAAATTAGACCAATTGTGCTTTTGTAATTCTATTTTTTGTACATTTAAATTGGGTTGTTCTCAATACTCTCTAAATGCATTTAAAATTAAATGGTACAATATGTGTGTGGGTAAAGAATGTTTCTTTTTCGATTATTTTTTGTAAATTGATAATTTCAATTGCACTTCATAAGAACGGCGCTTGTAGAAGGAGATTTTAAGCGAGCTAACCCCTACCATTCTTTAGAGGGTTTACTTTGATTTCTTCTATTATACTTATACACTACATGATTTACTAGTTGCATGCTTAAACTAAATTATTTATGTTTTAGATCTAAGTTGCATATCTTTTAATATTTACAGGGTTACTAATTGATCATGTGTTATTACTTTTTTGAATGTTTCTTGCTATAATCTCAGTTTCTATCTAGTTTTCAACTGATACTTGGATGGAGATTTTGTTTCTTTTGTAAAACAGAGAATAAATAATTTTTAGATAGTTGTTCATTCTCATAATCTATTATTAAATTATCTGATATCTAATAAAATCAATCACATGGTAGCACATAGCAGTGGATACAATACTAGTACTGATTCCTGGCGGTTCCCCCGCTAATCTTCCTATAAATTCCATTCCTAAAACCCCGTAGACTGCTTTGGTTTATCTAGTCTTGATCTTGATTGACCCATTGATGTACCTGAGAGACTAGATTGGATCTAGAGTCGTAATTTGGTTTATTAGTGTGTTTTCATGTGCTAGGTGTTTTTGCCAGAGGAGCTTGGCCCGGGTGACCTTGGAATTTGCAATGATGTTTGTTTATATTGATATACGTCCATAGAAAACATATATAAATAAAGGAGGACTCAAAAGTATAGTTTATTTGGTAACCGAGGAACCTGTAGCTACTACGTCACAAAACCATCAAAATTAATTGAATATCAAATTAGCTTAATTAAAATAACTTCAATTTCGTTAGATATTCACTGCTAAAATAAACTAAGTAACACATACTTAGTTTCTCACCGAACCCATAAAGATATTAATGAACAAAAGTAATATCATACTCTGAAATTAAAGAACTAAAAGATAAGTGCCCTAATCAGAAGTAAGTTAATTATTTAGCTCATGTGTAAAGTAAAGATAGAAGCTTGCAAAAATGAAAGAGCGAGTTTTTGGAACTCTGAATTTGTAGTATACTCCTGAACTTTTTACTACTTTAATTTGTATTCAATCGTTATTGTTTTGGTCTTATTATATTGGAAATTTGTATATTTCTCTTGGTTTGTGTCTTGGGTGCCTAGAAATGACCTTATATACATGTCGTCGTGCATGTGGCTAGTCCATATTATAGGGGAGACTCTGGTGAAATTTTTTTATTGGTCGGGTAGTTGTGAATATTTATACTATTAACGAGCCTATTGGTGATTCACTAGAGCCTATTAAGGGCATTGGAGATGATGAAATTTGGGCTTAAATGTGAGGCCACACGAGGCCACGCCAAGCTTAACCAAGCCTCACGAGGCCAAGCCAATCTTGGTTGTTAGCATGGTAAGCTATTAGGGAAACATTAAGCCAAAATAAGCGATCTTTAGGGAGGCGTAAAGGCAAATGAGAGAAGGTAACTAGACACACTTGGTTAATATGAATGAATCTCCAAGATACTCAAAAGTTGTATAAATGAGTTAGCAAACTCTGATATAAAGCTAGCATGAATGAAATACCTTACGTATTCACTTACGATAAACAAGAAAAACAAATTTAAAACAAATTAAAATAAAATAACATGATATAATATAACTATTAAACTAAGTAGCATTTACTTAGTTTCTCATACTAAATTAAATAACATTTAAAGTTTCTCATACTGCTTTAATTTGCATTCATTCGCTAACATCAAGTATGCTTAAATGTTAATCATATGCTTACAAGTTAATTTCTACCAAGAGGAAATGCTTCATAGACCTCCTATAATAAATATAGAGGACAACAATGATGTAATCCAGTTAGAGGGTGGAGATGAACACGATGAATTGGATCCCAAGAGGCAGATTATTGTGTATGATGACAATAATCTTTGAGGAAGAGTTATTGATGACGACAACGACACGAATAACGAAGAAGAAGATGGTTATGAATCTCCGATACTTGTATAAAATGATTCTGACTCATCAGACAACGATTTCATTAAAATGTATGTTTAGTTTTAATTGTATTACAATGAATTACATATAGGAATGTTCTCTATATCCTTAACATGTTTTGTACGTTCACTAGTACGCTCTGTTTAACATGTTTATGTTCATGTTTATGTACCTTTCATTTATGTTCTCTATATAGGAATGTTCTCTATATCCTTAACTATATCATTTATAGTTGTCGTAGTTAACTATTTTGCAGTCATGTTTATGTACCTTTCACTTATGGTAATCGTAGTTAACTATTTTATACAATTAATTGTCATTAATAAATTTCATACTAACATCCTAAATTTTTTATTTATAGATGTCTTCTGAACCTACAACACGAAAGCGCGGGTTGGGTCGGGGCCCTAATCATGTGCCGAAGGCCCCGGCTAATCCGGATGATCGCATTCTTATACAGATCCGTCCTCCTCCAGAAAGCACGTAAGTTAAACATCATGTATATATAAGGGTTTAATATTTCCATTGTTATAAATATATTTTAATGTAAATTATTGTATATTGTAGTGATTTTTAAGATAATAAAATTGTGGAAGTGCATTTCACAATTATCTTTACTTCTGAATCGCTTACGCCGGTGATTACATGGCTTAACACACCTCGCGCCTATAAGGATCTGATTTGAAATTTGAATTTGGGTATATTTTTTTATCACTCTGATAGATAATACATAGTTAATCAAATAATAGTTTAGTAATGTTGGATTATGATAGTATAACAGTTTTAATATTATTATTGTTGTTTTATTTACAGAAGCGGTATAGATGGGACGACGCACAGGCATCGATTATTCGAGACCTTCATTACGCGCAATGCTGCCATTCAAACTAAAGATAATCTGAACAAGGAACGACAGAAAGCCCTACACAATGCTGAGATTGACCATTCAGGACAGGGTGAGGAGTATATGCATGAGCATAGCCCCTGGTGGTGCGTACAACCCATATGGGTGCAAATGTGTGACCAGTTGAGAGCTGAGAGCTAGGTCAAGAGACGCAAGACTGCCGCCTCGAACAGATCCTCAGGTGTATCTGAAGGCGAAAAGGCAAAAAGCGCGTCTGAGGGCGGCAAGCAAGATATCATAGGCATAAGATATTCTTTGCTAGGGTACATATGTATAACAAGCTTATTGGCTTAGTTATTTGTCTTTATGTTTACAGTCATGTTTTGTAGCTAAAATATCATATGTTTACATATTAATATGAGAACATGAATCGTAGGAGTCTCAGTCTCAAGGTCAACCTATCAATTGGTTGGATGTGTATGTGGCCACCTGTGATGGTCTGCCTGATGCTGTTCAGATACCAGTAATAAGTTAACTTTATACTAATATGTTGTTTATAAATTGTGATGACCTTTTTTAGCATTTATTTATTTATTT
Organism: Panax ginseng; assembly: GCA_020205605.1. Classification (NCBI taxonomy): domain Eukaryota; kingdom Viridiplantae; phylum Streptophyta; class Magnoliopsida; order Apiales; family Araliaceae; genus Panax; species Panax ginseng. The sequence goes on from CM035149.1 coordinate 22,937,334, forward strand.
TTAACTATTTATTTGTTGACCTTCTGACATGACACTTATAAGGGCTTAATTAACGAGCGCTATCTTGAAGGCACCCCGCATCCGTCGATTGATCAAGAATTGTGGGAGAGGGCGTTCGTCGTGAAGAAAAACTATGTTAAAGGCCAAGGACAAAAATGATGCTCGACCATCGATTAGCACAGTGACTCTGCTACCTGTACCAGTCTACGATCATGGTCATCCAACCTATCATACTCCCCTGTTGACTATGTGAGAGCGATCTGTCGAGAATCGTGATCTTCTTCATTATCTTTGGGCAGGCATCGCATTCTCGAGTCTGATGAGTTGGCGGAGGCGATGGCATGGCGGCTGAGATCGAAAGTGGCGACGGTATATAAAAAATATTATTGTTATCACACATCTTTACTTATATGTTTCACTACATTGTCTATTGTTTAGCTTTCCCCAAGTCATAGAAGTATCAACACATGTAACATATATGTTTTATTCTTTTGTTAATTACAGGGTACTAATTTGGATGATCCATGAAGAGTTAGACCAGTCATGTTAGATTTGTAAAGCCTTGTTAGACTTATTTTTTAGATTTTTAAAGCCTTGTAATCTTTTAGATTCATTCTTTAGACTGTATTGGTTTACGATTCTATTATATGGATGTTTACGATTGTATTATGTTGTGTTGGTTTAGATTCATTCTTTGGACTATATGGATGGATGTTTATCATATAGTAGTTATCATGGATGGATGGATGCTTATATATATTGCTGTTTGTTGGGATAGAAAGCAATTATAAAGTAGGTTATTTTTGGGAAATCAATAAAACAGGGAAAATATTTATAAAAAAACATATATAATGATCGCGTCGCGATCGCTAATACTCTAACAAATGATAGCGTTACCTTCTTGGACGTCAGCGACCGCTATCATCGTTATTACCGATCGCTGACACGTGTGCCACATCACACCTGACAGATGACTCAGAATGAGTCAGAATAGCGACGACTGAGGTCGCTGATTGCGGTCGCCAATAAGTCGGTTGCTATTGCTGGTCGCTGATGTCCATCCAGCGACCAGATTAACTGCGACTAGTAATATTAGTGACCGCCTGCGGTCGCTAATAGTCATCTACGACCATATGCGGTCGCAGATATGCGGTCGCTGATAAGCCTTTTTGTTGTAGTGATGCATAGTAAAGAATATATGTTGCATGCGGATATGCATAGTAAATGAAATGTAGTGCATATGAAATTGTGTGCTATGTGAAACGTGATAGACTGTTAAATTTGCTATGCTGTCGAGCTCAATCTTGCAAACACAAACTTTTTCCTGGTTAATGATGTTAGGAAATATTACTTGCTATACGGATGATGAAGATTGAACGAAGTTCAAAATGAATACATTTCCTTGAATTAGAAATGGTATAAATCTACGATAGATAGTTTTGTCAAATGTAATTGACAGTTATGTATAATTTGAAATGTTGAATGGATAAAGAATGTTTATTCTGAAATAAGAATAGATATGATTCTAAAATAAATGAATCATCGATAGAAAAGATATGAAGTATTGAGACTTAAGTTTTTAATACGTTTACACAGATTATACAAATCATATAATAAATATGATTCTAGTATACAGAAGAATTGTACGTAAAGGTTGCGATTCCGGGAATGAATGAATGGAAAGAAAAAAAGAAAAAAATTTATTCCGCACTTTTAGCTATTTTAACATTAAATAATATTTCAAAGCTAGAATAGGATAATATTAACGCACAAGATCGGGGAGAGAAAATTTTCCCATTTTGGGGGCGTCACACCCCTCCACCACCCACCCACCCATTCTAAGGATGCCTATCTGAATTTCACCATTAGAATATTAGACTTTTAAATTTTTCTGATTACGTCTAAATTGATAGTGTCACATCAGAAAGTTAATGACATTGTAGCGATACGTGACTAAAAAAATACTTATGTGTAATATTGAGTTTTATTTTAAAAATTATTCAATTAAAATTTTTATACAAAAAAGGATAAATATAGGATCATTATTAATTTTAAAGTAAATTATTATTATAATTTTAATATAAAACCATTATTAATTTTTTAAAATAAATTTAACGATAATTTAACCTTTTGATAAATTATTAATTTTTTAGTAAATTTAATTTTTTTAAAAGTAAATTTCATGAAATTTTTTTAAAGTAAAATTAATAATGGTCTTATATTTATCCATTTTGTACAAAAAATTAATTGAATAAATATTAAAATGAGACTCAATATTACACAATAGTATTTTTTTAGTCATGTGTCACTGTCATGTCATCAATTTTTTGATTCGGAACTATCAATTTAAACGTGATCAGAAAAATTTAATGGTTTTAATCCTCTAATGGAAAAAAATCAAGAAGATAATCCCCAAAGTAGAAAAATAAATATTTAATCTCCTAATTGAAAAAAATTGATAAGACAATCCTCAAAGTAAAAAAAAAATTAAACGTTTAATCCCCTAATTGAGAAGACAATCCCTAAAGTAAGGTAACGTTCAAGGTAAGGTATTAATCCATATTTAGGCCTATAATTTATTACGAATAAATTAGTTATAACGTTCAAGTATCAAATCTACATGATCATGAAGTTACTATTTTTACGCTCCCCAATCTCTATATAAATCAAGTACTGAAGAATCAATAGAAATCATAACTTTATCATTCAGAACTGCAAAATATTATAGTATTTATACGATGAAAAGTCTCTTTCTTTTTTCCTTCTTTGCTATTTTTCTAACAGCAAATGCCAGTGGTGACTTCGAGGTTCATGTCGTGGATGGAATCCCTCAAGGTAGCTTGCGAATTCATTGCGCCTCAGGAGATGATGATCTAGGTTATCATAACCTATATAATGGGCAAGAATTCATGTGGAAATTTAATCCTGATTTTTTTGGTACTACTCTTTATTTCTGCCATTTTTGGTGGGGAACACAAGACAAGAGCTTTGAGGTTTATAATAAGTCGATTGAAAAGGTATATACGTATTGGCTAGCAAAGCCTGATGGTTTTTATTATGCTGGAAATGATCATCAATGGACCAAAAAATATAATTGGACTAATTAGTGGTTGATCATCTTTTTATGTTTGCACGCATGTATCCTCAAATATATATACAAAAATTCTTTTATTTTAATGTTGTGTCATAATTTTAACATTACTTATATATACACTATCAGTATATAATTTAATTAGTGGCTGATCATTAGACTTAACAAGCCTATCGGGCATGCACACGTGCTACGCGTGTAATTTATATACATACTAGTAATTGTCCGTGCCTGAAGGCACGACGTAACGAAAAATTAGATTAAAATTCAAAAATTAATACATTACCTAAAGACTTTTTGCAACTTAAAATAACTTATAATCAGACATAACAATTATCATAAATCATGAAGCTAAAATTGTGAGATATTCATGAAGTAAAATCATGTCGAAATCTATTAAAGTGATAAATGATTACTATGAGTAAAAGAATAAATGTTTTTGAAAAGAGGTGGCCAATGTGAATATTTAAAATATAAATGTACAAGTTATTTGACATGGTTGTGTGGCTAATACGTTCATATATAGTGAAAATGTAAATATCTGCAAAACGAAGAGTAAAGCGAATGTGTTAGCGGGATAAAATATTTATATATTAGATAATGATTCGAGTTAACTCACGAAAATGCAAAATAATAATATAAAAATTATTTATATTAAAGGAATAATATAGTAAATTGAATTGTACTATAAAAGCTATTTATTAGCTGTTTAAGTCCTGAATTAATGAGTAAAGGCATAAGATATTTCAAAAGTGAAATATAAATGATTGAAGCTTCAAAGTGTAAAATATTTACATACTAAAATGTGAGGAACCTTTATTTGGTGAAAAAAGGTTAAAGCGAAATAAGTTTCTAAATAAACTAATATTCATTTTGAGTAAGAATAAATAATATTAGTTTGTATAAAACTAATAATTATTATTGATGAATATACATGCATGTTTTGTAACATATTCAATTATCTAATATGTGTGTGCATGTAAATATAATTCTGTAGGAATTGTGGAGAAACTCTAGGTTAACTTTTGTGGTTATCTCCAATCAAACAAATTTTTCAGTTGTATTATGTTTGTGGATTAAATGTGATTATGTGGTGAGTTACATACCATGCTTTATGAATTGTTAAAGTCAAAATATGACTAAGTTAATTGGGTTATGGAACTTAATTTATATGTGATATGTGATAGCACATGTTGTATGATGTAACTCGATAAATTAAAAATGTATAATGCATGAATGTATGCTTTGTAAGGAATAATTTATGCATGTAGGATATGCATAGTAAGGAATATATGTTGCATGCGAATATGCATAATAAATGAAATGTAGTGCATATGGAATTGTTTGCTATGTGAAACATGATAGACTGTTAAATTTGCTAGGCTGTCGAACTCAATTTTGCAAACACAAACTTTTTGCTGGTTAATGATGTTAGGCAATATTACTTGCTATACGGATGATGAAGATTGAACGAAGTGCACTACAAGAAAACCGACTATTTTCGACGGATGTAACCTCGACGGATTATAGTCCGTCGCAAATATAAAAATTTTGATAGACTACTTCGTCGAATATAATTCCCTCAAAAATATTCTAAGGACGATGGAATTCCGTCGGAAGTAGTAGGCACTTAATGGCGCCAAATTTCGTGCCACCGCGAAAACTAACTTCGACGAAATCATGGTTATTTCTGAGGGAATGCCTGTCGAGGATACTTTAACTCCGAGGGACCTATGTTCGACGACTATTCCATCGGAATTAATTAATAAAACCGTAAAAAAAAATCAGATCAGCCCAGACGCCCATTTCCTTTATTTTCTTTCCATCTCTCGACTCCCCGTCTCTCCATCTCTCGACTGTTCGTCTCCAGCTCTCCATCTCTCGATCTCTCGATCTCTCAAACACCTACACTTTTCAAAGCTTCCTCCCATTTCTTTCATCCGCCTTTTCGTCCTCGTTTTTTCGGCCGTTGCTCGTGGCGGCGCTGTGGTGGTTTGGTAAAGCTTGTGGCGGCACTGTGGTGGTTTGGGAAAGCTCGTGGTGCCACCGTTTCCTCCTCCTCTTTTACCATTAGCAGCTAGCTTGCCGGCTTTAAGGTTCTGCCCTAATTTTTTCCCTATTTAGAAATCCCCAATTAACTCCATAATAATTGTTAATATATAGTTTTTCTACCATAATCAGTAATTATAAATAGTTTTTGTTATAATAATTGTTGATAATTTATGCCCTAATGTTCCCCTATTTAAAAAATTACATATTTGAAGAAAGGGTTTGTGACTGTTACATGTTCTGATATTCTGATTTTGTGATATTGTTAATTGATGAGGAGTTCTGTAATTTGAATTGGGACTGATCGAGGAGTTATATTTGGGACTATTACATATATGTTCTGATTTTGTGATTCTATTAATTTGAATACATATTTTGCTTTGTGATTAGTTTGGGACTGATATAATTAGTAAGGGTTTATTGATTTATGTTATTAGTGTGATGATGATGTTTGATGTAGGTATATTTGTTATTTTAAATGTAATTTACATCGTAATTATTCAATTCAAAATTTGATTTAATTTAATAGATAAATTAATTTAATAAATAATATTTAAAGATATATAATACAATACAAATAAAATAAAATACAATAAAACATAATAATACAATAAAATAAATAAAATAAAATAAAATAAATTTAATTTAATTTAATAATAAAAAAATTAAAATAAAAAAATTAAAATAATAAATAATAAATTAAATTAAATGATAAATAATAATAATAATAAAAAACTAAACTAGGATTTAAATATATCTCAAGCTGGAGATGGTAGCCATGATGGAGGCTCTTCTTCAGGCGCGAGTAAGTTGTCTTAACTAGGATTTAAATATATCTCAAGCTGCATTAATTACAATGATTATTGAAGTACTATGTTAAATACAATTATTACAGATGCACCTCGTCGACGACACCAAGGGACGAACCTCAGTATCTTTGGTCGCGTCCGCCAAGGCGGCTACACTTACAAGATCGATGGATGTCGTTTCCCAGTGATGGCTTATTAATATATTCAGATTTATTTCTATCGCTTATTGCGAAACACAATTCACATAACACATATTGTTATACTTTTTCTGTAGTATACTAGACCCGGTGGCTAAGCACACCCTACACGCGATTTGTTTGACGCATCTCCTGAGAGGGTGCGTGCAGTTCAGTCAGTATGCGTGGTACGATGCCACTTTTATGCAGACCGTCTTGCGGGAGTTTCACGTAAGATAAGCATATTATCACTACATAGTTGTATTGGGATGACGAAATCAATTGTTCTTAATTTTAAATAATCTTTTGTTATAGGTTTATTATCGATTTGACCCGAGCATCTCTCAGTCAGCTGGTGATGATGTGATTGAGCATCACGTCATTGCGAATTACTACTGGATGGTTTTGTATGAGATGCGATGAAGGCAACTTCAGGCGGTTGTGGACAAACCGGGACCACCATCAGAGATCATCAGCCCCGTATAGTCTCTAATTTAGCCTAGGAGGCTATGTGTGCGCACTGGGAGGCTGATGACTTCAAAAAAGTGCGAGCGGTAGAAGAAGAACGAGTGGTCGACTCCGGATAGTACACACCATCGGGTTCTCGATGCGTTCGAGGAGGCGTAAGACGGTAAGTGCATTGCATTTAGTTATTTATGTGTCAAGTTCTCACACAAATACTTAAGACCTATTTTATGAATGTTTGTATTAGGCATTGGGGAGGACCTTGGGCTGAGATCCTACCATTCTAGAGTTTTGGGATCGAGCCCACACGCCAAGAGACGGCGTGCTTTGTCTCAAAGCGACTTTAGCTATCTGGGTAAAACTCATCTTATTATTTAGCTTTTAATAATATTCAATCGTAAATAAAATGATATAATTAACATACGTATACAAAATACATTACAGGACCGATTTCAGAGGCTTCAGGATGAGCGTATAGGTGTGCTGGAGACTATTAGGAGGGGTTCTGAGCCATTAGATTCTGCCACCCCTCTTCCCGATATTGTATTAGATCGGAATGAGGAGCTGAGACTATGGGTCGCGTCTCAAGATCCCCCTATTAGCAGTACCGGTAGATATCGAGTGTTGGGTCTGCCGAGGATACACGCATATACACTTCCTGGAGGTAATATTTTTTTATGTTTTACGAAATTATCCGAATTTATCACATTATATAAATTATTATTAGTAATTAAATGTGTATCTCTTTATAGGCTCCGGCCCGGCCGCTTGTCGTCGAAACACAATGTCGAGACCATCTCATCTACGGCTGGCTTGGATGACGATATCTTCCGACGGCTGATAGGGGTCGTGTCGGATAGGTTCCATACCGATCCTGTCTTTCGGCGTCAACAATTGCCTTCTAGTTCTCGTCTTCACAAGATTGCGCAGGAAATTAGAGCAGGGGCCTCTGCAGAGAGTACGGGATTACCACGGGAGCAGTTCGACGCTTGGAGCGCAGAGATGCTCCGGATGGTGATTACCCTCTTGGAGGAGGCTTTTCGTCCGCGCCCCACCTACTCATGTATTCTTATTGTTTATGTTTTTCAATTAAGGCTAGTTTGTTAATTCTCACACACATATATATACATACATATATATATATATATATATATATATATATATATATATATATACGGACTAATGATTTATATTTTGATTCTATCAATGAAGGTGGCGATGATGGCGGCAAAGTGGCGATAATGAGAAGGAGCACGAGGCTGATTTCCATACACCAGAGCAGCGTCGTTCACCTCCGTCCGATGATGATACTTTTACTAGTTTATAGTTCATTTATATATATTCATGTTATTGTAGAACTTTTGTATATATTGTATTGTCTAATTGCGTCTGTACAACTATTGTAAATTATATTGTTTAACATTTATGGAAAATTAGCTTATATTTGTAATTGGTTAGCTTATAATACGTTTTAGTGGATATTTGAATGTGAATGTGAATGATAATGAGTTGAAGATTAAGTTTTAGTGCTATGTTGCATATTTGAATGTGAGATACAGGTTTATATTACTGTGTATTAGGTTGTCACAAGTTATAGGTACATTAATGGGTTTAAACACCTGGAAACTGAACTTTTAAAATCTACATTTAAAAAAAATAGTTAATTCCGATGGAATAGGGTATTTTCGACGGAACTTCCCTCGGAGGTAACAAGCAACCAATTTTTAATAAATGTTGAAATATTCTAATTTCAGTCGTAAATACGTTATCTTCGACAGAATGTATCTGTCGTAAACACTCTATCTCCGACGCAAATTTCGTCGAAGTTATTAATTAGTCAATTTTAATAAATATTGGGTTATTTTAGTTTTCAATCGGAAATAAGATAATTTCGAGGGAATAAATCTGTCGAACATAGGGTCTATTATATTCGACGGAAAGTTTTGTCCTATATATTCTGTCGAAAATAGGTAATATTCGACGAAAAATCCGTCAGACATAATTTCGTCGAAGATAATTAATATCCGACGGAATTCTTGACGGATCTTATTTTCGACGTGTATATATATAATTAGAATTTTCGGCGGATATTTTAAATCCGGAAATAATATATTTTCGACGAAATAGGATTAGTTCCAATGGAATAGTCCGTCAGAAATAAGCTTTTTTCTTGTAGTGGTGCAAAATGAATACATTTCCTTGAATTAGAAATGGTATAAATCTATGATTGATAGTTTTGTTGTGAGACCTCAAATTTTATGAAATAAAAGTATTCAATTTTCTTATAATTATTATTTTATTTAGTAAATGGTTAAATTGATAAAAGGTTAAAGTTAAGGGTGATATGTGAATTTTTTTTAAAGTAAGCAAGTTGTCATAAAATAATCGGTGATAAAAGTATAGTAATGCACATGGTTGCATAGTAACACACGGTATTGTACATTATCTTTGATTATTGATGCTTATGTGAGAAATCACTCAATTTTATTCAATTATTGTCACAATATTTTATATTATTAAATCAATAATTGAGATGACACAGTTATTCATATTATTATTTATATTATTGACAATTTCTAGAAAATTCTGTCGAGGAAAGGGGTTAGGTCATCTAATTGCGCGCCAATAGGGAGAAATCCTTATCGGAAAGCCCCCTCTTTCCTGGGAACGATTTGGTTGTTAATATTGCGAGTTATAATAATGATGAATAAATGTTATTAAAAATCGAATTTGAGTTCAGAGTTAAATTTGGAGACGCTGATGTGATATTTTAGTCCAAAACGATGAAATTAGTAAAAATAGATTATAAACACAAAATTTACCGGGGTTGACTTTTTGGTCAAAAAGTCAACAATTGACTTTTTCAAAAAAAGTCAAACTTCAAAATTTCAAAAATGAAATTATTGATAAAAATATTTCCATTGTGTTGGGATTATTAGTGTTAGTGGAAATCGATAATTATTTTGATAATAATTGATGTTTGGAGGTTATATTGAGCAATCGGATAATTAATCGGATAAATGAGCAATTAATTGCTATTAATTCACATGCTTATAATTATTTGTTCACATGTGTGTACTATTGATTCACATGCATGTACTATTAGGGGAGGTGGTGCAAGATTGATAATACTTGCATGACTAAATTAAAAATAGAGGTATAGATGAAGATACTATACTGTAACTATTTTTTTCACATGTATAGAACTATTTGTTCACATGTATGTACTATTGATTCACATGATGTACTATTAGGGGAGGTGGTGCAAGTTTGATAATACTTACAGGACTAAATTAAAAATGAAAAAAAAGATGAAGGTATTATACTATAATATTTCGAGCCCCAAAATGTGTAATTATCGAAACTGTATTTTCTTATAAATAGAAGCTTATTTTTCTCACCAATTCACTAAGACTCGCAAGAGCAATTATAGAGAGAGAAGCTATAGAGAGAAAGAAGAAGAGAAGTCTGTTACTTTATTATTCTAGTATGCAGTCTTCTTCTGAGGTAAGGGGTATTATTTATTTCATATTCTGAAGAGATATTATTTTCGTATTTGTATGAATATTATTTTCGTTCAATATTCGTAAGGAATATCATCTTCGTTCAATATTCGTAGGAATATTATTTTCGTTCAACAGTCGTAAGGGGTATTATTTATTTCATATTCTGAAGAGATATTATTTTTCGTATTCGTATGAATATTATTTTCGTTCAATATTCCTAAGGAATATCATTTTCGTTCAATATTCATTTTCTTCGTTTAATATTAGTAAGGAATATTATTTTCGTTCAATTTCCATAAAGGATGCTATTTATTTCTTATTCATAAGGGGTATTATTTCTTACTATTCACTCAGGTACTATTCACTCTGGGTATTATTTATGGGGTACTATTCACTCGGAGTATTATTTACGGGGTACTATTCACTCCGGTATTATTCACTCGGGGGTATTATTCATGAAGTACTATTCACAGGGTACTATTCATGAATTACTATTCACAGGATACTATTCACGAAGTACTATTCACGGGATACTATTTACGATAAAAAATTAATTCTTTTCTATCCAAATTAATTTTTGATACATGAATATTATTCATGAATTTTACTCCACAATTGGTGATCATGTTGACAATTTAGATATTCTTGAACTCTGGATAAATTATATTATAAATGTTTAATATTTATCCTTTATCTCATTTGATTGATTCTTTATATCATTGTCATGATCCTCATGTTTATATTACGTTAAAAGTCATCTTTGGCCCGTAGTGCATAGATGGATTTGTTGATTATTAGTTTTCTGAGTTTTGTGTGTCTTTGGCACGTAGTGCAAAGAAGAAGCGTTAATTGATATCTTTGGTCGTAGTGCAAAGATGAACTGTTGATTGATAGCTTTGGCCCGTAGTGCAAAGATGGACAGGTGTATGACATGATCACGATCACTACTGGTGATACTAACGAATATCCTTAGCCGTAGTGCAGGAATAATTAGATGGTGTGATTGACAGGATCATGACCATTTGTTAACCGTTGAATGTCTTTGGCCGTAGTGCACTGACAGACAATTGATTGGTATGATCATGACCATTGGTTTTATAGTTGAATATTTTTCGCCCGTAGTGCAAAGGTAGACAACTGATTGGTATGATCATTGTTATTATATTTGAATATCTTTAGCCTTTGGGGTAAGGATAATGAGTAAACGTTCTATTAAGCCTTTGTGGCAAGGAGAAACTGTTGATTTACATGATTATAAATATGAATTGTGGATTTAACTATAATCTTTGGTGGTTAAGATGAAGACAGGTAATGAGAGTTCTTTTTGTCTTGGGTATAACAAAGAACTGTTGATGAGTATTACATGAATGAAATATTAAAGATGGACTTTTAATCTAGAGGAGATAATAGGCATTATGTTATACTGGACTCTTCTAAGGGATTGCTTATTCCGCTGCAGTTGTTGATCTAAAACTTGTTGTCTATTGTATTTTATCAGTTGTTATACTGTTGAAGGCTAAGGATAATTTATTCTACATTATCTTAGTCATTGAAATTTATCTAGGCACACTTAGAAGGGGGGTTGAATAAGTATGGGAGCAATCTATGACCAATTTTTAAATTTTAAACTAAACTATTAATTTCAGGCTACTATAATAATTGAAATCAGCTTACTGAATTAATATAGTCTATTTAGAAAATATCCTGCTGAATTTATAACTTAGATAAAATACTTGGTGTTAAATAATTATATTAATATAATGCAAGTATTCAAATTTTAATTATTAAGATAATTAAAATGGCTTATGTGATTTTAAAGTAAAGCAAATAATAAAATCAACACCAAGATTTTTTTATGTGGTTCAGCTATTACCCTCTATAATAATAGCCTAGTCCACGTCAAATACCAACTAGTATTGGAGACTCACTTTATTTATTTATTTCTTTATAAATAAATACAGATTACAAAACAGATTCCAACAAAAATTAATTAACAATTAATTCCTCTTGAGCTCTCTTGCTCCTTGTGCACCTATGCACTCTTCAAGCACCTTTGCTTTCTTGAACCTGTTTGTAAACCTTTTCTCTAATCCACTAGGATTAACACCTTTAGACTACACTTAGTCTAAAATAAAACTTCAATACAAATATAGAGGTCTATGATCAATGCAAGAATAATCAATTTAACAATTAAAGGCTCAACTATATGCAATGATCAATTAGCACAAAATAAATAAACAATTAATTTCTTACCAAATACCAGCTCAAATAATATCAGAAATTTAATTGCTTAGCTTCTCAAGAATTGCACTCAGTAAATCAATTCGTTCAATAACAATAATTAGTGCAATAATAAATTCGTGAGTTGTGTATCTTCTGAATGAGAAAACATCATTTATATAGCCAATACACAAGTTACCGTTAATAATAGATATGCTCAAACGAAAATTCCCACAACGGTAAAGCTTGACTTAGTCTAATATATATCCAGACTCATAATCTTTGTTAGCTATGCAGTTTGAATAAATCAACAATACTTTTAAGAGATAACTCTTCATATAACACTTTTGACTTTATCTCACCATATAAAAAGTGACGTAAAACAACTAATAGTGGAACAACTGAAATGACGTATGACATCATACTCGTTTCTCAACAAATCTTTAGAGTTCCAATAAACAATTACTCCTTGAAAACTGCAATCAACAAATCACAATAAAGTAGCTGCCATCCTTTTGATTTTCTAGGAAACCATGATTACATGCACATCCACGTGTAGAAAAATGTCCAAGAGATATCAATTAATCACTTTTTCAACCTTGTACAGATATCAAAATGCTATTATCCTTTTTAGCTTCTAGACATGCTCATATCTCCACGTGTGTGTAAGTATATAACTCAAGTAACAGCATGTAACATATATCAAATACATGTAACTTATATCAAGTAAAAGTAATAATGATTTCTTTTGTACTTGACGATATTAATCTTAATTCCCATCTAATATTAATTTAATATTAGAAAATCTTTTTCCATTAGATAAAAACATTTTTCCTTTTAAGACATATAATAACAATGTAAATAATATGTCCTAGAGTCTTTAAATGAAAAATCAATTACTATGCAATTGACCTTACATTTTTCTCCTAGAAAGAAAACTTTCTTCCTCCATTTGAAAATCCCACCAATATTCTTTTATCAACAGATACCTGAAACACCATAAAACAATTTAGAACTTGAACATTTCATCATCAAAACATAAGGATAGAATATGACAAAGTCAACATTCTCCCCCTTTTTGATGATGACAACCCAAAATTCACCTTGATACTCAGCCAACCAATTGCAATGCACCCACTCAGGAACAGTTGAATGCGTATGCTGTATATGGAGTTTAGAACCAACATCATTAAACCTCAGAGCCACAAATTCAGCTAACTCCCCAACCTGATTACTAACGAACTTAATTTCCTGACTCAACTGACAAGAGTTGCGATTAAGTCGTCGTTGCATGAACTCAGCCAAGGCAGTTGTTTGCACCTTAAAACCGGCTTGTAAATCGATAAACTCATCTTCAATGTTATGATAGAGTTTATTAATTTTAGGTGCACCCAATAGCAACTTACCTTTTTCCAACAAAGTCATGCGATTATGAAGGGCAGTCATTTCAAGTTACATTTTTTCCTGATTACTAAGAATAACTTTCAACATGTCTACAATTTCGAGGAGAAAATGAAGTGAGAAATTTGAAACAGAGAAGATGGAATTGAGATTGGAGGAGCAGGATTTTCAGAAGTGACACGAATAAACATACCATCAAGTAAACTGATACGCGACATTTTCAATGAACTAACACTAATAGAATCAGTAACTGAAACAGAGTTTTCATTTTTAAAAGATATTTTAAAATGAGTAAACAGGGTAGTAAGACTAGCACTGTAAGGCAAACATGTCTTGGTTTTTCGCAAACAGGTGGTCATATGATGAAGCATCATTTGAGATAGATTAAAAGAAACACCTCTTAAAATCATAGTAACAATTATCAAGTCTTGATAGGTAAAATATGCTCCTCCACCTAAACGAGGCAACAGATTGTATCTAACAAGATGATGGAGGACACAAGAAATAGGAGAGACATCCACTGTTTTAGGAGTAAAAATATCACTCAACAAATTGTTGTTCATGACGATTTGTAACTGTTCCAGAGGAGTGAATGTAAAATGAACAGCACCTTTCTTTGTAAAAGGACACACACCAGAAGATATAATTTTCAAAATACTACCAAAATCCACGACCGAAAAATATAATGATTTTCCTTTGACAAAAGTAGTATAAAAATCACCATGACATTCTAGATTTGTGTAAAATTGTTGAACAAGTCTAGGGTATGCCACAGATGGGGGAAAAAGCATGGAAAAAATACCACAAGACTCAAAACAATAGTTTTAAAGGAGATTGTTGAAAACAGATTTGATCAACAGATTTTTCATAGACAAATTGTTTTGAAAAATAAGCTTTTTTAAAAGCGCACTCATCGCATTGCTTCAAAAATAGTTGTCGAGGCGGATCGGAGGAAAATTTAGGGTTTCACAAAGCTGGTGAAGGGTAACCTCTGGTTTAAAGAGGAGTCGTTGGTGACCTCACGAGAAGGTCCGGATGTTTTCAAAAGATGGAATTGAAAGTGGACTCATCGGGCCTTAGAAGAGTCCAGTACTACTGTCTCGGCGACACAACCTTCTTCATTTTCCTTTTACGGCGAGATGGTCCTGCAGTAGAGTGGGGAGGAACAACTGTCTATTCGTCATCGGATTCCATCATCGATCTCTTGTGTGTACGAGTTCTCATAGCGATTGAAGATTTCAGATGAAGAGAAATATGAGAGAGTAAGAGAGAATCAGATGAATTCTAAGATATAAATATAATGAAAAGATACAAAGTATATAAAATAAATGAATGCATGTATGTATCTAGACGTCTCCCAAGTCTTTTCGTCTCCCAAGGCTTTACGTCTCTCAAGAACCTCAGCCGACTTGTCTTTTCAATTTTCAAAAACCATGATGAGATTCATGTACATATACGTCTCCCAAGAAACCCTTAGTCTGTCTAGTCATTTTGGGTTTTCAAAACCAATTATGATAAACTCCTTTATTGTATCCATGATTTAAGGAGTTCAATTTAGCAGCCGAAAATATAATTATCCTAAATATGATATACATGCAATACTAGGATAACACTAATATAGATATTAAAATCATGCAGTACACATCCCAAGTTCTCTTCGCAGCATGCAAATCTATCTTTACTTAATGGTTTAGTAAAAATATCTGCAATTTGATTTTCAGTTGGAATAAAAATCAATTTAATTAAACCTTTTGACACATTGTCTCTTAGAAAATGATGTCTAACTTCTATGTGCTTTGTATGTGAATGTAACACAGGATTTTTAGATATATCTATAGCACTTGAATTATCACAATAAATAGGCACACAATCACATAATATATCAAAATCACATAGAGTTTGTCGCATCCATAATATCTGATAGCAGCAACTTCCTGCAGCTAGGTATTCACCCTCAGTAGTTGAAAGAGCCACTGAGGTTTTCTTTTACTATGCCATGATACGAGACTCATCCCAAGAAAGTACAAGCACCACTGCATTACTTTTCTATCAATTTGACATCCTGCATAGTCAGCATCTGAATAACCTATTAGTTCAAAGTGATTGGAAATTGGATAAAATAACCCTAAATTAATAGTACCACTTAAATATTTCAAAATTCTTTTAACAACATTTAAGTGTGATTCTTTGGGTTTTGCTTGAAATCTTGCACACAGACAAACACTATACATTATATTAGGTCTAGAGGCAGTTAAGTATAACAAGCATCCAATCATACCTCGATATTTTGTTATATCAACATCAATACCTTTGTCATCAATGGTGAGCTTTATTGATGTGCTCATAGGTTTACCTTTTGAGTTAGATCCTTCAAAACCAAATCGCTTGAGTAATTCTTTTGTGTATTTGGTTTGATGGATGTAAATTCCGTCCTTCGTTTTCTTGATTTGAAGTCCCAAAAAGTAGTTGAGTTCACCCATTAAGCTCATAACAAATTCTTTATGCATGCACTTGGAAAACCACTCACAAAGATGATCATTAGTAGCACCAAAAATTATATCATCTACATATATTTGAACAATAATGATATCTATATTTTTATGCTTTGAAGAACATTTTCGAATGCCAAAAAGACTTCAAAAATTATTGACACGATGGCCCTTTGTATTAGATTAAAGATAAATTACTAAGTAAATTGTAACACGTAAAAAGATATGAGAAAAATTTGTCTGTATATAAGAAATTAAATTACTACCAATACCTTCAGTCATGACCTTTTGGGTGAGCCTGTGGTGGGTTAAGATGACCCAAAAAGATACTATATATTGGGTTAGTGGTTTAAGACCTTATTTTGATAGATTTGATTCGACTCAGGCTCGAGATTTGACCCAAGTTATTTCATATGATATATGAGCCGACTCTCGAAAACTTGAGTCGGGTCATCTGATATCCCACTCAATGGAGAGAATGGTTAGAGAGGCAAAGCTCTCTCTCAATGGTTAGAGAGACAAAGATCTCTGTGGTGTAAAATCTTTTTTGATGGATTTGATTTGATTCGATTCGATTAGATTCAGACCTAGAATTTGTTTCGGACTTGAGATTTGACCCGAGTTATTTCATAAATTACTACAAAAGTTGATGATATGAAAATATTATCATTAAAATTATATCTAAATTTAAGCTGAGTTGTTTCATAAATTGCTACTAAAATTGATGATATGACAATATTATCATTAAAATTATATCTAAATTTAGTCAGTTTTCGCAAACAAATAACAATGAGCACAATTGTTGCATTAACCCCATATTGCAGTTCGTTATTTGATATTTAATGTATAAATGAAATAAATAAAAATTAACCCCATATTGTAGTTCTTTATTTGATATAATGTATAAATTAAATAAATAAAAATTAACCACGTTAGTCGCAATCCATTTTCATCACATACTTGTCAATATGCATATATATCATTTTCCTTTTTTATATCAGTGTGTATCATTTTGAATCGGAGAAAATATTCATTAAAACTATTGATATTTTAAATAAAATGATTTTTAAAATTGATTATCATAATTTCCAACTTCAAGAGGTTTCGACATATTCCCTCATTGGAAAATGCAAAATTTTCTAAATTTAATTTCTCCGTTCTAAAATAAAAATACATTTTTCTTTTTAACGCGTTTTAAATTAAATTTTTATTTTTATTTTTATTTTTATTTTATATTTTAACATTACATAAAGCGCTGAATACGTCATTACTTAATTAATTATATTAGTGTTACATTAATACGTCAAATGATAGGAATACATTAATCCGAAAAAAATGAAGTATCTTTAAAAAGTCATCTGTTTATTAATTTATCTCTAATTTTCAAAAAATAGAGTATTAGAAAAAAAATATTGAACAAAAATTATTAATTAAATGTGGCATATGCAAATCTAAATATTATAGAAAAAAATTAATAAAAAAATAAAGTCAACAATAAGAGAGACATTCTTTCAAAATTAAAAAATCAAAATTACGTAGATTGTCCAATTTGCAAATTTAGTATCAAGTTGAATGTTTCATCACATATCAGAGTTGAACATATATGAAAAATATTGTATCTAATTGTTATATTTGCATTTGAAAATGAATGTCTTTCTTTTTTAATATTTCCACTCTTTTTATTTATTTTTTTCAAATATTATATTTGCATATGCCACATTTAATATAAATATACATTTCTATTGTTATATTACGACACCGCATTAAATCCAGAATAAGGCCTTCATTAAATACTAGGTACATTTGAGTACTATTATATTTTTATTAAATACTCCCTTCGTCCCTTAATATATGCGTTTTAGAGTTGTGTACAAGAATTAAGAAAATGATTGTATAATATTAAATATAATATCAATTGTCTATAATACCCTTAAATTTTTATAATTATCATACTTATCTCATACTCTCTCATCTGTAATATTTTTTTATGAGAGGTAATTTTGAAAAGATTATAGTCAATTCTCCTAAATTATATAAAATAATAAATAATTAGAAAAAATAAAATTATCTAAAATGACATATATTAAGGGACAAATAGAATATATAAAAATTTAAATTATCCTTAAACTCATCTTTTAGTAAATGTATCAATAATGTTGATAAGAATGGAGTATTATGGAGTGAAAATTATGAATTAAACGTGGCCAATGCAAATCTAAATATTTGCAAGAGAAAAATAAAGAGTCAACGAGAAAAGGTGAACATTCATTCCAAATTCACCAATAACAATTAGAGAAATTATCGGAGTTGAAAATTTGATATTATAAGTTTAATGCTTCATCACGGTATGAGAATTGAATATGATTGCTATTTTTTATTTTGAAAATTAATTTATTTCCTTTTAATTTTGTTGACTCTTTTTATTTCTCAAATAAATATATATCGGCATGGACATATTTAGTACATAATTTTTGTGCAATATTTTTTTACTAGTAATTTGTTATAAAAATGAATAAAATTAAATATACATCAGTCTTTCGTGATGATTAATACAATTACATTAGCACACGACTCTTTTGTGATGGTTAAATCAATCACATTAGCGCATATGTGACACCCCCAAAATAGGTTTACACAACCCATTCTGAGTCGCCAAATACATGATAAAGAAATCAAATACAAACTTTATTTATACGATCATTAACTATCGTGTAAAATACGACAAAATATAAGCTGTGAGTTTTAATACGAATATTGTCTCGTAGACAATATCCAAACTCAAATGAAGTCCTCATTACAATTGTTATCACACTATTTTATAGAATAGTGAGGACTACTATAGCCACCATCTTGGACCATCACTCCATTCCCCGACTAATCCCAGCTATATTCTCATTTCCTAAAGAGAACAATGAAATAAAAGGGTGAGCTCAACAAATGATGTGGTGAAAGTCCTCTTTGACCCATAGTGCATAGATGGACAGTTATTTAGCATGATCATGACCACTTGTGATACTAACGAATATCCTTGGCCCGTAGTGCATGGATAATTCGTGGATGTGGAATATTTATTGAAATTGTGTTACAGAGATAAAATATTGATGATAAACTTTTAAATCATAGAAGATAGTAAACATTATGCTCTATTTGACTCTTATAATGGATTGCTTGTTCCGCTGCAATTATTGATCTAAACTTGTTGTCTATTGTATTCTATCAGATTTTACATTGTTAAAGACTAATGATAATTTATTCTACATCTACCCGAATTTAAGTGTTGCTTTAACTGATAATAATTTGTCCAAAGTATTAAAAATGAGAATTATATCTCATGGTTATGAGTATTTACCCGGATCTCCTCCTTTTGCCATATTATTCTGTATTCACCTTAAAGTTTTAACAACTTTAAACCCTTATATCTGAAAACAAAGCCAACAAGGACATACTGTCCTTATAGACACTAATCTCTTTAGTAGTCAAGTTGTTATTCCCAGGATGATCCCTTGGGAAGAAATTACTTTCCCAAAACAATGACAAATTACAAATGCCATCCCTACCAGGCCTATAATTCGACAATCCATTGAGGATGTTGTCCAAACCAGTAATGAAAATGTTTATTTAAAATTTCAAAGACCTTTTACCCGAAGTCGATCTATTAATAATATCTCTTATAATATTAATTTTCCTGAATCATCTAGACAATCTGTGTCTGATCCCTTAGAATCCGTTTATCAAGAGTCTAAAAATCTCAGTAATGAGTCTGTTAAAAATGAAGACTTAATTAGAGGAATTCATATTTCTGAAAATCAAATACCTCATGGTATTTATGAAGCAAATACTCCTCAAAAGCAGAAGACCTTATAGTCCATTTAGCTAGTGATATGAATTTTGAATGTTAATGAATTTTTCTCTAATAGTAAAATTAAATCGATGTTTAAACCAGGGAGTTTATGCGGGATAAATACCGAGAACTTTAGAAATTGGTATTTTAAAAATCATGATAATAAAAATTAGTAGACATTAAAGCCAATTATTATGCTTATTGAATAAAAACCGGTGTATTTTATCATTTACTAAATGGTATTATGATTTTGTTCAAAAGTAAGACTTCTACCTTTGAAAGTCAATTTGAATGTTTTAATAGAAATTCAAAAAATTTGGATTACCACAAGCGGTAATATTATCAATCCATTCATCCAACTCTAAGTCTCTTGAACTTAGTCCGAGAAATGAAAATTTAAACCCTTAGTTATCAATCCAGGTATGTTGATATATCGAAATACCCCATCAACAAGAAGATGTTAAGATAAAAGACATTTTACCCTTGTCTAAAGCAGAATAATTATACTAATTTATTCCTTCAAATTGTGTGGGAAAATAGTTAACGAGAATTGAAGAACAAATAAATCATATTAATGATAATTGTCGAGTTGTTCCTCATGAGCTTGAAATTCTTCAACTGTAACCATTAAACCACCTTTAGAAGTTAGTAATTTTAAAATGAACTCTTCTAAAGGCGATAATGAATTTATTGATAATCTTTTAAATAAAATGAAAGATTTAAAACTTAAATAGCATCTTCGTCTCAAATTAATATGATGTACGGACAACCCCTCTTCTCATACTAGTAATAATAATCTTGATAGTGATGGAGATAAGATTCGGCGATATTTCTCCTACTCATATTTTGGAAATCCAAAATAATTTTCAGGAAATGCAGAATATTAATAAAACTACTTACAATCAAAAACCTATAAATCAAATGGCCTTATCTGGACCTAGCAGGTACTATTACCCCAGACCTACTCCTTAGGATATTCTGTATGAAGAAGACTTTCTTCATTCTCAAAAATCTTACCATGTTAAGACCATTTACGAATGAAATATTGATGGTAAAACAGAATATCAAAATTTTGAGACCATCCATCATATCATGATGTATGCAACAGTCTGCAGACAAAATGATAATACTGACCATCAGATCTGTCGTTTCTTAGTAAATGGATTTATCGGCATTCTTAATGGATGGTGGGATAATGCTTCTTGAAAAGCAATGAACTAAAATTCTTGATCCTATAAGAATATTCTGACCCCCCTCTTACTAGAAATTTGAAACAAAAAGAAGATGCTTGATATACCTTAGTCAATGCTATCATTCATCATTTTATCGGACGGGACTCATGAATAATGATAGGGGTGAGAGAACTCTTCTGAGAATCTTTGTTGTCCATCCTTAACCCATTTTAGATGGTATAAGGATGTCTTTTTAATGAAAGTTATGCAAAGAACGGATGTCAATAGTGAACATTAGAAAGCCAAATTTATTGATGGTCTTCCTACCTTCTTTGCTGAAAAAATCCATAAAAAAGTAAGAGATAAACATGACTGTATGAGTATCCCTTATGACCAGTATTCTTATGGCCATCTTATTTTAGTAATTATTGAAGAAGGATTATCACTATGTAATGATATGAAACTTCAACAATTAATGAAAAAATAGAATCTTACTAAAAGACATGAGATAGGAGAATTTTGCGATCAATTCTCTTATGACACAAAATTACAGTATCCCCAAAAGGCTAAAAAATAGCAAAATTCTAAACCTTCCAGATCTTACCGAAGACGTTCTTTTAAGAAATCTTCTAAAAACAAAACCCCTGAAAAATCTACTAAGAAGAGAAAGAGTAGTAATAAAAAAGATAAATCTAAAATTTAATGTTATAAATGAGGAAAAACAGGACACTTCGCTAATAAATGTAAATCAAAACTAAAACAGAAACTTAATGAAATGTCCCCTGATAAAGATATTCAACAACAAATTCTTAATTGTTTGTCTAAGCGGTAATTTTGAATCGATTCAAATTAGGATGATGATTTATTTGAAATCTATTACGAATCGGTAATGATTCTAACAATGAACAATGTCAAACTTGTACAATTAATAAGCTAATAATACTACTAATGAAGGCGATTATTGGAAAGCTATATCGTCGAGATGAATGGTTTAGATATTGGAGGACCAAGTATCAATGTCTTAAGCGACACCCAAAAATCACTCCTCGACTTAGGCGATCAAATTAAAGATCCGAAATAAAATTAAAATTTTAGAAATCATTATAAAAACCAAAAAGCAGAAGATATTCTTCCCATTAATCAATATAGTATGAAAAGAAGTTATGAAGCGAATACAAAACATTTTTCTACTCTTTGAAAAGCCTACTACTATTAGGGATCTTAAAAGTGAAATAAATATATTAAAATTTGAAATTAAACAATTACAAAATACTAATGTTATTATTTTCCGAGATTTAAATAATATTAAACAACAGTTAAACCATAAACAAGATAATAATGTAGAATCCTTAAAAGCTGAATCTTACGATAAAGCGAGTCTTACGAAAATTATTTGATGCTTATGAATCAAGTAGTCTTTCGAAATGGTATATTAAATTACTTTTATTATTAAATCGGATTTCATCATTAAAGACGTCATTGCCCTTGTATATAGTGGTGCTGACATGAACTGTATTCAGGAAGGATTAATTCCTACCAAATACTTTCAGAAAATCACTCAATCTTTAACCATTGCAAGTGGTAATATTATGAATATTAAATATAAAATTCCTGAAGCCTTAATCTGTAATCAAGGTTTATGTTTACCTACTTCTTTTGTTCTTATCCGTAACATGAATCAAAGTATCATTTTAGGCACCCCTTTCTTGTGTCTTTTGATGCCTATTTCAAAAATTGATACTTTGGGTATTCACACTACTCTAAACAACAGACATATTGTTTTTGAATTTATTACAGAACCTTATACTAAAGAATTAAATCAAGTTAATAACATGATTTATTCTAAAGAAAAGCAAATCAATTTTATTCAAAAAGAAATAAAATTTCTTACTACAGAACAAAGAATTTTACAACCTTCTTTACAAGAAAAAATAAAATTAATCCACAAAACTCTTCAAACTGAAATCTGTAGTGATGTCCCGAATGCTTTTTGGAATAAGAAGAAACATATTATTTCTCTTCCTTATATTCCTAATTTTAATGAAAATAATATTCCCACTAAGTCTCAACCCAGTCAGATGAAAAATGAATATTTACTCCTTTGCAAAATTGAAATTGAGTCTCTTCAACAGAAAAAATTAATAAAGCCCAGTACTTCTCCTTGGAGTTGTACGACCTTCTATGTTAATAAAAATTCAGAAATTAAACGAGGAACTCCACGACTCGTTATCAATTATAAACCGCTTAGTTAAGCCCTTCAATGGATTAGATATCCAATTCCGAATAAGAAGGACCTTCTTGACAGACTTCATGATGCCACTATTTTCTCTAAATTTGATATGAAATCAGGATTTTGGCAAATTCAAATCAGAGAACAGGATACTTA
Source organism: Panax ginseng (assembly GCA_020205605.1). Lineage (NCBI taxonomy): Eukaryota > Viridiplantae > Streptophyta > Magnoliopsida > Apiales > Araliaceae > Panax > Panax ginseng. The sequence continues at coordinate 22,960,939 of CM035149.1, forward strand.
TAAAACTGCTTTTACAGTACCTTTTGGTCACTATGAATGGAACGTTCTCCCATTTGAAGTGAAAACTGGACCTTCAGAATTCCAACACATCATGAATGATATTTTTAATCCTTTTACTGAATTTATTATTTGCTATATTGATGATGTCTTAATTTTCTCTTCATCCATTGAATAACACATTAAACATTTAAATATTTTTTAAAATGTTATCATAAAGAATGGCTTGGTAGTTTCTGCCCCTAAGATGAAACTTTTCCAAACAAAAATCAGATTTCTTGGACATAATATTTCCAATGGAACTATTATTCCAATTGATAGATGTATTGAATTTGCATCTAAATTTCCGGATGAAATTAAAGACATTAATCAACTGCAAAGATTTCTGGGAAGCCTTAACTATATTCGTGATTATTATCCGAACCTTTCCCAGGATGCTTCTATTCTATATACTCGATTACGGAAAAATCCTTTACCATGGACCACTGAACATACTGATGCAGTAAAAAAGATTAAAGCCAGGGTCAAACAGTTACCTTGTTTATCCTTACCTAATCCTGGATGGAAGAAGATTGTTCAAACTGGTGCTTCTAATACAGGATATGGTGGTATTATAAAATAATTTAATCCTAACAGTAAAAAATATCTTATCCGTTTTACTTCAGGAGTCTGGAAAGGACCTTCTTTAAATTACCCCACAATAAAGAAAGAATGCCTTTTAATTGTTAAATGTGTTTTAAAATTTCAGGATGATCTTTTAAATCAACACTTTTTAATTCGAGTTGATTGCTCAGCTGCAAAACAAATATTTAAAAAAGATGTTCAAAATTTAGCATCTAAACAGATATTTGCTACTTGGAAAACTACCTTATCCGTATTTGACTTTGATATTGAATATATCAAAGGAAAACAGAATTCTTTACCGGATTTTCTAACCAGAGAATATTTGTAGGAATGATAGGTGAAGTAGTGGCATGATCAGCGGTCGAGCCGAGGAAGAGATAACCTTTACTATACAGAATTTCCTAGCCTGAATACTCAATCCAGTAATTCTTCGGCTTCTTCTAGCTAGCCTACGGTAAAAGATGTTCTTCTTTTACCAGAACAGTATATTCCAAACAAATATGTGGAAGAAACAGTATTATTTATTGACCAGAATGATGAAAAATGGATGAAAGATCCATGGGAGATCAAAAGGCATTACTTAACGACCCAACAGTCTCCTCCTCATTTTAACCAGTATCACTATGTGTATAAGCAAATCATCATTGAAACCGCATCAATGGACATAAAGCATACACTTCATGATCCATCAAAACCAACAAGCCCAATCCAATACAGTAAAACAACCATCAAGAGTATCATGCCTCTTGCTAATTGGGGTATTAATCCTTATACCACTCGTACCATTGAATCTAGTCATACAACAGAAACTAGATACAACTATTGGGATTATATTGATTCATTTACATAAGTATTTTATTACCAGAATCCTATTCATAACCATACTTGGTTCATCCGTATCTGTCCAGATGTTCTAAGAAATGAAATTCCCAATTGGTTTTTCGTTTGGTGGGATAAAATCGGTATCACTATTGACACTTTACCAGAATCAGTTCAAACAGCATTCAAGAAATGGCAAGTCGCTTATGCTCATATACCAGTAAACAAAGATCTATCCATGCTGAAATTGCTTGTCCATTTCATAATCCGTTTTGGAATCCCTTAGATCTGGAAATGGGATTTTTAGTGTGACTATCAGAATAAAATTCGTACCCTAAAAAGGGTATTTTTTACCAAGTGGTGGGATAAAGGGCTTAATCCTACACTACCGGAACTTCTGAAGACCGTTAAGAATCATACCCAGGCCTGTTTGGATGTTATCCCTCAGAGCCTTCCAGCACCAGCACCAGTTAATCCTTTTGTTAAAATTCAAATAGTTTTAAAATAAAAGTTTCCAAATCTAACTGAAACTGAACTATTAGTTAAAACTATGGATTATATGAAAACCCAATTCTTACAATCCTTAGTCCAGGATGATGTTTCCGTGAAAACTGTTAGCAGTAATGAAGGATCTGAACAGGATGACAATGAGTTCAACATCTTAGCAGGCGAAAGTCAAGAATCGGTGCCTACTATAGGAGACTTCTGGGATTCTCTCACCTCAATAATCTCTGAAAAGATGGAATAGGACAAAAAAGGAAAAGAAAAAGTATAAAGCTATCAGAAGACCAATAATTAGAAAAGGACAATCACAGTAACTCCACCATCAGAAAAAAGAAGCCCGGTGCCCTTTAATCATCGAAGAAGGCGACAACCACACATCCTCAATAATTCAACTCAACCATGCTGACTGTCTCATGCCTTCCACTTCCCTACAATTTGAGTGTTAAAGAGGAAAAGATAAGGATTACAGTTCATCTCCACTAGCTTGATCCTTTCTTTCTCTTCTTTCTAGTAAAAATAGGGAGACCTCACCCTTTGTTGAGGCAGAACTTTTCTTTGTATTTTCTCAGTACTCTCTCCCTCTCTCTCTTGTAAAATATTTGATATATAAAAAGCTTGAAGTTTGAAGATCTGCAAAGCTCTTCTGTAAGTTGTAATTATTACTTCTGTTAATTATTATGTTTCCTTGCTTGAGTTGTTAGATTATTATACCGAAAACAGTAATCGTTATAGAACCGCATATCAAACTGCAACAGACAATCATAATCATTCTTATTTTTTAGAAGAGTTTTATAAATCAGAACAATATATTGTTTTAACTAAAAACGTTTTACAGGAAGAAACCTGTCGACTTATAGTTTTGGGTAGACCCCCAAATCAATAGTAATTTTATGAGATCATATATGTGATAATTTATTTGTTAATATATATTTAATATACCTTCAAAAATTTCAAGCCATTTCATTAATTAAGACAATTTGGGATTAATTCTTGATTAAGTAGAACGTCACCTAAGTCGCATTCAGGAACTTTGCCTTTAGCCGTGTTGTGGCGTGGTGGCTTTTATTCCCTGTAAATCGTTGACAGACGTGCTTTATTCAACTCTATATCTCCGATCCTGCCTTAGTTGGTATCAGAGCAAGACTGGTTTCAATAGCACCCATAAGATAGGTTTTCTAGTTAAGACACCTAGCATTTCTAAGTGTGCACTGAATATTGGTATTTTGGCCAAGTAAAGTCAAGGGTTTGAAAGCTACTTGGACAAGTCCTGTATGAACATATTTATATTTTTGCAAAAAAGGATATAAATCTTCAACATGCAATAAATATAAAATTTCATCATTATTCTGTAAAGGAACAACATGTTCAAAAGTTTTTATAATTCTTTTACTGATGAAATCAAAAGTTCCAATTTTACAAATTATGTCTGGTTTGATCTTAGGAATAGTCCATTTATCTAGGGCTTCCTTGACATCCTGATAGGCAATAAGTTCAGTTGCTTCCAAGGTAGAAGCAGTGGCATTAGCTACGGTTGAAAGAGAGGTTGAAAAATCAATCATTTTTAAAGGTGATCATATATGCGTAATTTATAAGAAATATTTTCTTTAATACCAACTAAGGCAAGATCGGAGATATACAGTTGAATAAAACACGTCTGTCAACGATTTACATGGAATAAAAACCACCACGCCACAACATGGCTAAAGGCAAAGTTCCTAAACGCGACTTAGGTGACGTTCCACTTAATCAAGCATTAATCCCAAATTGTCTTAATTAATGAAATGGCATGAAATTTTTGAAGGTATATTAAATATATATTAACAAATAAATTATCACATATATGATCTCATAAAATTCTTTGTTGATTTGGGGTCTACCCAAAACTATAAAAGTAAGCAGGTTTCTTCCTCATATAACGTTTTTAGTTAAAATAATATATTGTTACGATTTATAAAGCATTACAAAAAATAAGAATGATTATGATTGTCTGTTGCAGTTTGATATGCAGTTCTATAATGATTGCTATTTTCAGTATGATAATCTAACAGCTCAAGCAAGGAAACATAATAATTAAGAGAAGCAATAATTAAAACTTACAGAAGAGCTTTATGGATTAATTTTATTTTTTCCTGTAAAGAAGGTTATAAAATTCTTTATTCTGTAGTAAGAAATTTTATTTCTTTTTGAATAAAATTGATTTGCTTTTCTTTAGAATAAATCATGTGCTTAACTTGATTTAATTCTTTAGTATAAGGTTCTGTATTAAATTCAAAAACAATATATACATTGTTTAGAGTAGTGTGAATACCCAAAGTATCAATTTTTGAAATAGGCATCAAAAGACACAAAAAAGGGGTGCCTAAAATGATACTTTGATTCATGTTATGGATAAGAACAAAAGAAGTAGGTAAACATAAACCTTGATTCTGATTAAGGCTTGAGAATTTTATATTTAATATTCATAATATTACCACTTACCTTTGGTTAAAGATTGAGTGATTTTACGAAAGTATTTGGTAGGAATTAATCCTTCACGAAATACAGTTCATGTAAACACCACTATCTACTGAGGGCAATGGCGTCTTTAATGATGAAATCGGTTTAATAATAAAAAGTAATTCTAATATACCATTTACGAAAGACTACTTGATTCATAAGCATCAAATAATTTTCAGAAGACTCTGGTTTATCAGAAGATTCAGTTTTAAAGGATTCTACATTATTATCTTCTTTACGGTTTAACTGTTGTTTAATATTATTTAAATCCTGGAAAATAATAACATTAGTATTTTGTAATTGTTTAATTTTAGATTTTAATATATTTATTTCTCTTTTAAGATCCTGAATAGTAGTAGGCTTTTCAGTAGTAGAAACATCTTGTATTCGTTTCATAACTTCTTTCATACCATACTGATTAATGGGAAGAATATCTTCTATTTTTTGGTTTTTATAACAGATTTCTAAAAATTTTAATTTTATTTCGGGATCTTTAATTTGATCGGCTAAGTCGAGGAATGATTTTTGGGTGTCAGTTAAGACATTGATACTTGGTCCTCCAATATCTAAACCATTCATCTCGACGATAACTTTCCAGTAGTCAGCTTTAGTAGTTGTATTGCAGTTATTAATTATACAGGTTTGACATTGTTCGTTGTTAGAATCATTGTCAGATTCAGAATAGATTTCGGCTAAATCATCATCTGAATTTGAATCTGATTCAGAATTACTGCTTGACAAACAATTAAGAATTTGTTGTTGAATGTCTTTATCAAGGGACATTTCATTAAGTTTCTGTTTTAGTTTTGATTTACATTTATTAGCGAAGTGTCCTGTTTTTCCGCATTTATAACATTGAATTTTAGATTTATCTTTTTTATTACTACTCTTTCTCTTCTTAGTAGATTTTTCAGGGGTTTTGTTTTTAGAAGATTTCTTAGAAGAACGTCTTCGGTAAGATCTGGAAGGTTTAGAATTTTGCTGTTTTTTAGCCTTTTGGGGAATCTTTGTAATTTTTGTGTCATAAGAGAATTGATCGTAAAATTCTCTATCTCATGTCTTTTAGTAAGATTCTATTTTTCATTAATTGTTGAAGTTTCATATCATTACATAGTGATAATCCTTCTTGATAATTCTTTGAAATAAGATGGCTATAAGAATACTGGTCATAAGGGATACTCATACAATCATTTTATCTCTTAATTTTTTACGGATTTTTTCAGCAAGGAAGGTAGGAAGACCATCAATAAATTTGGCTTTCTAATGTTCATTGTTGGCATCCGTTCTTTACATAACTTTCATTAAAAAGACATCCTTATACCATCTAAAATGGGTTAAGGATGGACAACGAAGATACTGTAAGAGTTCTCTCCCTATCATTATTATTCATGAGTCTGGTAAGATAAAATGATGAATGATAGCATTGACTAAGGTATAACAAGCATCTTCTCTTTTTGTTTCAGCTCTAGTAAGAGGGTCAGTTTCATTCTTATAGGATTGGAAAATTTTAGTTCGCTATTTTTCAGTAAGCGCATTATCCCACCATCCATTAAGAATGTCGGTAAATCCATTTACTAAGAAACGACAAATCTGATGGTCAGTATTATCATTTTGTGCATGGTATTTGCATACATCATGATATGATGGATGGTCTCAAAATTTGATATACATTTTACCATCAATATTCCATTCGTAAATGGTCTTACCATGGTAAGATTTTTGAGAATGAAGAAAGTCTTCTTCATACAGAATATCTTGAGGAGTAGGTCTGGGATAATAGTACCTGCTAGGTCCAGATAAAGCCATTTGATTTATAGGTTTTTGATTGTAAGTAGTTTTATTAATATTCTGCATTTCCTGAAAATTATTTTGGATTTCCAAAATATGAGTAGGAGAAATATCGTCAGTATTATCTCCATCACTATCAGTATTATTATTACTAGTATGAGAAGAGGGTTGTCCAGACATCATATTAATTTGAGATGAAGATGCGGTTGTAAGTTTTAAATCTTTCATTTTATTTAAAAGATTATCAATAAATTCATTATCAGCTTTAGAAGATTTCATTTTAAAATTACGGACTTCTAAAGGTGGTTTAATGGTTACAGGTTGAATTTCAAGCTCATGAGGAACAACTTGACAATTATCATTAATATGATTTATTTGTTCTTCAATTACGGTTAACTATTTTCCTCTGAGGTTTGAAGGAATAAATTAGTATAATTATTTACATTTAGACAAGGGTAAATTGTCTTTTATCTTAACCTCTTCTTGTTGATGGGGTATTTCAGATATATCAACATACAGATTGATAACTAAGGGTTTTAAATTTTCATTTCCTGGACTATTCAAGAGACTTAGGAGGTGGATGAATGGATTGGATAATATTACCGCTTGTGGTAATCCAGTCCTTTTGAATTTGGTTAAAACATTCAGTTGACTTTCAGTGTAGAAGTCAGACTTTGAAACAAAATCATAATACCATTTAATAAATGATAAAATACACTGATTTTTATTCAGATAAGCATAATAATTGGCTTTAATGTCTGCTAATTTTTTATTATCATGATTTTTAAAATACCAATTTCTAAAGTTCTGGTATTTATCCTGCATAAACTCCTGGTTTAAACATTGACGAATTTTACTATTATGAAAAAAATCCATTAACATTCAAAATTCATATCACTAGCAGTTGGACTATAAGGTCTTCTGTTTTGAGGAGTATTTGCTTCATAAATACCATGAGGTATTTGATTTTCAAAAATATGAATTCCTCTAATTAGGTCTTCATTTTTAACAGACTCATTATTGGGATTTTTAGACTCTTGATAAACGGATTCTAAGGGATCAGACACAGATTGTCTAGATGATTCAAGAAAATCAATATTATAAGAGATATTATTAATAGATCGACTTCGGGTAAAAGGTCTTTGAAATTTTAAATAAACATTTCCATTACTGGTTTGGACAACATCCTCAATGGATTGTCGAATTATAGGCCTGGTAGGGACGAAATTTATAATTTGCCATTGTTTTGGGAAAGTAATTTCTTCCCAAGGGATCATCCTGGGAATAGCCACTTGACTACTAAAGAGATTAGTGTCTATAAGGATAGTATGTCCTTGTTGGCTTTGTTTTCGGATATAAGGGTTTAAAGTTGTTAAAACTTTAAGGTGAATACGGAATAATATGGCAAAAGGAGGAGATCCGGGTAGATACTCATAACCATGAGATATAATTCTCATTTTTAATACTTTGGACAAATTATTATCAGTTAAAGCAACACTTAAATTTGGGTAGATGTAGAATAAATTATCATTAGTCTTCAACAGTGTAAAATCTGATAGAATACAATAGACAACAAGTTTAGATCAATAATCGCAGCGGAACAAGCAATCCATTAGAAGAGTCAAGTAGAGCATAATGTTTACTATCTTCTATGATTTAAAAGTTTATCATCAATATTTTATCTCTGTAAAACAATTTCAATAAATATTCCACATCCACGAATTATCCATGCACTACGGGCTAAGGATATTCATTAGTATCACAAGTGGTCATGATCATGCTAAATAACTGTTCATCTATGCACTACGGGCCACAGAGGACTTTCACCACATCATTTGTCTGTAATATTACAGGTCATGATTATACAAATACATAATTCATGGTCATAATCATACCAATCAACAGTCCATCTATTCCTTACGGGCTAAAAATGACTTTCACCACAATATAAACATTATGATGATGACAATGATATAAGAAATTAATCAAGTGAGATCAAGGATAAATTTTAAAGATTTATAATTCAATTTATCCAGAGGTCAAAAATGTCCAAATTGTCAACATGATAACTAATTATTGAGTAAAATTCAAAAATGATATTTAGGTATCAAAATAATTTGGACAGAAAAGAAAATTAAATTATGTTGTGAATAGTACTCATGAATATTACCGTATGAATAGTACCGTACGTATGAATAGTACCCCTAATGAAAATATTGAAATTTAATAAGAAAGTTCAAGAAAAATATTTCTGTGAAGCGATACTAGATGAAGCGTAAAATTCAAAGATATTCTACTAATTTCAGGAAGTATAGAAGCAATACTTATCAAAGTAAGTGTAGATTTAGGAATATGAAACAAAATAATATTACTTACATATTATAGAGTATGAAAAAAAATAATATTTCTTACGTGTATTGAACAAAAATATTATCTCTTACCTTAGTAGGAGAGTAATTCCAACTGGTATAGCGGAGATATTCTTGAAAAAAACCTGCACTATTTGCTACACTCAAAGTATCCTTATGGTAGAAAGAAATACGCACAATATTATAGAAGAAGAATTCTCTGATTCTGGTGTGATTTTCATTTCTTAACTAAGCATCCTATTTATAGGAGAATGACATGACACTATTTAAGAAAATAATCACGGACGCACAGTAACATTATCACGGGTGCATAAATTCGGTAAAAATCTAATTTTTATTATTCATCACTGTGCAATAAAATATTCTAATAAAACTAAAATTTTATATAAAATATAATATATTCTATTTATAATTTAATAAAACGAATAACTTTATATATAATATAAAAAGTATTTTTGTTTTATATAAAAAGTTTTCTGTTTTATTACTATTGTAATATAATAAAAAAATGAGATAACTTTCTACCGGAGATTTTGAAAAATGAGTAAGTGGGGTCCATGTAATAAGCCAAACTTACAACAAATACTTCATGATAAACCCCTTTATTTATATCAAAAATTAAATAAATATTTATCACAAATTACTTATCTTCGATAAACACATTTTTAATCTTTCAATCATTATTCATCATTAATATTATAACTCACAATATTAACAACAAGATCATTCCCAGGAAAGAGGGGGATTTCCGATAAGGACTTCTCCTTATTGGCGCACAATTAAATAACCTAACCCTTTCCTCGACAGAACTTTCTAGACATTGTCAATAATGCAAATAATAATATGAATAACTGTGTCATCTCAATTATTGATTTAATAATATAAAATATTGTGTAGATGATACTATGACAATATATAATTGAATAAATAATATGAGATACCATGCATCAACTACTGTTGCAATTATTAAATGAACTAAGTGACTTCTTAAGTAAACATCAATAATCAGAGATACTGTACAATACCGTGTGCTACTATGCAACCACGCGTATTACTGTACTTTTATCACTGGATATTTCAACAGTTAACAGTAAAAGTTTTGCCGTTATGTTTATAAAAAGGTTATTTCTGTCGCTTTCTATATCCGATAGTAATTTCGTTGTGGGGTCCACTAATGATTGTACCATCGTATGAATATTCCTTGACAAAAAGAATATTCCCCGACCAAATGAATATTTTATGACCACTTGCTTACTTTGCAAAATTTACAAATATCACCCACAACTATAACATTATATCAAATCACAACTTATTATTCAAAATAACAATTAGAGAAAATTAAATCTTTATTCATAAAAAGTTGGGGTCTTACAACCTCCCCTCCTTATGAAATTTCATCCTCGAAATTAGTATACGTACCTGGTATGTCAAAGAGGTGAGGATACCTTATTTTCATTTCAGATTCTAACTCTAGTTCATTTCCTCAATATCACGGTTTCTCCATTAAACTTTAACTTGAGGTATAACCTTTGAGCGTAGAATATATTCCTTCTTATCCAAGATTTTAATAGGTACCTCTTCATACGTTAAATCTTCTGCTATCTCATCTGGTTCTAATTAAATAATGTGGTTCGGGTCTTCTACATATTTACATAACATAGATATGTGAAAAACGTTATGAACACGAGACATACTTGGCAGTAAGGCGAGTTTATAGGCCACAGTTCCTACTCGATCAAGGATTTCAAATGGACCAATGAATCGAGGATTGAGTTTTCCTCTCTTTTCAAATCTCGTAATTCCTTTCCATGGAGCAACAGGTAACAATACATGATCTCCAACATTGAATTCCACGTCCCTTCGATGAAGATCAAGATAACTCTTTTGTTGATCTTGTGAGGTTTGTATACGTTGCCGGATCATTTGAATCTTTTTCGTAGTCATGCGTACCAATTCTTGTCCTAACAACGTTTCTTCACCCACCTCGTTCCAGCATACTAGAGAACGACACTTGCGTCCATACAACACCTCAAATGAAGCCATGCCTATACTTGCTTGATAACTGTTGTTGTAGGAGAATTCCACTAATGGCAAGTACTTGTCTCAACTTCCTTTGAAGTCTAGGACACAGAGTCTTAATAGATTTTTAAGAGTTTGAATAGTCCTCTCCGACTGCTCATTCGTCTGAGGATGATATGCAGAATTGAATCGTAAATTTGTGCCCATAGCTTTCTGTAAACTAACCCAAAATCTTGAAGTGAATCTTAGGTCTCGATCAGAAACTATGGATATTGGCATACCATGCAGTCTTAAAAACTCATTTATGTATATACGAGCAAGACGTTCAAGTGAATATGTTTCTCGTATAGGTTAAAAATGAGCAGACTTGGTTAATCTATCGACACTGAAACAAATTACATCAATGCCTTGAGAAACCTTGGGAAGACCAGTAACAAAATCCATGTTAATGTGCTCCCACTTCCATTCTGGAATTTCAAGTGGTTGCAATGGACCTTTTGGCACTTGATGCTCCACCTTGACACGTTGACAAGTTAAACACATTGAGATAAACTTCGAAATCTCTCTCTTCATATTGCTTCACTAAAATGTATATCGAAGATCACAATACATTTTGGTACTCCCAGGATGGATTGCAAACGGTGTGTTGTGTGCCTCCATCATGATTTTATACTTCAAATCAGAGTTGTTAGAAACACAAAGTCTGGAGTTGAATCGAAGTATTCCTTCTTCGACGATTCTTGCTTCTAGAATATCACCTTCTTGCACCTTTTTCTTCATATTCATCAGCTCAGGGTTTGTAGCTTGAGCAGCTTTAACTTTATCAATTAAAGTCAATTTTACTCGTATATTTGACATCATCACTTGGGTCCCTGAAGTCTTTAACTCTATCTCCATCCTTTGCAAGTCATACAAAATGGGCCTTTGTGTTGACAATATTGCACTCGTACCCGCATATGATCTTCTACTCAACGCGTCAGCTACCACGTTCGTTTTTCCAATATGGTATTGAATGGTATGGTGGTAATCTTTCAACAGCTCAAGCCAACGTTGTTGCCGCATGTTGAGTTCCTTTTGGGTGAAGAAATATTTAAGGCTTTTATGATCTGTATAGACAGATCTTCACTTTCTCCCCATACATGTAATGTCTCCAGATCTTTAGCGCGAAAACGATTGCTGCTAACTCTTGATCATGAGTAGGATAATTCCTCTCATATTTTTTGAGTTTTCATGAGGCATAGGCTATGACTTTCCCATGTTGCATGAGAACACATCCTAAACCTCTGCCTGAAGCATCGCTGGAGATGAAAAATCCCTTCGAACATGATGGTATTGTCAGAACAGGTTCTGAAATGAGTCTCATCTTGAGTTCTTGGAAACTCTTCTCACATTCTTCGCTCCATCCGAATTTTGTATCTTTTCGAGTCAACTGAGTTAATGGAGTGACGATTTAAGAAAATCCTTCCACGAATCTTCGATAATAACCAGTTAAGCCCAGAAAGCTACGTACTTCGGTTACTGACTTAGGTTACTCCCAACTTTTTATTGCTTTAATCTTTGCCGGGTCAACTTATATTCCATGTTTCGATATCACGTGCCCAAGGAATGCTACTTCCTCAAGCCAGAACTTGCATTTCTTCAACTTGGCGTATAGCTTATTTTCACGAAGCTTTTGGAGTATCAGCCTCAAGTGTTGCTTATGATCTTCACGGATTTTGGAGTATATGAGGATGTCATCAATAAAGACAACCACAAAATGATCTAAATATTCCTTAAATACTCGGTTCATCATATCTATGAAGGCAGCAGGAGCATTAGTCAATCCAAAAGACATGACTAGGAATTCGTAATGGCCGTACCTAGTTTTGAAAGTATTCTTTGGAATGTCATCAGTTTTAATCTTTAACTGATGATATCCGGAATGAAGATCGATCTTTGAAAAGTATTTAGCATCTTACAACTGGTTAAATAGGTCATCAATGCGAGGTAACGAATACCTATTTTTGATGGTGACATGATTCAACTCTTGATAATCAATGCAAAGTCGCATACTCCCATATTTCTTCTTTATGAATAAAACAGGAGCACCCCAAGCAAATGTACTAGAACGAATGAAACTGATGTCTAACAATTCCTGCAGTTGGGTTTTTAACTCTTGAAGTTCAATAGGAGCCATTCAATATGGGGTTTTAGAAATGGGTTTTGTACCGGGTTCAAGGTCAATACAAAATTCGATTTCACGCTCTGAGGGTAGGCCACGAAGTTCTTTGGGGAATACGTCAGGAAATTTATTAACAATAGAAATGTCATTCAAATCTGACGTATTTTTGTTTAAATTCGTGACATGGGCTAAGAAAACTTGACATCCATTTTTCAATAAACGAATGGCTTTATGGCTTGATATGACAGTGATTGAATTTAGTGGTTGAATTTGTATAACAGGTTGGTTAGGAATATGAAAGCTAATAACCTTACGAAAATAATCAATTTTAGCATGATGAGTAGTTAACCAGTCAATTCCTAAAATCACATCAAATGGAAATATTTTCAAAGAGATGAGATCAACAGGTAATGTGAAAGGGTTGATTTGAATCAAATAAGATTTATAAATAGTGGATGTATAATAAGGGTTTGTCTCAATGGAGTCTCAACAGATAAGTCAAAGTCTAATTTCTCTGGAGTCAAATTTAAATGTTGAGCACAAGCAGATGAAATAAAAAAATGGAATGAACCGACATCTAATAAGGTATAGACTTCGCAAGAGTTTATGATTAGCTTACCCATGATAACTTCGTTCGGGTTCCTTGCTTTTTTGGAAGGTCACGACAAATGCTCTCCCTTGAACTACTGGCATTGACTTATTTGGGATAGCCTTTGGTGTCACCTCCCAGCTGGACTTGACTTCGTTGTATGACAAAATCAAGCTAGGTAACCTTCTTTTATGTAATTGAAACACACTTTGGGTTGGTACGTACAGTTTGGACTGATGTGTCCCTTCTCTCCGCATATGTATCATACGACCGGTGGTCGTTCTCCTTCTTTAAAAACAGGTATTGGTGCTGCTATCTTTCCATCATTGTTGAATTTTCTCTTTTTAAAACTTCCACTTGACTCATTTCTTCTATTATATTGGCCAGAATTACCACCGAAGTGGTTACCACACTATAAGAAAAAGCCTTATTTCCGACGGAATTTTCTCTCAGAAATAAGCCTATTCAGTCGGAAATAGGTTATTTTCGACGGAATATTCCGTCAGAAATTCGGTCGTATATATACGCGTCGAAGATACCAATACACAGTAATATAAACTTGTATCTCACATTCAAATATTCAACGTAGCATTAAAAATGATAGCAACACATCCAACAAAACGTAATCTACTAATTGATTATCATCAACACTACTGAGCTAACAATTACAAATATAAGCTAATGTTCCATAAATGATAAATAATATAATTTACAATACTTATACAGACACAATTAGACACTACAATATATACAAATGTTCTACAATAACATAAATATAAATGAACTATAAACTAGTAAAAGTATCATCATCAGGCGAAGGTGAACGACGCTGCTCTGGTGTATGGAAATCAGTGTCGTCCACCTACTCATCATCGCCAGTCTGCTCGCCATCGCCACCCTGTTGATAGAATCAAAAATATAAATCATTAATTCGTATATATATGTGAGAATTAACAAGCTAGCCATAATTAAAAAAAATATAAACAATAAGAATACCTGAGTAGGAGGGGGCGGACGAAAAACCTCCTCCAAGAGGGGTAATCACCATCCGGAGCATCTCGCCCCTCCAAGCGTTGAACTGCTCCCGTGGTAATCCCATACTCTTTGCGGAGGCCCCTGCTATAATATCCTGAGCAATCTGCTAAAGACGAGAATTGGTAAGAAACTACTGACGTCGAAAGACCATATCGGTACGGAGCCTTTCCGACACGACCCCTATCAGCCGTCGGAAGATCTCGTCAGCCAAGCCAGCGCCCGTATGAGATGGTCCGACATGTGCTTTCGGACACTGGCGCTGGCTGGAGCCTATAAAAAGATACAAATTCGATTACTAATAATAATTTATATAATGTGATTAATTCAGATAATTTCGTGAAATATAAAAAATATTACCTCCAGAAAGTGTATATGCGGGTATCCTCGGTAGACCCAACACTCGATATCTGTCGGTACTGCTAATAGGGAGATCCTGAGACGCGACCCATAATCTCAACTCCTCATCCCGATCTAATACAATATCGGGAAGAGGAGTGGCGGAATCTAATGGCTTAGAACCCCTCCTAATAGCCTCTAACTCAACTATACACGCATCCCGAAGCCTCTAAAATCGATATTTTGTATACGTATGTTAATTATATCATTTTATTTTTGATTGAATATTACTAAAAGCTAAATAGTAAGATGAGTTTTACCCATATAGCTAAAGCTGCCTGAGACAAAGCACGCTCAGCCTTAGGCGTGTGGGCTCGATCCCAAAACTCTAAAATAGTAGGAATTTGGCCCAAGGTCCTTCTCAAGGCCTAATAAAAGTATTCATAAAGTAGGTATTAAGTATTTATGTGATAACTTGATAACTAAATAACTAAATATAACGCACTTACCGTCTTCGCCTCCTCGAACGACTGAGAACCAGTGGTGTGTACTATCCGGAGCTGACCATGGTTCTTCTTCGCCTGCTCAGACTTTTTCTTGAAGTCATCAGCATCTCAGTGCGCACACATAGCCTCCCAAGCTAAATCGAAGACTATGAGGGGCTGATGATCTCTAATGGTGGTCCCAGGCTGGTCCTCAACTGCCTAGGCTTCCCCCTGTCGCATCTTATACAGCCAATCGGAGTAATTCACAGCGATATGATATTCAATCACATCGTCGTCAGCTGATTGAGAGATGCTCGGGTCAAATCTATAACAAACCTATAACAAAAGTTTTAAAATTAGGACCAATTAATTTCGTCATCGTAATACAACTATGTAGTAATTAATATAATATGCTTAACTTACGTGGAACTCCCGCAAGATGGTCTGCATAAAAGTGGCATCGTACCGCGCATATTGGCTGAACCGCATGCTCCCTCTCGGGAGATGCATCAAACAGATCGCGTGTAAGGTGTGCTTAGCCATCGAGTCTAGTATACGATAGAAAAATATAACAATATGTGTTATGTGAATTGTGTTTTACAATAACTGATAGAAATATTACCAATATATTAACATTTACTGTCTAGAAGCCACATCAACCGGTACTGTAAGTGGCACTGCCGGCGGACGACCAAAGATACCGAGGTTCGTCCCTCGGTGTCGTCGATGAGGTGTATCTGTAATAATTATATTTAACTGAGTCAATAAACATAAACTAACGCCGAAAGATGAGATATATTTAAATCCTAGTTAAGATAACTTACTGGCGCCTGAAGAAGAGCCTCTATCGTGGCTACCGTTTCCAGTACCGGATCGCCCACCACTTCGTGACCTCCACTGCTATGTCTAACCATAAATATCCTACTGCAATAACCAAATTGGTAGATTATGAATATGTAAGGTTTAACAATATATGGTATGTACTAATATGAATGCTCATTTTCAATTATATACGTCATCAAACCCATCAGAATCAACGTGTATATCATTCTCGGATTCGGTATCTTCCTTATCCTCAGTTTAGAGATCAGTTTCATCATCGTTATCATCCTCAACGACTACATAATCAATTGGGATCAACTTCTGCATCTCACAAAATGCAATTGGGATCAACTTCTGCATGAATACATGACACTCGTGACTCTTGAATCTAGAAATTTTCAATTTCTCAACCTTACAACAACATGTTATGTTCGATGCATATCCATCTGGGAGCTTCAACCCACTAACCCACTTACACACGTCTTCAACTTGTTGTTTAGTAAGACAAAATAGAGCTTTAGGATTCGTAGCGTTAGGGCGAAGCCACAATAATTCTAGCTTAATGTTCAATGCCTCCAAATCTTTTTGAGCATTATAAGTGTCTTTGGTTTTACCACTCACATCTAACACGGTGTAATTAAAACAAGTTATCGAAAACATTCTTTTCGGTATGCATGACATCTATACAATGACGAACTGAAAGTGTGCCCCAATACGGAAACTCAAACCATATGGGCAAGTGTGTCCAATTATGAGTCTTCCCGTACACGGCTGCTCTCAATTTACTATGTTCCTTCCCCGGCAAAGGAAAATCAAGCTGGTTCAACCAGCCCAAGACCTCACTGCCCGACAGTCAACCAATAACCCCCTTCTTCTCTGTCTTTTTATTGAACTATACAGACATCTTTCTGTAATTATGATCAAGAGGCAAGAATCTACGAGCAGTTCCAAAGAAACTACATTTCCGCCCATGCTGCAACTGGTTGCCTTGTATATCCCCCATACACACTGGACATGACAGCTTCCCGTGAGTTGACCAACCACTAACCATCCCAAGAGCCAGAAAGTCAGTTATAGTCTATAATAGGGTTGCCTTCATCACAAAATTCTCGCATATTGATTTATCATACGTCTGGACCCCTGTCTCCCACAACATCTTTAGTTCATCCACTAACGGTCAAAGGTACACGTTAATGTCTTTTATAGGACTTTTATCCCCCGGAATGAGTAAAGTCAAGAACAAATACGAATCCCTCATGCATATTGACGGTGGAAGATTATAAGCGACCATAATGACTGGCCAAACTCAGTACGGCTGGCTAAAATTATTCAAAGGGTAAAAGCCATCAGTAGCCATGCCAAGCCTAACATTCCTAACTTCTTTCTCAAACTCAGGATAATTTGCATCAAATCTCTTCCATTCATCTCCATCCGCTGGGTGAGTCAGCTGACCAGGCACGACATCCCTTGTTCGATGCCAACTCATATGTTGAGCCGTATGAGACAACATGAATAGTCGTTGAAGCCTCGGCGCAAGAGGAAAGTACCGTAAGATCTTTTTGGGAACATGTTTCTCCTTCCCCCCACGTTTTGTCACCTTATAGTGCGGTAAGCTGCATATATCATATTGTCCCTTATCTCTTTCCTCCCTATAGTATAACATACAATCTTGCTCACAAGCACCGATTTTCTGATACTCCATATTTAACCCCTTGACCATCTTCTTCACTGCGTATGAATTCGCAGGAAAAGTATGATCCTTGGGTAAGAACTGTCCAACTATAGTAAGCAAATTGTTGATGTAAGACCCCAAAATTTTTGGAATTTCCTCTAATTATTATTTTGGAATATTATGGCGTGGATTTGATATACTGTTATAGTTGCGGGTAATATTTACAAATTTTGCAAAGTAAGCAAGTTGATATAAAATATTCATTGTGTCGGGGAATATTCATTTGGTCGGGAAATATTCTTTTTGTCGGGAAATATCCGTACGACGGCACAATCATTGGTGGACCCCACAACATAAGTATTGTCATAGTTAGAAAACGACAGAAATAATATTGGTCTAAACTTTCTTATGAAATTTTTACCTTTTCATGTTGGGGTTACAATTCACGGGTTACTATTCACTAGTTACTATTCATGAGTTACTATTCACGAGTTACAATTCACGGGATACTATTCACGACAAAATTGATTTCTTTTTCTGACCAAATTTTTGCCGTTAAACTGTTGAAATACTTGGTGGTAAAAGAACAGTAATACGCGTGGTTGCATAGTAGCACACGGTATTGATTATTGATGCTTACGTGAAAAGTCACTCAGTTATACTCAATTATTGCTACAGTTATTTTTGCATGGTATCTCATGTTATTTGATTTAATTATTGTCACAGTATCATCTACATAATATTTTATATTATTAAATCAATAATTGAGATGACAAAGTTATTCATATTATTATTTGTAATATTGATGATGTCTAGAAAGTTCTATCGAGGAAAGGGGTTTGGTCACCTAATTGCGCGCCAATAGAGAGAAATCCTTATCGGAAAGCCCCCTCTTTCCTGAGAATGATCTGGTTGTTAAATATTGTGAGTTATAATATTAATGATGAATAATTGTTGAAAGATTAAAAAATGTGTTGATTAAAGATAAGTGATTTGTGGTAAATATTTATTCAATTTTTGATATAAATAGAAGGGTTTGTTATGAGGTATTTGTTATAAGTTTGGCTTATTATTCCATGAGGAGATATGCTAATTTTTCAGACCGTTGGCTGAAGATATAATAGTAAATCAATATGGATCGTTGGTTGAAGATATAATAGTAAATCAATATGGATCGCTGGTTTAAAGTAAATCAGTATGGATCGTTGTTTTAAGTTTTAATAGTAAATCAATATGGACCGTCCGTTTAAAAGTAAATTAATCTGGGACGTTCATGAATTAGTTATTATTCAGTTTTTTTTTCTATAAATAGAAGCTCATTCCTTCATTATTTCTTACGAATTCATGAAACTCTAGAGAGAAAGAAAAAGAGTATTCTGCTACTAACCTACTTCATTATTCAATCTTCTACTAAGGTAAGGGGTATTATTTATTTCATATTCACTTACGATATTATTTTTTGTATTCGTAAGAAATATTATCTTCGTTCAATATTCATAAGGGATATTATTTGTTGTATTGGTAAGGAGTATTATTTCTTTCGTATTCATGAAGAGAGTTATTTTTTTTCAATACTCGTAAGTGTTGTTATTCCATTCTTTATTATTCTGTTGGAACAACCTGTCTACGCGGACTACCGCATGCATGGTGAAATCCTTTTGTTATTCCATTCTTTATTATTCTGTGGGAATGACCTGTCTACGCGGACTACCGCATGCTTGGTGAATAACCCTTCATATTCAATGGTTATTAAATTGTGGAAATGATATGTCTACACGGACTACCGCATGATAGTTGAAAATCCATTTGCAGTTTCGCATATTGTTCATTTCAGATTCCTAACTCTAAACTTACTACGGTAAGTATTACTTCTATAATTCCTGAAATGATCAGAAATTCCTTGAGTTTTCTTTTTTGTATCCAAGTTTTCTGCTATGGTTCCTATCTTTGATTGGATCTATGTTTTGAACTTTATTCTTGAATTTTGCTCCACAATTGATTATTATGGAGTATTCTTGAACTTGGATAAAGTAAATTATGAATCCCTAATCGTGTCCATTATCTCACTGGATTCATTCTTTAAAATATTTTTCATCATCCTCAGTCTTAAATGGTGATACTTGATGAATATCTTTGGCCTGTAGTGCAAAGATGAATGATTACCTGATGAATATCTTTGGCCCGTAATGTAAAGATGGACATGTGTTGAGATAAACATGACCAACTGGTGATACAAATGAATATCTTTGGCCCGTAGTGCAAAGATGAATATTTGATTCAAGATGTATATTGATTGATGTTACGGGGATAAAATATTGATGATGGAATTCTAAATCATAGAAGATAGTAGACTACATTCTCTACTTAACTCTGCTAATGAATTGTTGTTTTCGCTGCAGTTGTTGATCTAAAACTTGTTGTCTATTGAATTCTATCAGATTTTTTCCTGTTGAGGACTAAGGATAATTTGTTCTACATTATCTTAGTCATTATATTTTTTACTGGGCTAGTTGAGCTCACCATTTTCCTTTTTGTTCCATTTTTCTTCTCAGGAGGCGAGAATATAGCGAAAACTAGTCGGGGTGTGGATTGATGTTTAAAGGCAGTTGTTTAGGTAGTCCTCACTATTTTGTAAAATAGTGTATCAATAATTTTAACGAGGACTTATTTGAGTGTGGATATTGTCTAGAAGACAATATTTGTATTTAAACTCACAGCATATGTGTTGTCGTATTTTTCACGACAATTGTAATAATGAAGTTGTAGTTATTTTATGTACCATGTATTTGGTGACTCAGAATGGGCTGTGTGGACCTATTTTGAGAGCGTCACAGTTGGTATCAGAGCTTAGGGATATGATCTCTGACGGAGATCTGGGGTTAGAAATAGGAAGGGAGTGACGAGTAAATCCTTCGCTATTGTGTCCTACTTAAGCTTATTTGTGTTTATTTGGTCGGTCGGAATATAGGGGTATTATGTGGCATGTCAATTTCTTTAATTAACCCTTGTTTTATGGCAATATTTGAGAATGGCAGCTGAAAATGTTAACAATGGAGTGTATGAGACAGTTGAGACACCTTTAATTACCAACCAAGAGAACGTGCAACAGGACGACAATGTTCCTCCTGTAAATAATACCACTGATCAAACGATGAATGATGGGATGTTTAGAAGTTTTGTACAGTTCACGCAAAATCAGAAGAGGGAGACTCGTGTACAAAATACAGGTGGAAATAATAGCAACGCGCGGCTTGTCACAGGCAAGCAGTTCAAAGAGTTGGGACCACCAGAGTTCTTGGGAAAGCCAGATCTGATTAAGGCAGAAACGTGGGTTAAGAAAATTACTAAGATATTTGATGTCTTGGGATGCACGGAGGAACAAAAGGTTCTATTCGCCACCTTTATGTTCCGTGGTGAGGTAGATTACGGGTGGGAATCTGTGAAGCGTACCCAGCCAGCCACACTCAATATGTCTTGGGAAATATTTCAGAAACTGTTCAATAACAAGTACTTTCTTGAAAGTATTCGTCATATGAAGGAGGTAGAGTTTATTAGACTGGAACAGAACAACATGACTATATCCCAGTACGAGGCTAAGTTCGCGGAGTTATCCAGGTTTGTACCTCATTTGGTAGAGAATGAGGAACGTATGACGCGGATGTTTCTATGAGGGTTGAAACCCGAAATTCGTCAATACCTTATCTCTCATAAATTTTCTCTATATTTAGATGTTGTCAACATGGCTCAATTATTAGAACGAGATAATGAGTATGTTCAACCGGGGGACCACAACCTGTGGTTAAATCCGGTGGCGAAGATTATAAGAGCGATGACAACCAGCGGGGAGGAAAATATCTGGACAAAAGTGGTAACCACTCTGGTGGTAATCGTGGCCATGATAGTAAAAGAAGCGAGTTGGGGCGAGATTTCAAAAAGAGAAGGTACAACAATGACAACGTGAAGACGTCAGCACCGGCATCAACTGTTTCTAAGGGAGGAAAACGACCACCGGTCGTATATTATAAATGCGGGAAGGAGGGACACATAAGTCCAAACTGTTCACAACCTTCCAAGGTATGTTTTAGTTGTGAAAAAGATGATCACATAGCTCGATTATATCCTGTAGCGAAATCAAGTCCAGCTAGGACGGTGGCACCAAAGGTGGATACGGACAAAACAAAGTCGATGGTTTCTGGAAGAGCATTTGTCGTGACTGCCCAAAGAGCGAGTAACCCGAACGAAGTTAGCACATGTTAGTTAATTATAAATTTTTGCGAAGTTTATACCTTACTAGATACCGATTCTACCCAATCTTTTATCTCTCCTGCTTGTGCTCAACGTTTGAACTTGACTCCGGAGAAATTAGACTTTAACTTATCTGTTGAGACTCTGTTAGGAGAAACTTTTATTACATCCACTGTTTATAAATCTTGCTTGATCCAAGTTGGCACCATCACATTACCTGTTTATCTTATCTCTTTAAAGGTACTTGCATTTGATGTGATTTTAGGGATTGATTGGTTAACCACTCATCATGCCAAAATTGATTGTTTTCGTAAGGTTGTTAGTTTTCATATTTCTAACCAACCTGTTATGCGAATTTAAGCAACCGAATCACTAAAGTCAAACACTTTCATATCAAGCCATAAAGTCATTCGTTTATTGAAAAATGGATGTCAAGCTTTCTTAGCCCATGTCATGGACTTGAACAAAAATACGTCAGATTTGAATAATGTTTCTGTTGTTAGTGAATTTCCTAACGTATTTCCTAAAAAACTTTTTGGCCTACCCCCAGAGCGTGATATTGAATTTTGTATCGACTTTGAACCTGGTACAAAACCCATTTCCAAAACCCTATATCAAATGGCTCCTATTGAACTTCAGGAGTTAAAAATCCAACTACAGGAGTTGTTACGCGAGCCTCTATCTGGTGACTTCCTT
Source organism: Panax ginseng (assembly GCA_020205605.1). NCBI lineage: Eukaryota > Viridiplantae > Streptophyta > Magnoliopsida > Apiales > Araliaceae > Panax > Panax ginseng. The sequence goes on from CM035149.1 coordinate 22,983,596, forward strand.
TGTGGAATGCACCAAAGCCAGAATCTCCGTAGGGGACGCCATATTCGTGATGTGGTAAACTAATAGGTGTCATTGTGACGTCTATCCAAGATTGGGATATGAGTCACAGTTGAGAGCAACCTAAGTCAGTAATCAAAATACGTAGCTTTTTAGGCTTAGCTGGTTACTATCGGAGATTCGTGGAAGGATTTTCTCGAATCAGTACTCCATTAATTCAACTAACTCGAAAAGATACAAAATTCGTATGGAGCGAGGAATGTGAGAAGAATTTCCAAGAACTCAAGAAGAGACTCATTTCGACACCTGTTCTGACAATAAAATCTGGTTCGGATGGATTTGTTATCTACAGCGATGCTTCGGGCAAAGGGTTAGGATGTGTTCTCATGCAACATGGGAAAGTCATAGCCTATGCCTCTCGACAACTCAAAGAATATGAGAGAAATTATCCTACTCATGATCTAGAGTTGGCAGCAGTCGTTTTTGTGTTAAAGATATTGAGGCACTACTTGTATGGGGAGAAAGTGGAGATTTATACGGATCATAAAAGTCTTAAATATTTCTTCACCCAAAAGGAACTCAACATGCGGCAACAACGTTGGCTCGAGCTGTTGAAAGATTACGACAATACCATTCAATACCATCCTGGAAAAGCAAATGTGGCAGCTGACATGTTGAGTAGAAGATCATATGCGGTTACGAGTGCGATATTTTTAACCCGAATACCCATTTCGTATAACTTACAAATGATGGAGATAGAGTTAAAGACTCTAGGGACCCATGTGATGATGTTAAATATACGAGTAAAACTGATTTTAATCGATAAAGTTAAAGCTGCTAAAGCTACAGACCCGGAGCTGATGAATATGAAGAAGAAGGTGCAAGAAGTTGTTATTCCAAAAGCGAGAATCGACGATGTGAGGAAAGCTCAAACCTTTGATTCATTAGTATATTTAAAATCCTCGACCGAGTAAGAACTATGGTCTATAGACTCGCTTTACCGCCAAGTATGTCTCGTGTTCATAACGTGTTTCACATATACATGCTACGTAAATATGTGAAAGACCCGAATCACATTATTGAATTAGAACCAGACGAGGTAGCCGAAGATTTAACGTACGAGGAGGTACCAGTCGAGATTTTAGATAGGAAGGAGCATGTCCTACGCACAAAGGTTATACCACAAGTCAAAGTTTTGTGGAGGAATTATGTTATTGAGGAAATGACCTGGGAGTTAGAATCAGACATAAAAGCGATGTACCCTCACCTTTTCGAAACACCAGCTACGCACGTTAATTTTGAGGACAAAATTTCATAAGGAGGGGAGGTTGTAAGACCCCGAAATTTTTAGAATTTCCTCTAATTATTATTTTGAAATATTATGGTGTGGAATTGATATAATGTTATAGTTGTGGATAATATTTACAAATTTTTCAAAGTAAGCAAGTTGATATAAAATATTCGTTTTATCGGGGAATATTCTTTTTGTCGGGGAATATCCGTATGACGACACAATCATTGGTGGACCCCACAACGAAAGTATTTTCGTAGTTAGAAAATGACAGAAATAATATTGGTCTAAATTTTCTTATGAAATTTTAACATTTTCATGTCAGGGTTACTATTCACGAGTTACTATTCATGAGTTACTATTCATGGGGTACTATTCATAACAAAATTAGTTTCTTTTTCTGACCAAATTTTTACCGTTAAACTGTTGAAATACTCGGTGGTAAAAAAACAGTAATACGCGTGGTTGTATAGTAGCACACAATATTGACTATTGATGCTTACGTGAGAAGTCACTTAGTTATACTCAATTATTGCTACAATAGTTGCTGCATAGTATCTCATGTTATTTGATTCAATTATTGTCACAATATCATCTGTATAATATTTTATATTATTAAATCAATAATTGATAGGACAAAGTTATTTATATTATTATTTGCAATATTGACGATGTATATAAAGTTCTGTTGAGGAAAGGGGTTTGGTCACCTAATTGCGCGCCAATAGGGAGAAATCCTTATCGAAAAGCCCCCTTTTTCCTGGGAATGATCTGGTTATTAAATATTGTGAGTTATAATATTAATGATAAATAATTGTTGAAAGATTAAAAAATGTGTTGATTAAAGATAAGTGATTTGTGGTAAATATTTATTTAATTTTTGATATAAATAGAGGGGTTTGTTATGAGGTATTTGTTATAAGTTTGACTTATTATTCCATGAGGAGATGTGCTAATTTTTCAGACCGTTGGTTGAAGATATAATAGTAAATCAATATGGATCGCTGGTTTAAAGTAAATCAGTATGGATCGTTGCTTTAAGTTTTAATAGTAAATCAATATGGGCCGTCCGTTTAAAAGTAAATTAATATGGGTTGTTCATGAATTAGTTACTATTCAATTCTTTTTTCTATAAATAGAAGCTCATTCCTTCATTATCTCTTACGAATTCACTGAAACTCTAGAGAGAGAAACTATAGAGAGAAAGAAGAAGAGTATTCTGCTACTACCCTACTTCATTATTCAATCTTCTACTAAGGTAAGGGATATTATTTATTTCATATTCACTTACGATATTATTTTTCGTATTCGTAAGAAATATTATCTTCGTTTAATATTTGTAAGGGATATTATTTGTTGTAATGGTAAGGAGTATTATTTCTTTCGTATTCATGAAGAGAGTTAATTTCTTTCAATACTCGTAAGGGTTGTTATTCCATTCTTTATTATTCATTTGAATAACTTTGTCTTCATGACTCTGCATGCATGCATGGTGAAATCCTTTTGTTATTCCATTCTTTATTATTTTGTTGGAATAACCTATCTACGCGGACTACCACATGCATGGTGAAATCCTTTTGTTATTCCATTCCTTATTATTCTGTGGGAATAACATGTCTACGTGGACTACCGCATGCCTGGTGAATAACCCTTCATATTCAATGGTTATTAAATTATAGAAATGATCTGTCTAGGCGGACTACCGCATGACAGTTGAAAATCCATTTGCAGTTTCGTATATTGTTCATTTCAGATTCCTAACTCTAAACTTACTACGGTAAGTATTGCTTCTATAATTCCTGAAATGATCAGAAATTTCTTGAGTTTTCTTTTTTGTATCCAAGTTGTCTGTTATGGTTCCTACCTTTGATTGGATCTATGTTTTGAACTTTATTCTTGAATTTTGCTCCACAATTGATTATTATGGAGTATTCTTGAACTTGGATAAACTAAATTATGAATCCCTAATCGTGTCCTTTATCTCACTGGATTCGTTCTTTAAAATATTTTTCATCATCCTCAGTCTTAAATGGTGATACTTGATGAATATCTTTGGCCTGTAGTGCAAAGATGAATGATTATCTGATGAATATCTTTGACCCGTAGTCCAACGATGGACAAGTGTTGAGATGAAAATGACCAACTGGTGATACAAATGAATATCTTTGGCCCATAGTGCAAAGATGAATATTTGATTCAAGATGTATATTGATTGATGTTACAAAGATACAATATTGATGATGAACTTCTAAATCATAGAAGATAGTAGACTACATTCTTTACTTAACTCTTCTAATGAATTATTGTTTCAGCTGCAGTTGTTGATCTAAAACTTGTTGCCTATTATATTCTATCAGATTTTTCCCTGTTGAGGACTAAGGATAATTTGTTCTACATTATCTTAGTCATAATATTCTTTACTGGGCTAGTTGAGCTCACCCTTTTCCTTTTTGTTCCATTTTTCTTCTTAGGAGGCGAGAATATAGCGAGAACTAGTGGGGGTGTGGAGTGATGTTTAAAGACAGTTGTTTTAGTAGTCCTCACTATTCTGTAAAATAGTGTATCAATAATTGTAATGAGGACTTATTTGAGTGTGGATATTGTCTAGAAGACAATATTTGTATTTAAACTCACGGTATATGTGTTGTCGTATTTTGCACGACAATTGTAATAATGAAATTGTAGTTGTTTTATGTACCGTGTATTTGGTGACTCAGAATGGGTTGTGTGGACCTTTTTTGGGGGAGTCACAGTTGAAACCTCTCTCACTACAGTCGTGCTCATTCTTGAAGTGTAAGAGCATCGTCACTGCAGAAAGCTTGGTGTCCGTATCATTTCCCAGATACAACGAGACCCCAGATTCAGATAGCAACTTGTAAAAGGCAGCAGCTGTATCATTTGGCACTTGCTTAGCACTACTTGAAGAAGGCTCATTTTCAGCCCAGTCAATATTAGTAGGTCCATAAGCATCGACCAACATCTCCACTGGATCATAGTTTTCGACGTATGAATCCCATAGAATTGGTTGTTCCACAATATTTTCAATCACTTCTGATTCCCTGTGATGAGTCCATATGAAGTACCCATCCACAAATCCATGGGAAAATAAGTCAAATTTAATCTTGTCGACTTTCTTCCAAATCAGGTTTTTACACTTGACACACAAGCATCACATCTTCTCGTTCAGATCTTCCGTATGTTCTATTGCTTTGTTCAAGAAATCTGACGCCCCAACACGATAAGTTGAGACTAATCCCCTCCCATCACTGGGTATCCTATGGTACATCCAACTCTGATCGGCTGACATTTTTAATTACACAGAAGACACATTCAGTTAATTTGGATATTCATGCATGAATTAGATTTACCTAGTTTATCCACTCTACATGACAGGGGTAAGGCTTCTATCCCACTATTGGATGTGTCTCGTCACTAGTGCCAACACGTTGAGTACATTTCATGAGTTTCAAGAAAATTTTGGCAACACCTCCCCATGGTCTCCAAGCACACGAAATAGACTAAGATAACTTAATCTAAGTATGCACTCGAAGAACATATAGAGATAACAGTCGAAAAATCCTCAAAACAACAAAAACGTACTGTTTCGTATTGGCGTCGACTTAAGTGAGAGACATAACATCCAGTAGCAGTCCCAAATTGAGGACTATTCGACATTCACTTTTACTGAGTGAATGTCAAACGGGTTTCTAAGTTCCAAAGTATAGTACATATATTATTGAGTGTATTGAAGATTAAAGGGAGAGTATTATTGAGTTTATTGAAAATTGTGGCAAACTAAGCAAATGCTACTTAGTTTAGTTTGCCAATGATAAACTAAGTAAGTGATACTTAGTTTATGAGAATTGTTATTTGGAATCTGTAGAGACTACTGTTCGACATTCACTCCTACTTGTCAAACGAGTTTTTAAGTTTCATAGTAGTTGTTGCTGTAATGACTACTAGAAGAAGAGTTAACGACTTCCTTGCATGTAGGGTTTGACATAGCAGTTACAGCTAATAGTACTCCAACTGGTTCCTCGGCAGGAAAAAAAAGGGTCATAGTTCCTGTTTGTGTCCTATACTCGAATAAAAAAGTTAATTGAATTACAGCGAACATTCCTCATTGTTCCATCATAATAGATGACAACATCCCGAAGGAGTTCCATTAAGCTATTGAACAAAGTTCCATGTTAAGCAACCCTCTCTATATGAACGAACGATCACTTCTCTGCTAGGAATGAATCATCTCCCAATATGGGTCTAATCCATGACATAGACAGCTTCTCACCACTCCAAATTCCTCAGATAGGTAGTTCTCATAGAAAAAGAGGTGAGACGTTCTGTAAGAACTCCCCATCTGAGGAATTTGGAGTGGTGAGAAGTTGTTTATGTCATGGATTGGACCCATATAGGGAGATGATTCATTCCTAGCAGAGAAGTGATCGTTCGTTCATCTAGAGGGTTGCTTAACCTAGAACTTTGTTCAACAACTTAATGGAACTCCTTCAGGATGTTGTCATCTATTATGATGGAACAGTGAGGAATGTCCAAAACAATTTAATTAACTTTATTATTCGAGTATAGGACACAAACAGGAACTACGACCAATATTTTTTTAATTCTTTGTAGAGGCGGTTTGAGTACTATTAGTCTAGAATCGCTATGTCAAACCTTGCATATATACATATAGTACTTATTGAGTTTATTGAATATTGTGGCAAACTAAGCAAATGCTACTTAGTTTATTTTGCCAATGAAAAACTAAGTAAGTGCTACTTAGTTTCTGAGAATTGTTATTTGGAATATATATGGAGACTATTGTTCGACATTAACTCATACTTGTCAAACGGGTTTCTATGTTTTATTATTATAGTATATATATATATATATATATATATATATATATATATATATATATATATATATATATATATATATATATATATATATATATATATATTTCCAAGAGGGTACTTGTGGACGCCCCCAAAATAGGTATACATCACCCATCTTGGGTAAATGGGATACATAGTACATAAATCAAATATAAACTTAATTATACAATTATCGTGTCAAATCTTACAAAACATAATCTAAGAGTTTTAATAAGAATATTATCATCTAGAAAATATCCACACTCAATGGAGTCCTCATTACATTTATTGTCACACTATTTAATGTAATAGTGAGGACTACTAATCTTATCATCCTCGACCGTCACTCCGTTCCCGAACTAGTCCCGGCTACGTTCTCATTTTTTGAAGAGAACAGTGAAAGAAAGAGTGAGCTCAACTAGCCCAGTAAGAAATATTATGACTAAGATAATGCAGAATAAATTATCATTAGCTTTTAACAATGTTAAACTGATAAAATACAATAGACATCAAGTTTAACTACAGCGGAATAAGCAATCCATTAGAAGAGTCAAGTAGAGCATGATGTCTATTATCTTCTATGATTTAAAAAGATTTTCATCAACTTTATTGCTGAGACTCAGCTTAATAAATAAACAACATCATCCCTACACCACGACCAAGGATATTCATGTAATCATCAATGGTCATGATTATACCGAATAATCCCTGGTCATAATCATACCAACAACTATCCACCAATGAACTACAGGCCAATGACGACTTTTACCACATCATTTGTCACATTACGGTCATGATTATACCCAATAATCCCTGGTCTTAATCATACCAAGTCCATCTATGCACGTAAGCCAAAGATTTTTAATCATAATATAAACATGAGGATGATGACAATGACATAATAATTCAATAAAACAAGTTCAAGGATAAATTTTAAAGATTTATAATTTAATTTATCCAAAAATCAATAATGTCCAAATTGTCAACATGATACTGCTTTGTAGAGTAAAATTCAAGGATGCTCAGAAGAATATTTCCATAAAAAGATATTGGATGAAGCGCAAATATCAAGGATATTCCGCTAATTTCATGAAGTATAGAAGCCAAAACTTTAACCAACTAAGTATAATAGAATATATGAACTGTAAATGAATTTTCGCCCGCCATGTGGTAATCCACGTAGACAGATCATTTCCACAATTTAATAAGGAATGAATACGAAGGATCATTCACCATGCATGTGGTAATCCACATAGACAGGTTATTCCAACAGAATAATAAAGAATAGAATAACAAAAGAATTCACCATGCATGCGATAGACCGCACAGAAAGGTTATTCCAACAGAATAATAAATAATGGAACCAGGTCATGCAAAATCCGTACAGATAGGATATTCCAACAGAATAATAAAGAATGAAACCAGGTCATGCGTAATCCGCAAAGACAGGATATTCCAACAAAATATTAAAGAATGGAATAACATGAGAATTCACCATGCATGCGATAGATCGCACAGATAGGTTATTCCAACAGAATAATAAATAATGGAACCAGGTCATGCGTAATCCACACAGACAGGATATTCCAACAGAATACTAAATAATGGAATAACAGAAGAATTTCACCATGTATGTAGTACTTCGCATATACAAGTTATTCCAACAGAATAATAAAGAATGGAATAACATAAGAATTTCACCGTATATGCGGTACTTCGCATAGACAGGTTATTCCAATAGAATAATAAGGAATGGAATAACAATAGCTCTCCTTATGAATACGAAAGAAATAATAACCCATAACTCAAATTAGAAGACTGGATACTGGAATAGTGAGGTAGCAGACTTCTTTTCTTTTTTCTCTCTATAATTTCTCTCAATAATAATTGCTCTATAGCTTTAGTGAGTTGGTGAGAAATGAAGGAAGAATGAGCTTTTATTTATAGGAAAATATAGTTTTGATAATTGCACGTTTTGGGGCTCGAAATATTACAGTACAATACCTTCAACTTTTTCTTCATTTTTAATTTAGTCCTGCAAGTATTATCAAACTTGCACCACCTCCCCTAATAATAAATAATGTGAATCAATAGTTCAATCATGTGAATCAATAGTTATAATCATGTGAAAATATAAATTACACTATAATACCTCCATCTATACCTCCATTTTAAACTTAGTCATACAAGTATTATCAATCTTGCACCAACTCTCCTAATAGTACAAGAATGTGAATCAATAGTACACACATATGAACAAATAGTTATAATCATGTGAATTAATAGCAATTAATTGGCTCATTTATCTTATTAATTACCCGATAACTTCCAGACATCAATTATTATCGAAATAAATATCGATTTCCACTAACACTAATAATTCCAACACAATGGAACTATCAAATTCATCTTTAATCAACACAAACTTATTCATCATTAATATCATAACTCACATTATTTAACAACCAGGTCGTTCCCAGGAAAGAGGGGGCTTTCCGATAAGGATTTCTCCTTATTGGCACGCAATTAGATGACCAAACATCTCCTTGACAGAACTTCTTGACATTGTAAATATTACAATTTAATAATATGAATAACTTTGTCGTCTCAATTATTGATTTAATAATATATCATATTATGCAGATGATACTGTGATAATAACTGAATCAATAATATGAGAGATATGATGCAGCAATTACTGTAGCAATAATTGAGTATAATTGAGTGACTTCTCACGTAAACATCAATAATCAATATCGTGTGCTACCATGCAACCACGCGTATTACTGTACTTTTACTACCGGGTAGTTCAACAGTTATAATGGTAACACTTTCGCCGTTATTTTTATAAAAAGATAATTATGTCGTTTTCTAACTACGACAATACTTTCGTTGTGGGGTCCATCAATGATTGTGTCGTCGTACGAATATTCCCTATTAAAACGAAATTCCCCGACCAATCGAATATTATATAACCACTTGCTTACTTTGCAAAATTTGTAAATATTACCCACAACTATAACATTGTATCAAATCCACACCATAATATTCAAAAATATATTTCGAAAAAATTATTCTTTATTCATAAAAGTCGGGGTCTTACAACCTCCCCTTCTTATGAAATTTCATCATCGAAATTAGGGTGATTACTGGTATATCGAAGAGGTGAGGATATCTTGACTTCATCTCGATTCTAACTCTCGGTCATTTCCTCCACATCGTGGTTTCTCCATAAAACTTTGACTTGAGGTATAACCTTGGAGCGTAGAATATGATCATTCTTATCCAAGATTTTAATAAGTAACTCTTCATATGTTAAATTTTCCTCTATCTTGTTTGGTTCTAATTCAATAATGTGGTTCGAGTCTTTCACATATTTATGTAACATAGATATATGGAAAACGGTATGAACACGAGACATACTTGGCAATAAGGCGAGTTTATAGGCCACAGTTCCTACTCGATCGAGGATTAAAAATGGGCCAATGAATCGAGGATTGAGCTTTCCTCTCTTTCTAAATCTTGTAACTCCTTTCCATGGAGCAACACGTAACAACACATGATCTCCAATATTGAATTTCATGTCCTTTCGATGAAGATCAGCATAACTCTTTTGTCAATCTTGTGAGGTTTTTATACGTTGTCGGATCGTTTGAATCTTTTCCGTAGTCATACGTATCAAATCCGGTCCCAACAACGTTGCTTCACTCACCTCATCTTAGCATACTGGAGAACGACACTTTCTTCCATACAACGCCTCAAATGGAGCCATGCCAATACTTGCTTGATAACTATTATTGTAGGAAAACTACACCAATGGTAAGAACTTGTCCCAACTTCCCTTGAAGTCAAGGACACAGAGTCTTAATAAATCTTCAAGAGTTTGAATAGTCCTTTTCGACTGCCCATCCATTTGAGGATGATATGCCGAACTAAATCGTAAATCCGTGCCCATAGCTTTTTACAAACTAACCCAAAATCTTGAAGTGAATCTTGAGTCTCGATCAGAAACTATGGATACTGGCATACCATGAAATCTTACAATCTCGTTTATATACATACTAGCAAGACGTTCAAGTGTATAAGTTTCTCGTATCGGTAAGAAATGAGCAGACTTGGTCAATCTATCAACAATGACCCAAATCGCATTTATGCCTTGAGAAATCTTGGGAAGACCAATAACGAAATCTATGGTAATGTGCTCCCACTTCCATTCTAGAATTTCAAGTGGTTGCAATGGACCTTTTGGCATTTGATACTCCGCCTTGACTCGTTGACAAGTTAGACACCTTGAGATAAACCCCACTATCTCTCTCTTCATATTGCTCCACCAAAATGTATGTCGAAGATCACGATACATTTTGGTACTCCCATGATGGATTACAAACGATGTGTTGTGCGCCTCCATCATGATTTTATACTTCAAGTCAGAATCATTAGGAACACAAAGTCTAGAGTTGACTCGAAGTATTCCTTCTTCATCAATTCTTGCTTCCGGAATAACACCTTCTTGTACTTTCTTCTTCATAAGCATCAGCTCTAGGTCTATAGTTTGAGCAGCTTTAACTTTATCGATTAAAGTCGGTTCCACTCGTATATTCGCCATCATCACATGGGTCCCTGGAATCTTTAACTCTATTTCCATCCTTTCCAAGTCATACAAAATGGGTCTTTGCAATGACAATATTGCACTCGTACCCGCATATGATCTTCTACTCAATGCGTCAGCTACTACGTTCACTTTTCCAAGATGGTATTGGATGGTATGATCATAATCTTTCAATAACTCAAGCCATCGTCGTTGCCGCATGTTGAGTTCATTTTGAGTGAAGAAATATTTGAGGCTTTTATGATCCGTATAGATCTCCACCTTCTCTCTATACAGGTAATGCCTCCAAATCTTAAGTGCAAAAATGACTGCTGCCAACTCTAGATCATGAGTAGGATAATTCTTCTCATATTCTTTGAGTTGTCGCGAGGCATAGGCTATGACTTTCCCATGTTGCATGAGAACACATCCTAACCCTTTGCCCGAAGCATCACTGTAGATGACAAATCCCTCCGAGCCAGATGGTATTGTCAGAACAGGTGCTGAAATGAGTCTTCTCTTGAGTTCTTGAAAACTCTTCTCATATTCCTCGCTCCAACTGAATTTTGTATCTTTTCGAGTCAGCTGAGTTAATGGAGTAGTGATTCGAGAAAATCCTTCAACGAATCTCCGATAATAACCAGCTAAGCCGAGAAAGCTACGTACTTCGGTCACTGATTTAGGTTGTTCCCAGCTTTGAATAACTTCAATCTTTGCTGGGTGAACAAATATTCCATGACTTGATACTACGTGCCCAAGGAATGCTACTTCCTTAAGCTAGAACTCGCATTTCTTCAACTTGGCATATAGCTTGTTTTCACGAAGTTTTTGGAGTATCAGCCTCAAGTGTTGCTCATGGTCTTCACGGGTTTTGGAGTATATGAGGATGTCATCAATAAAGACAACCACAAAGTGATCCAAATATTCCTTGAATACTCGGTTCATCATGTCCATGAAGGCAGCAGGAGCATTAGTCAATCCTAAAGACATGACTAGGAATTCATAATGCCCGTACCGAGTTCTGAAATTAGTCTTTGGAATGTCATCAGTTTTAATCTTCAACTGATGATATCCAGAACGAAGATCAATCTTTGAAAAGAATTTGGCTCCTTACAACTGGTTAAACAGGTCATTAATGCGAGGCAACGGGTACCTATTTTTGATGGTGACATGATTCAACTCCCGATAATCAATACAAAGTCGCATACTTCCATTTTTCTTCTTCACGAATAGAACAAGAGCACCCCAAGGAGACGTACTAGGACGAATTAAACCGATGTCTAACAATTCTTGTAGTTGGGTTTTTAACTCCTGAAGTTCAATAGGTGCCATTCGATATGGGGCTTTGGAAATGGGTTTTGTACCGGATTCAAGATCGATACAAAATTCAATTTCACGCTCTGGGGGTAGGCCAGGAAGTTCTTCAGGGAATACGTCAGGAAATTTATTAATAATAGAAATATCATTCAAATCTGATGTATTTTTATTTAAATCCGTGACATGGGCTAAGAAAGCTTGACATCCATTTTTCAATAAACGAATAGCTTTATGACTTGATATGATAATGATTGATTTTAGTGGTTTGGTTGCTTGAATTCGCATAATAGGTTGGTTAGGAATATGAAAGCTAACAACTTTACGAAAATAATCGATTTTAGCATGATGAGTAGTTAACCAATCAATCCCTAAAATCACATCAAATGCAAGTATTTTCAAGGAAATAAGATCGACAGGTAACGTGCGGTTACCGATTTGAATCAAATAAGACTTATAAACTGTGGATGTAATGAAGGTTTCTCCCAACAAAGTTTCAACAGATAAGTCAAAGTCTAATTTCTTCGGAGTCAAATTTAAACGTTGAGCGCAAGTAGGAGAAATAAAGGAATGGGTAGAACCGGTATCAAATAAAGTATAAACTTCGCTAGAGTTTATGATTAGCTTACCCGTGATCACCTCGTTCGGATTCCTCGGTTTTTGGGAGGTTACGACAAATGCTCTCCCTTGAACTACCGATTTCGTCTTGTCTAGGACACCCTTTGATGCCTCCATCCCAACTGGACTTGACTTTGGTGCACAACAAAATCGGGCTAGGTGACCTTATTTTCCACAATTATAACATGCTTTGGACTGCATCACGTAGTTTGGACTGATATGTCCCTCCCCTCCGCATTTGTAACATACGATCGGTGGTCGTTCTCTTTCCTTAACAACAGGTGCTGGTGCTGACATCTTTCCATCCTTGTTGAATCTACTCTTCTTGAAATGTCCACTCTTATTGTCATGGCCATGATTACCACCGAAGTGATTATCAATTCTGGCATGTTGATTCCCTCCACGTTTGTTGTCACCGCTTCGATGACTGCTACCACTGGTATTACCGACTTATCGGTTACTCTCTCTTGGTTGGGTTGACTCATTATCGCGCTCCAATAACTGAGCCCAATTCACAACATCTGAATACAAACACATTTTATGAGAAACTAGGTATTGACGTATCTCGGGTTTCAAACCTCTTAGAAACATCCACGTCATTCTCTCCTCATTATCAACCAAGTGAGACGTAAACCGAGACAACTCAGCAAACTTAGCTTCGTACTGTGCCACGGTCATATTGTTTTGCTCAAGCTTGATGAACTCTACCTCCTTCATGTGATGAATACTTTCAGGAAAGTACTTGTCGTTGAACAGTTCTTGGAACTTCTCCCAAGACATCTTCGGTCACGGTAGGTTAAAACGCGCTTCTGATTCCCACCGATGAATCGCCTCTACTCACAACATGAAGGTGGCAAATGGAACCTTTTGCTCCTCGGAGCATCCCAAGACATCAAATATCTTGTTGATCTTCTTTATCCACGTCTCTGCCTTAAGTGGTTTTGGCTCTCCAAAAAACTCTGGTGGTCCCAGCTCCTTGAACTGCTTAGCGGTGACCGTCCAAGAGTTGTCAGTGTTTCCACCTGCATTTTGGACAGGAGCCGTTTTCACCTAATGTTGCATGAATTTCATAAAGCCTCTGAACATCCCATCGTTCACCATTTCATCGGTGTTATTGTTAACATGAGGATTATTTTCTTCCTGTTGCACATTATCCTGGGCATTAATCTGTGGTGACTCAACGGTCTCATGTGCTTTATTTCTTATCTCAACATTTTCGGATGCCATTTTCAAATACTACCACAAAACAAGGGTTAATTAACATATCACATATTATCCCTATACTCTGACCGACCAATTAAATACCAAATATAGGTCATACTAGCGAAGGAATTCCCCGTCTCTCCCCTCCTAGTTCTTGTCTCACATCTCAGCCAGTGATCATATCCCTAAGCTTTGATACCAACTGTGACGCCCCCAAAATAGGTATACATCACCCATCTTGGGTCGCCAGATACATGGTACATAAATCAAATACAAACTTAATTATACAACTATCGTGTCAAATAAGACAAAACATAATCTAAGAGTTTTAATAAGAATATTGTAATCTAGACAATATCCACACTCAATGGAGTCCTTATTACATTTATTGTCACACTATTTAACAGAATAGTGAGAACTACTAATGCTATCATCTCGGGACCGAATCACTCCGTTCCCGACTAGTCGCCACGCTCTCATTTTCTGAAGAGAATAAAGTGAAAGAAAGGGTGAGCTCAACTAGCCCGAAGAAATATTATGACTAAGATAATGCAGAATAAATTATCATTAGCCTTCAACAATGTTAAACTGATAAAATACAATAGACATCAAGTTTAACTGCAGCGGAATAAGAAATCCATTAGAAGAGTCAAGTAGAGCATGATATCTACTATCTTCTATGATTTAAAAAGATTTTCATCAACTTTATCGCTGAGACTCAGCTTAATAAATAAACCACATCATCCCTACACCGCGGCCAAGGATATTCATGTAATCATCAATGGTCATGATTATACCGAATAATCCCTGGTCATAATCATACCAACAACTGTCCACCAATGAACTACAGGCCAATGAGAACTTTGACCACATCATTCGTCACATTAATGTCATGATCATACCGAATAATCCATGGTCTTAATCATACCAAGTCCATCTATGCACGTAAGCCAAAGATGACTTTAATCATAATATAAACATGAGGAGGATGACAATGACATAATAATTCAATAAAACAAGTTTAAGGATAAACTTTAAAGATTTATAATTTAATTTATCCAGAAATCAATAATGTCTAAATTGTCAACAAGATACTGCTTTGTAGAGTAAAATTCAAGAATGCTCAGAAGAATATTTCCATGAAAAGATATTGGATGAAGCGCAAATATCAAGGATATTCCGCTAATTTCATGGAGTATAGAAGCCAAAACTTTAACGAACTGAGTATAATAGAATATATGAACTGTAAATGAATCTTTGCCCGCCATGCGGTAATCCACGTAGACAAATCATTTCCACAATTTAATAAGGAATGAATACGAAGGATCATTCATCATGCATGTGGTAATCCACATAGACAGGTTATTTCAACAGAATAATAAAGAATGGAATAACATAAGAATTCACCATGCATACGATAGACCGCACAGACATGTTATTCCAACAGAATAATAAATAATGAAACCAGTCATACGAAATCCGCATGCATATGATATTCCAAATGTAATAATAAAGAATGGAAGGTGTCATGCGTAATCCGCATGCATGTGATATTCCAATGTAATAATAAAGAATGGAATAACATGAGAATTCACCATGCATGCGATAGACCGCATGCAGAAAGTTATTCCAATGTAATAATAAATAATGGAACGAAGTCATGCGTAATAATCCGCATGCATGGATATTCCAAATGTAATAATAAAGAATGGAATAATGAAGAATTTCACCATGTATGCAGTAATTCGCATATACATGTTAATCCAACAGAATAATAAAGAATGGAATAATAGAAGAATTTCACCATATATGCGGTACTTCACATAGACAGGTTATTCTAACAGAATAATAAGGAATGGAATAACAATAGCTCTCTTAATGAATACGAAAGAAATAATACCCCTTACCTCAAAAGAAGACTCGGATCTTTGGAATAGTGAGGTAAAGAGACTTCTCTTCTTTCTCTCTATAAATTCTCTCTATAACAAACAGAATAATAAGGAATGGAATACAATAGCTCTCTTAATGAATACTGAAAGAAATAATACCCCCTTACCTCAAAAAGAAATTTGGATCTTTGGAATGGTGAGGTAGCGGACTTCTCTTCTTCTTTCTCTCTATAATAATTGCTCTATAGCTTTAGTGAATTGATGAGAAATGAAGGAAGAATGAGCTTCTATTTATAGGAAAATATAGTTTCGATAATTTACTTGCGTTTTAGGGGCTCGAAATATACAAGACAATCCTTCAACTTTTCTTCATTTTAATTTAGTCTGCCAGTATTATCAAACTTGTACACTCCCTAATAGTAAAAATGTGATCAATAGTTCAATCATGTGAATCAATAGTTATAATCATGTGAAAATACTTAGGGGTTTTCACATGATTATAACTATTGAATCACATGATTGAACAATTGATTCACATTATTTACTATTAGGAGAGGTGGTACAAGTTTGATAATACTTGCAGACTAAATTAAAATGAAAGAAAAGTTGGAGGTATCAGATGTAATTTTTCGAGCCCCAAAATGTGCAATTATTGAAACTATATTTTTCTATAAATAAAAGCTCATTCTTCCTTCATTTCTCACCAATTCACTAAAGCTATAGAGCAATTATTATAGAGAGAAAGAAGAAGAGAAGTCTGCTACCTCTCTATTCCAGTATCTAGCTTTATTCTAAGGTAAGGGGTATTATTTCTTTCATTTTCATGAAGAGAGCTATTGTTATTCCATTCCTTATTATTATGTTGAAATAACCTGTCTATGCGAAGTACCGCATACATGGTAAAATTCTTCTGTTATTCCATTCTTTATTATTCTATTGGAATATCCTGTCTATACATATTACGCATGACCTGGTTCCACTATTTATTATTCTGTTGGAATAACCTGTCTATGCGAAGTACCGTATACACGGTGAAATTCTTCTGTTATTCCATTCTTTATTATTCTGTTAGAATATCCTGTCTGTGTGGATTTCGCATGACTTGGTTCCATTCTTTATTATTCTGTTGGGAATAACCTCTCTATGCAGTCTATCGCATGCATGATGAATTCTTCTGTTATTCCATTCTTTATTATTCTGTGAAATAACCTGTCTATGTGGATTACCACATGCATGGTGAATGATCCTTTGTATTCATTCCTTATTAAATTGTGGAAATGATCTGTCTACGTGGATTACCGCATGACGGGCAAAAATTCATTTGCAGCTTTATATATTCTATTATACTCAGTTGGTTAAAGTTTTGGCTACTATACTCCATGAAATTAGTAGAATATCCTGGATATTTGCGCTCATCCAAAGATATTTTCATGGAAATATTCTTCCGAGCATTCTTGAATTTTACTCCACAAAGCAGTATCATGTTGACAATTTGGACGTTTTTGAGTTCAGGATAAATTAACTTATAAATCTTTAAAATTTAATTCTTGAACTTATTTTATTGAATTATTATGTCATTGTCATCATCCTCATGTTTATATTATGTTGAAAGTCATCTCGTGGATCGTAGTGCATAGATGGACTTGGTATGATTATGACCAGGATTATTCAGATAGTCATAACCGTAATGTTACAAATGATGTGGTAAAAGTCCTCATTGGTCCGTAGTGCATTGATGGACGCTTGTTGGCATGATCATGACCATTGATGAAAACACGAATATCCTTGGCCCGTAGTGTATGGATAATTTGTGGTCGTGATACTAATGAATATCCTTGGTAGTAGTGCGGGGATGATGTGGTTTATTTAAATGTCGAGTCTCAACGATAAAAGTGATGAAAACCTTTTAAATCATAGAAGATAGTAGATTTTATTCTCTACTTGACTCTTCTAATGGATTGTTTGTTCCAGCTGCAGATTAAACTTGATGTTTGTTATATTGTATCGCTTTAACATCGTTGAAGGCTAACGATAATTTATTCTCGCATTATCTTAGCCATAATATTTCTTACGGGCTAGTTGAGCTCACCCCTTTTGCTTTCATTGTTCTCTTCAGTGAAATGAGAACGTAGCGAGGACTAGTCGGGGAACCTGAGTGATGTCGGATGATAGCATTAGTAATCCTCACTATTCTATGAAATAGTGTGATAATAAATGTATTGAGGACTTATTTTGAGTTTGAATAATCGCTCAGAAGACAATATTTGTATTGAAACTCACAACTCATGTCAGTATATTTAAGATTGTATTTGTATTTTGTACCATGTATTTGGTGACTCAAAATATGTGATGTATACCTATTTTGGGGGCATCACACATTGGTATCAAAGCTTGGGGATATGATCCCCGGCTGAGATGTGAGACAAGAACTAGGAGGGAGAGAAGCGGGAATTCTTCGCTAGTAAGATGACCTACCTAAGTTTATTTGGTATTTAATTGGTCATCGTAGTATATAGGATAATATGTGATATGTTAATTAACCCTTGTTTTGTGGCGTGATTTGAAAATGACATCCAAAATGTTGAAAATAGCAATGGAGCACATGAGAGACCGTTGAGTCTCCATGCAGCATCAATAATCGTGATAATGTGCATCGTGAAGGCGATAATCCTCATGCAAATGACAACAAGATTACCAAATGATGAACGATGGAATGTTCGTGAGGCTTTATGCAATTCATGCAACATCAAAGCAGAGCGGCTCCTATCCAAAATGCAGGTGGAAACACCGCAACTCTGACGATCCATTGCTAAACAGTTCAAAGAGCTGGGACCACCGGAGTTTTTTGGAGAGCCAAAACCACTTAAGGCAGAGACGTGGATAAAGCGGATCAACAAGATATTTGATGTCTTGGGATGCTCCGAGGAGAAAAAGGTTCCTTTGCCACCTTCATGTTATTGCAGGAGTGATTCATCGTGGAAATCAGAAGCGACTCAACCCGCCCGCACTAAAGATGTCTTGGGAGAAGTTCCAAGAATCTGTTCAATGACAAGTACTTTCCGAAAGTATTCGTCACATGAAAGAGGTAGAGTTCATTAAACTGGAGCAAAACAACATGACCATGTCGCAGTACGAAGCTAAGTTTGTCGAGTTATCCCGGTTTGCGTCCCATTTGGTTGATAATGAGGAGAGAATGACGCGAATGTTTCTAAGAGATTTGAAACCCGAGATACGTCAATATCTTATCTCTCATAAACTGTGTTTGTATTCAGATGTTGTTAATAGGGCTCAGTTATTGGAGCGCGATAATGAGTCAACCTAACCAAAAGAGAGTAGCCGAAAAAATGATAATACCAGTGATAGCAGTCATCGAAACTGTGACAATAAGCGTGAAGGGAATCAACATGCCAGAAATGGTAACCACTTCGGTGGTAATCATGGCCAAAACAATAAGAATGGACATTTCAAGAAGAGGAGATTCAACAATGATAGAAAGACGTCAGCATCAGCACCCGTTGTTAAGGAAGGAGAACGACCACCTATCATATGCTTCAAATGCAGAGGGGAGAGACATATCAGTCCAAACTGTACGTAGTAGTCCAAAACCTGTTACAATTATGGAAGAGAAGGTCACCTAGCTTAATTTTATCATTCAGGGAAGGCAAGTTCAGCTGGGATGGAGGCACCAAAGGCCGCCCCAGAATAGTCAAAGCCGGTAGTTCAAGGGAGAGCGTTAGTTGTGACCTCCCAGAAAGCAAGGAACCCGAACGAGGTCATCACGGGTAAGTTTATCATAAATTCTAGTGAAGTCTATACCTTATTTGATACCGGTTATACCCATTCTTTTATTTCTCCTACTTGCGCTCAACGTTTAAATTTGACTCCAGAGAAATTGGACTTTGACTTATTTATTGAAACTCTATTGGGAGAAACCTTCATTACATCCACTGTTTATAAGTCTTGTTTAGTTCAAATTGGCAACCGTACGTTACCTGTTGATCTTATTTCTTTGAAATACTTGCATTTGATGTGATTTAAGGGATTAATTGGTTAACTACTCATCATGCAAAAATTGATTATTTTCGTAATGTAGTTAGCTTTCATATTCCTAACCAACCTATTATGCGAATTCAAGCAACCAAACCATTAAAATCAATCACTGTCATCTCAAGCCATAAAGCTATTCGTTTATTGAAAAATGGATGTCAAGCTTTCTTAGCTCATGTCACGGATATAAACAAAAATACGTCAATTTTGAATGATATTTGTATTATTAATAAATTTCCTGACGTATTCCCTAAAGAACTTCTTGGCCTACCCCCAGAGCGTGAAATTAAATTTTGTATTGACCTTGAACCTGGTACAAAATCCATTTCCAAAGCCCCATATCGAATGGCTCCTATTAAACTTCAGGAGTTAAAGACCCAACTGCAGGAATTGTTAGACATCGATTTCATTCATCCTAGTACGTCTCCTTGGGGTGCTCCTGTTCTATTCGTGAAGAAGAAAGATGGGAGTATGCGACTTTGTATTGATTATCGGGAGTTGAACCATGTCATTATCAAAAATAGATATTCATTGCCTCGCATTGATGACCTGTTTGACCAGTTGCAAGGCGTCAAATTCTTTTCAAAGATTGATCTTCGTTCCGGATATCACCAATTGAAGATTAGAGAACCGATGACATTCCAAAGACGGCTTTCGAGAACTCCTGTAGAAGGCATTATGAATTCCTAGTCATGTCTTTTGGATTGACTAATGCTCCTGCTGCCTTCATGGACATGATGAACCGAGTATTCAAGGAATATTTGGATCACTTTATGGTCGTCTTTATGGATGACATCCTCATATATTCCAAAAGCCATGAAGATCACGAGCAACACTTGAGGCTGATACTCCAAAAGCTTCGTGAAAACAAGCTTTATGCCAAGTTGAAGAAATGCGAGTTCTGGCTTGAGGAAGTAGCATTCCTTGGGCACGTAGTATCAAGTCATGGAATATCTGTTGACCCAGCAAAGATTAAAGCTATTCAAAGCTGGGAGCGACCTAAATTAGTGACCAA
This sequence comes from Panax ginseng, assembly GCA_020205605.1. Taxonomy (NCBI): domain Eukaryota; kingdom Viridiplantae; phylum Streptophyta; class Magnoliopsida; order Apiales; family Araliaceae; genus Panax; species Panax ginseng. Next base: position 23,004,432 of record CM035149.1, read on the forward strand.
AATACGTAGCTTTCTCGGCTTAGCTGGTTATTATCGGAGATTCGTAGAAGGGTTTTCTCGAATCGCTACTCCATTAACTCAACTGACTCGGAAAGATACAAAGTTTGGTTGGAGCGAAGAATGTGAGAAGAGTTTTCAAGAACTCAAGAGGAGACTTATTTCAGCACCTGTTCTGAAAATACCATCTGGCTCGGAGGGATTTGTCATCTACAGTGATGCTTCGGGTAAAGGGTTAGGATGTGTTCTCATTCAACATGGGAAAGTCATAGCCTATGCCTCTCGGCAACTCAAATAATATGAGAGGAATTATCCTACTCATGATTTAGAGTTGGCCGCTGTCATTTTTGCGCTTAAGATTTGGAGGCATTACCTATATGGAGAGAAGGTGGAGATCTATACAGATCATAAAAGCCTCAAATATTTCTTCACTCAAAAGGAACTCAACATGCGGCAACGACGTTGGCTTGAGCTGTTGAAAGATTATGATCATACCATCCAATACCATCTTGGAAAAGCGAACGTAGTAGCTGACGCATTGAGTAGAAGATCATATGCGGGCACGAGTGCATTATTGTTAACGCAAAGGCCCATTGTGTATGACTTGAAAAGGATGGAAATAGAGTTAAAGACTCCAGGGACCCATGTGATGATGGTGAATATACGAGTGGAACCGACTTTAATCGATAAAGTTAAAGTTGCCCAAGCTACAGACCTGGAGCTGATACATATGAGGAAGAAAGTACAAGAAGGTGCTATTCCAGAAGCAAGAATCGATGAAGAAGGAATACTTCGAGTCAACTCCAGACTTTGTGTTCCTAACGATTCTAACTTAAAGTATAAAATCATGATGGAGGCGCACAACACACCATTTTCAATCCATCCTGGGAGTACCAAAATGTATCATGATCTTCGAAATACATTTTGGTGGATTAATATGAAGAGAGAGATAGCGGGGTTTATCTCAAGGTGTCTAACTTGTCAACGAGTCAAGGCGGAGCATCAAGTGCCAAAAGGTCCATTGCAACCACTTGAAATTCCAGAATGGAAGTGGGAGTACATTACCATGGATTTCGTTACTGGTCTTCCCAAGGTTTCTCAAGGCATAGATGCGATTTGGGTCATTGTTGATAGATTGACCAAGTCTGCTCATTTCTTACCGATACGAGAAACTTATACACTTGAACGTCTTGCTAGTATGTACATAAACGAGATTGTAAGATTGCATGGTATGCCATTATCCATAGTTTCTGATCGAGACTCAAGATTCACTTCAAGATTTTGGGTTAGTTTGCAAAAAGCTATGGGCACGGATTTACGATTTAGTTTGGCGTATCATCCTCAAACGTATGGACAATCAGAGAGGACTATTCAAACTCTTGAGGATTTATTAAGACTCTATGTCCTTGACTTCAAGGGAAGTTGGGACAAGTTCTTACCATTGGTGGAGTTTTCCTACAACAATAGTTATCAAGCAAGTATTGGCATGGCTCCATTTGAGGCATTGTATGGAAGAAAGTGTCATTCTCCAGTATGCTGGGATGAGGTGGGTGAAGCAACGTTGTTGGGACCGGATTTGGTACGTATGACTACGAAAAAGATTCAAATGATCCGACAACGTATAAAAACTTCATAAGATCGACAAAAGAGTTATGTTGATCTTCATCGAAAGGACGTGGAATTTGATATTGGAGATCATGTGTTATTACGTGTTGCTCCATGGAAAGGAGTTACAAGATTTGGAAAGAGAGGAAAGCTCAATCCTCAATTTAGTGGCCCATTTTTAATCCTCGACCGAGTAGGAACTATGGCCTATAAACTCGCCTTACCGCCAAGTATGTCTCGTGTTCATAACGTTTTTCACATATCTATGTTACGTAAATATGTTAAAGACCCGAACCACATTATTGAATTAGAACCGGACGAGATAGCGAAAGATTTAACGTATGAAGAGGTACCTGTTAAAATCTTGGATAAGAAGGATCATATTCTACGCTCTAAAGTTATACCTCAAGTCAAAGTTTTGTGGAGAAACCATGATGTTGAGGAAATGACCTGGGAGTTAAAATCTGAAATGAAATCAAGGTATCCTCACCTCTTCGACATACCAAGTACGCACCTTAATTTCGAGGACAAAATTTCATAAGAAGGGGAGGTTGTAAGACCCCAACTTTTATGAATAAAGATTAATTTCTCTTGAAATATATTTTTTTAATATTATGGTGTGGATATAATATAATGTTATAGTTATGGGTAATATTTACAAATTTTGCAAAGTAAGCAAGTGGTTATTTAATATTCGATTGGTCGGGGAATATTCGTTTTAACAGGGAATATTCATACGACGGCACAATCATTGGTGGACCCTACAACGGAAGTATTGTCGTAGTAAGAAAACAACAGAATTATCTTTTTATAAAAATAACGGCGGAAGTGTTACCGTTAAAACTGTTGAACTACCCGGTAGTAAAAGTACAGTAATACGTATGGTTGCATAGTAGCACACGGTATTGGCTATTGATGCTTACGTGAGAAGTCACTCAGTTATACTCAATTATTGCTACAAGAATTGTAACGATCATATCTCTCATATTATTGATTCGATTATTGTCACAAAGATCATCTCAGATAATATGATATATTATTAAATCAATAATTGAGACGACAAAGTTATTCATATTATTAAATTGCAATATTTACAATGTCTAGAAGTTCTGTCAAGGAGAGGTTTGGTCATCTAATTGTGCACCAATAAGAAGAAATCCTTATCGGAATGCCCCCTCTTTCCTGGGAACGACCTGGTTGTTAAATATTGTGAGTTATAATATTAATGATGAATAAGTTCGTGTTGATTAAAGATGAAATTGATAGTTCCATTGTGTTGGAATTATTAGTGTTAGTGAAAATTGACATTTATTTCGATAATAATTGATGTCTGGAAGTTATTGGGTAATTAATCAGATAAATGAGGAATTAATTGCTATTATTCACATGATTATAACTATTTGTTCACATGTGTGTACTATTGATTCACATTCATGTACTATTAGGGGAGTTGGTGCAAGATTGATAATACTTGCATAACTAAGTTAAAGATGGAGGTATAGATGGAGGAACTATACTGTTATTCGTATTTTCACATGATTATAACTATTGAATCACATGATTGAACTATTGATTCACATTATTTATTATTAGGGGAGGTGGTGCAAGTTTGATAATACTTGCAGGACTAAATTAAAAATAAAAGAAAAGTTGGAGGTATTGTACTGTAATTTGTCGAGCCCCAAAACGTGCAATTATCGAAACTATATTTTTCTATAAATAGAAGCTCATTCTTCCTTCATTTCTCACCAATTCACTAAAGCTATAGAGCAATTATTATAGAGAGAAAGAAGAAGAGAAGTCTGCTACCTCTCTATTCCAGTATCCAGCTTTATTCTAAGGTAAGGGGTATTATTTCTTTCATTTTCATGAAGAGAGCTATTGTTATTCCATTCCTTATTATTATGTTGGAATAACCTGTCTATGCGAAGTACCTCATACATGGTGAAATTCTTTTGTTATTCCATTCTTTATTATTCTGTTGGAATATTCTATCTGTGCGTATTACGCATGACCTGGTTCCACTATTTATTATTTTGTTGGAATAACCTGTCTATGCAAAGTACCGCATACATGGTGAAATTCTTCTTTATTCCATTCTTTATTATTCTGTTGGAATATCATGTCTGTGCGGATTTCGCATGACTTGGTTCCATTCTTTATTATTCTATTGGGAATAACCTGTCTGTGCAGTGTATCGCATGCATGGTGAATTCTTCTGTTATTCCATTCTTTATTATTCTGTTGGAATAACCTATCTATGTGAATTACCACATGCATGGTGAATGATCCTTTGTATTCATTCCTTATTAAATTGTGGAAATGATCTGTCTACGTGGATTATCGCATGGCGGGCGAAAATCCATTTGCAGTTTCATATATTCTATTATACTCAGTTGGTTAAAGTTTTGGCTTCTATACTCCATGAAATTAGCGGAATATCCTTGATATTTGCGCTTCATCCAATATCTTTTCATGAAAATATTCTTCTGAGCATTCTTGAATTTTACTCCACAAAGTAGTATCATGTTGACAATTTGGACATTTTTGAGTTCAGGATAAATTAACTTATAAATCTTTAAAATTATGTCATTGTCATCATCCTCATGTTTATATTATGTTGAAAGTCATCTGTGGACTGTAGTGCATAGATGGATTTGGTATGATTATGACCAGGGATTATTCGGTATAGTCATAACCGTAATGTTACAAATGATGTGGTAAAAGTCCGCATTGGCCCGTAGTGCATTGATGGACAGTTGTTGGCATGATCATGACCATTGATGAAAATAAGAATATCCTTGGCCCGTAGTGCATGGATAATTTGTGGTCGTGATACTAATGAATATCCTTGGCCGTAGTGCAGGGATGATGTGGTTTATTTAATAAGTTGAGTCTCAACGATAAAAGTGATGAAAAACCTTTTAAATCATAGAAGATAGTAGATTTTATTCTCTACTTGACTCTTCTAATGGATTGTTTGTTCCGCTGCAGTTAAACTTGATGTTTGTTATATTGTATCAGTTTAACACTGTTGAAGGCTAACGATAATTAATTTTACATTATCTTAGCCATAATATTTCTTACTAGGCTAGTTGAGCTCACCCTTTTGCTTTCATTGTTCTCTTCAGAAAATGAGAACGTAGCAGAGACTAGTTGGGGAACGGAGTGACGGTCCAGATGATAGCATTAGTAGTCCTCACTATTCTATAAAATAGTGTGATAATAAATGTATTGAGGACTTATTTTGAGTTTGAATACTGTCTAGAAGACAATATTTGTATTAAAACTCACAACTCATGTTGCATATTTAAGATTGTATTTGTATTCTGTACCATGTATTTGGCGACTCGGAATAGGTGATGTATACCTATTTTGTGGGCGTCACACATGTGAACAAATAGTTATAATCATGTGAATTAATAGCAATTAATTGGCTCATTTATCCGATTAATTATCCGATAACTTCCAGACATCAATTATTATTGAAATAAATGTCGATTTCCACTAACACTAATAATTCCAACACAATGGAACTATTAAATTCATCTTTAATCAACACAAACTTATTCATCATTAATATCATAACTCACAATATTTAACAACAGGATCGTTCCCAGGAAAGAGGGGCTTTTCGATAAGGATTTTTCCTTATTGGCGCGCAATTAGATGATCAAACCTCTCCTTGATAGAACTTCTAGACATTATAAATATTGCAATTTAATAATATGAATAACTTTATCGTCTCAATTATTGATTTAATAATATATCATATTATGCATATGACACTGTGACAATAACTGAATCAATAATATGAGAGATATGATGCAGCAATTACTGTAGCAATAATTGAGTATAACTGAGTGACTTCTCACGTAAGCATCAATAATCAATACTGAGTGTCGCTACTACGCAACCACGCCAGACATCGTACTTTTTTACTAGGGTAGTTCAATAGTTTTAACGGTAACACTTTCACCAAGTTATTTTTATAAAAAGATTATTATGTCATTTTCTAACTACGACAATACTTTTGTTGTGGGGTCCACTAATGATTGTGTGTGCCGCATTTAATATTTCTCTCGTTAAAACGAATATTTCCCGACCAATCGAATATTATATAACCACTTGCTTACTTTGCAAAATTTATAAATATTACCCACAACTATAACATTATATCAAATCCACACCATAATATTCAAAAATATATTTCGAGAAAATTATTCTTTATTCATAAAAATTGGGGTCTTACAGTACTTGTAGAGTTTATTGAATATTGCGGCAAACTAAGAAAATGCTACTCAGTTTATTTTATTTTGTACTATAATATATAATATAATTTTTGATTATTTTATTAAATTAAATTAAAATCATTTTTTTATTTTATTAAATCAGATTAAATTTATTATTATGTTTTAATTTAATTTAATTTAACTTAATTTTTTATTTCATTTTATTAGGTTTTATTGTATTTTATTTTATTTGTATTATATTAAATATTTTTATTAAATTTATTTTATTTATTAAATTAAAGTAAATTTTTAAATTATATAATTTTAAATTTTATTTCATTAAAATTATTTTAATTAAATTTATTTATTACATTATTTAATATTTTTAAATATTTTTATTAAATTTAAGTTATTTATTAAATTAAATTAAATTCTTTAAATTATAATTATTTAAAATTTAATTTAAATTATTTTAATGAAATTAACTTTATTTTATTTTATTACATTTTTAATTTTTTAAATATTTTTATTAAATTTAATTTATTTATTAAATTAAATCAAATTTGTTTTGTTTTATTCAATTTAATTTAATTTAATTTATTATTTTATTTTATATTTATTTTATTTTTAAAATTTAATTTAATATACTTTATTTTATTTTATATAATATTATATTATATTTTTAAAATTTTAATTAAATTTAATTTAATTTATTAAATTAATTTAAATTTTATTTATTTTATTCAATTTATTATTTTTATTTTATTATTATTTTTATTTTATTATTATTTTTTATTTTATATTATATTAAATAATTTTTTATATTTATTTTGTCTAATAAACTAAATTAAATTAAATTTATTTCATGTTATATTAAATTAATTAAATAATACATAAATATATTTGTAGGGCCTATAAATATTTCAATTGCAAATTTAAGATGAGATATTCAAATGGGAATTAAAATTCGGAAATATCAAATATCACATTCTATACACTGACATATATATAATCCGTAATATATCACATTATGTAATGACCTAAACACTGTAAATGTTATGACCCAAACACTATAATTGCACAAATACACTGTATACACTAGTAGAAATTTTAATAGCATAAAATAAATCACAATTTCAGCAACATGCAACAATTTGCAGAATTGAAGTCAAATAATCCCAATTTGCAAAATAGTTAACAGCATGAACAACTTTAGCAAAATCAACAACTTTAGCAAAATAAATTGCATAACAGAAATGAACCCAATTTCTGATACAACAAGAACTCCAAAATTATTCTTAGTAACACATGAACAAATTTAGCAAAATCAACAACTCAAATATGCAAACTATATTTAATAATCTCAGATCATTATTTAGGATTTCTTACCTTGAATTAAAGGAGGAGAAACAAGGAAGAGAAAGGATGAGCTAGGAGCTACCGTGGCCGGAGCTGGTGGCAGAGGCCGGAACTAGTGGAGCAGTGGCCGGAAATGGGTAGTGGCGGCCGGAAATAGGCAGTGGCCAGCGGAAATGGGACTAGGGGGAGATGGGTGACCAGGGAGATGAGAGATGAGAGGGATTAGAGAGTGAGCGAGTACTGAGAGAGAGAGTGAGAGTGAGGAGAGAGAAATGAGAAATTAGAAATCAGGCGTGACCAGGAGAAGATGAAGTCTGATTATGTTTAATAGGTTATTTCCAACGGAATTTCCGTCGGCCATAAGTCCCTCGGAATTATATTATTTTCGAGGTCAATTCCGTCGAAAATAACTTCAATTTCGTCAATTTTATGTTTTGCTCTCGCGGGAAACTTGGCGCCAATGAGGGTCTTCTAGTTCCGATGGAATTCCGTCGTACTTACATTAATTTCGAGGGACATATGTTTGACGAATTATTCCGTCGTAAATAACCTTATTTCGACAGATTTAAATTCATCGAGACTACGTCCGTCGAACTTAAGGGTTTTTCTTGTAGTGCCATTTCTGGCATGATAATTTCATCCACATTTGTTATCATCGCTTCGATGATTATTGCCACTGGTATGACTATTATCGTTATGCCGGCTGCTATCTTTTGGTTGGGCTGACTCATTATCACGCTCCAATAAATGAGCCCTATTTAAAACATCTGAATATAAAAAAAAGTTTGTGAGAAATGAGGTATTGACGAATTTCGGGCTTCAAAACTTGCAGAAACATTGGCGTCATACACTCCTCATTATCTATCAAATGGGATGCAAACTGGGATAACTCCGCAAACTTTGCCTCGTATTGCGATACGGTTATATTATTTTATTCCAACTTGATGAATTCTACCTCCTTCATGTAATAAATACTCCATGGAAAGTACTTGTCGTTAAAAAATTCTTAGAACTTCTCCCAAGACATCTTCAGTGTGGAAAAATGAGTACGTTTTACAGATTCGCACCAGTAATCTGCCTCTCCTCGCAACATAAAGGTGGCGAAGGGAACCTTTTGCTCCTCTGAGCATCCCAAGACATCAAATATCTTGGTGATCTGCTTAATCCACGTCTCTGCCTTAAGTGGCTCTGGCTCCCAAAAACTCTGGTGGTCCCAACTCCTTGAATTGCTTAGCGGTGACCAGCCGTGAGTTGCCATTGATTCCACCTGCATTTTGAACAGGTATCTCTCTCGTTTGGTATTGAATAAATTGTAGAAAGCTCCTAAACATCCCATCGTTCATCATTTGGTCGTTGTTGTTGTTTACATGAGGATTAATGTCTTCCTAATGCACATTATCCTGGTTATTGATTGGCGGTGTCTCAACGGTCTCATGTGCTCCATTTCTTATCTCAAAATTTTTAGATGTCATTCTCAAACACTGTCACAAAACAAGGGTTAATTGACATGCCACATATTATACCTATATTCTTACCGACCAATTAAATAACAAATAAGCTTAGGTGGGACACACTAGCGAAGGATTCACTCGTCTCTCCTCTCCTAGTTCTAGCCTCAGATCTTTGCCAATGATCATATTCCTAAGCTTTGATACCAACTGTGACGCCACCAAAATACGTCTACACAACCCATTCTGATTCGCGAAATACATGGTACAGAAATCAAATACAAACTTTATTTATACAATCATTAATTGTCGTGTAAAATACGATAAAATATAAGCTGTGAGTTTTAATACGAATATTTTCTCATAGACAATATCCAAACTCAAATGAAGTCCTCATTATAATTATTATCACACTATTTTATAGAATAGTGAGGACTACTATAGCCACCATCTTGGACCATCACTCCATTCCCCAACTAGTCCCAGCTATATTCTCATTTTCTGAAGAGAACAATGATTGAAGCTTTAAAGTGTAAAATATTTACATACTAAAATGTGAGGGACCTTTATTTGTTGTAAAAAGGTTAAAACGAATTAAGTTTCTAAATAAACTAATATTCGTTTTGAGTAAGAATAAATAATATTAGTTTGTATAAAACTAATAATTATTATTGATGAATATACATGCATGTTTTGTAACATATTCAATTATCTAATATATGTGTGCATGTAAATATAATTCTGTAGGAATTGTGGAGAAACTCTAGGTTAAATTTTGTGGTAATCTCCAATCAAGGCAAGTTTTTCAATTCTATTATGTTTGTGGATTAAATATGCTTATGTGGTGAGTTACACACCAAGCTTTATGAATTGTTAAAGTCAAAATATGACTAAGTTAATTGGGTTATGGAACTTAATTAATATGTGATATGTGATAGCACATGTTGTATGATGTAACTCGATAAATTAGAAATGTGTAACGCATGAATGTATGCTTTGTAAGGAAGTATTGATGCATGTAGGCTACGCATAGTAAATAATATATGTTGCATGCGGATTTGCATAGTAAAGGAAATGTAGTGCATATGAAATTGTGTGTTATGTAAAACATGATAGACTGTTAAATTTGCTGGGCTGTCAAGCTCAATCTTGCAAACACAAACTTTTTGCAGGTTAATGATGTTAGATAATATTACTTGCTATACAAATGATGAAGATTAAACAAAGTGCAAAATGAATACATTTCCTTGAATTAGAAATAGTATAAATCTATGATTGATAGTTTTGTCAAATGTAATTGGCAGTTATGTATAGTTTAAAATATTGAATGGATAAAGAATGTCTATTCTGAAATAAGAATAGATATGATTCTAAAATAAATGAATCATCGATAGAAAAGATATGAAGTATTGAGACTTAAGTTTTTAATACGTTTACACAGATTATACAAATCATATAATAAATATGATTCTAGTATAAAGAAGAATTGTAAAGGTTGCGATTCAGGGAATGAATGGATGGAAAGAAAGAAAAAAAAATTATTCTGCATTTTTAGCTATTTTAACATTAAATAATGTTTTAAAGCAAGAACAGGATAATATTAACGTACAAGATCAGGGAGAGAAATTGTCTCGATTTTGGGGGCGTCACACCTAGTGGTGTTCAACCGATAAAAATCGGACCGAACCGGACCAATATCGAACCGAACCGATATCGAAATCGGCCAAATTTGGATCTCGATATCTGCATTCTATTGGAATGTTATATCGAACAAATCTTCACTGGGTTCTTATCGAAAATTAATATAATTATTATTTTTATTTTTATTATTTTATTATTATTTTTATTAATATTTTTATTTTTTTATTATTATAATCATTTTATTATTATTATTAATAAATTATTAATAATAAAAAAAATTAGAAAACCGATATATACCAGTCCGGTTCGGTAAAGCCGAACCATAAAATGTTCTGGAATAAAATCAGAGAAAAATTAGTATATACCGCTTTTTTATCTTAGAATCGGATCGATTCTTTTTGTACCGAACCGTCTAGTTTGGTCCGGTCCAAAAAACCAAAAAAATTGAAAAAACTGAAGCAGTTGAACACCCCTAGTCACACCCCCCCACCCATTCTAAGGATGCCTATCTGAATTTCACCATTAGAATATTAAACTTTTAAATTTTTCTAATTACGTTTAAATTGATAGTGTCACATCAAAAAATTAATGACATTGCAGCGATACGTGACTAAAAAATACTTATGTGTAATATTGAGTTTTATTTTAAAAATTATTCAATTAAATTTTTTATACCAAAAAGGATAAATATAGGATCATTATTAATTTTAAAGTAAATTATTATTATAGTTTTACTATAAAATCATTATTAATTTTTAAAAATAAATTTAATGATAATTTTAGACTTTTGATAAATTATTAATTTTAAATTTTAATTTTTGGTAAATTTATTTTTTTTTTAAAAGTAAATTTCATGAATTTTTTTAAAGTAAAATTAATAATGGTCTTATATTTATCCTTTTTTGTACAAAAAATTAATTGAATAATTGTTAAAATGAGACTCAATATTACACAAAAGTATTTTTTTAGTCATGTGTCGTTGTCATGTCATCAATTTTCTGATTTGGAACTATCAATTTAAACGTAATCAGAAAAATTTAATGGTTTTAATCCTCTAATGGAAAAAATTCAAGAAGACAATCCTCAAAGTAGAAAAAAAAATAAAAGTTTAATCTCCTAATTGAAAAAAATTGAGAAGCCAATCCCCAAAGTGAAAAAAAATATTAAACGTTTAATCCCCTAATTGAGAAGACAATCCCTAAAGTAAAAAGAAATTAAAAGTTCAAGGTAAGGTATTAATCCATATTTAGGCCTATAATTTATTATGAATATATTAGTTATGATTTTCTTATATTCTAACGTTCAAGTATCAAATTTACGTAATCATGAAGTTACTATTTTTACGCTCCCCAATCTCTATATAAATCAAGTACTGAAGAATCAATAGAAATCATAATTTTATCATTCAGAACTGCAAAATATTGTAGTATTTATACGATGAAAAGTCTCTTTCTTTTTTCCTTCTTTGCTATTTTTCTAACAGCAATTGCCAGTGGTGGCTTTGAGGTTCATGTCGTGGATGGAATCCCTCAAGGTAGCTTGCGAATTCATTGCGCCTCAGGAGATGATGAACTAGGTTACCATAACCTATATAATGGGCAAGAATTCATGTGGTCATTTGATCCTGATTTTTTTGGTACTACTATTTTTTTCTGCCATTTTTGGTGGGGAACACAAGACAAGAGCTTTGAGGTCTATAATAAGTCGTTTGAAGGGGTATATACGTATTGGCTAGCAAAGCCTGATGGTTTTTATGATGCTGAAAGTAGTGCAAACCCTCTTCCTAGTGATCATCAATGGAGCAAAAAATATAATTGGACTAATTAGTGGTTGATCATCTTTTTATGTTTGCACGCATGTATCCTCAAATATATTATTATATCCAAGGAAAAAAAGTTTCTCTCTCTCTGTGTGTGATTAGTTTTATTGTATTTTATATATCCAAGGAAAAAAGTTAGAAGATTGAAGCAAAACTACTCCCAATACACCCAAATTATCTTCCACTGCAAAAACCCTAAAATCTAAAATTTAATATAATATAAACCCAATAAATCCACATAAGAAGTGCAGAAAACCACCCCTCTTCACTCTTATTTTGATTTTGATTTGGTTCTGTTTTTTATTTTATTTTGTTTTGTTTTTTATTTTTATGTTTAGTTATTAATAGATTTTAATATTTTCATAGTATTTGACGTCTGTCCAATGAATGACCTAATTAAATTTTTTTTAAAGTTTAGTGGGTCAATTATATTTTTTTAAAGTACAGTGACTCAATGCTTACAGTTTTGTGTTGCCACATCAGAAAATAATGATTTTTTGATTTCTTTTCAATGCCACGTCTAAAAATATTTGACGTCCGTCCAAGAAATTGGACGGAATGGCCTGAATTTTCATTTTTAGAAAGCACAGTGGTCCAATTGCATATTTTTAAAGTTCAGTGGACTTACAATTCGACGACCACAGGGGGTAAAGGAGTTTTTTGCCTTTAATTTTTTTTAACTTTGGGGATTGCCTTATCAATTTTTTCAATTAGGAGATTAAACTTTTAAATTTTTTTCCACTATAGAGATTGTCTTCTCAATTGTTTCTATTAGAAGATTAAACTTTTAAATATTTTTGATTACGTCTAAATTGATAATGTCACATCAAAAAATTGATGACATGGCAACGACATGTTGTGACGCCCCCAAAATAATTAATTATGGAATACATTAATTGGGACTCATGAAAGTGATTAATTAATCATAGAATAATTTTATTGGGCACATGAAAAGTAGTTAAATTAAATAAAATTCTAACATTAAAAGGAAATTTACTTTTCAAATTATTAAAACTAATTTTCATAAAAAAATAAGTTGGCATTATCATGTTAAATCCGGTTATTACCTAAATGGCTTAAATATGAATTAGTACCCTAAACTATAGGACATATTCCACTTCGGTGATCCACCTTTCAATTTTGTCAATTAGGTGATTAAACAATCAATTTTTTCAGTTACACCAAATTGAACACGCCACGTCAGAAATTGCTGACGTGGCTAATTGTGTGGGATCTTAACAAGCTTATGTGGCAAAAAAAATAATTTATTATTCATTACATAAACAAATCATTTTATATCATAGGCAAAATCGTCAAACCAAACATAAAATAACAAATTAACATTCGGAGAGATCAAGAAACAACAAAGACGTCGCTGGAAGAAAGAGATTGGAAGAAGAGAGAGAACAGAGCATGAGAGAGAATGAAAACGGTGACCAAAATCCAGATCTGGAGAAGAATTCGGTGGAAAGATCAGGAAACAACAAAGACGATGTTATCGGAGGAGTTCCGCCGGCAGATGACGTCGCTGGAGTTTCGCCGACGAACGCTCGAGAGAGAACCGGTTCAGATTAACGAGTCGAACTCAACGGAGAATCAACAGATCTTCTCAAATGAGCCCTACTTCGAACTTAAGGAGCAGATGCCTCACCTCACCGATCCCAAACTCTAGGCCCCAGACCCGACCACGAGTCCGTTGACATCGCCAAGGCCAAGCTCGCCGAAATCGAGTCCAAGCTGATGGATGAGCTCGATGAGATTGAGTTGTCGCCATTTGGATTCCGCCCCGATAGGGATGAGTCCGCCGTTCTTCGCGTCGGCGGCGATCTTGTGGTGGTGGAGGAGGTATTTGGGCTTAACGTTGTTAGGAATCCATGGAGTGGCTTCGCTTAACGTTGCCGTAATCCGCTCGTACTCCATTTGCTCTTTGGTTTGTTGGGTGTTTGGCTGATTTTTTCATTAATTGATATGTTATTCTTCTGCAAAGGTCTTGGTATTTCTTTGCTATTCTTCTGCTAATGTCAATTTTGGATTGGATTTTTTTTAATTTGTTCTTCAAATAGAAGAAATAAGCAGTAGAATTATAATTGGTGTTGAAAGATTTTTTTTGCATAATGTCTGTAAAGAAAGCTGTAAAAAATTTTAATGGTGACTTTTGGCTTTGGGTTCGATCTAACGAAGAACGAAGAAATGAACGAAGAAATTTTAATGGTGGCTTTTGGTTTTGGTTTGGGTTTGTTTTTGTTTATTTTGATTGTATATGATATGAATGTTAAATTATTCTTTTGCCCCTACATTTTAATAAAATGATTTACAATAATTTAAAAATTATATTTATTTTGACACATAAGCATCGTATGCCACATGTTCACCTCCACGTCAGCAATTTCTGACGTGGCAAGGTCAATTGAATGAAAGTGAAGAAAATTGATAGTTCAATAATTTAATTGACAAAATTAAAAGATGGATCCCCGAAATGAAATATGATCTATAGTTTAGGGTAATAAATTATATTTAAGCCTACCTAAATTAACGTAGATGCTTATCTATTCAAATTAATGGGGCTGTCGATAATATCCTTTAAATAGGATAATATATAGGTAATGTCGTGTAATCCCTGGAAGCAATTTTAAAGCACTCTTGGGAATTCCAAAAGTGATTGTTGCTTTGTAATAAGTTGGTCAAAACTGTGATTCCGTGTATAATTCTTTTTCTCATTCTTTATCCCCTATTCACTCCTATATCTAACAGATTCAAACTTTTTGAGTTGGTTGTTGTGGGTCTCCTGACTTGATATTCTCCTAATCATTCTTTAACGGGTATTATTTAAAAAGATTGGGGATATATTATATCTTGACATTTAACGGTAATATAAAATCAAGGCTATAAAAGGAATAGGACTAACTCAATTACATTTACGAAAAATACACTATACTAAATTGAAGAAGAACACAAAAAAATATACTCTGATATTTTTCATCTCTTCACAAACACTTCATAAGGGAGGTTTAAATTTTCTATTGTGAATAATTATTAAAAGGTTATTATGCTACATCAAGTTCTCAATTAATTTCAGCTTTTCTTCTTTGCGTTTTATTTTGATCATAGTTTAGTTTGTTGCCATATTTTAATCAATTATTAAAGTTGTTGATAGGCTAAGTGGTTAGTCTATTATTTTTTAATTCGGGTTGGATTAGAGGATTTACAAACAAGTTCAAGGAAACATAGATGCTTAAGGGTGCATAAGTGCATGAGGAGCAAAGGTGCTCAGGGAGTATAAGTACTCAAAGGTTGTGGAAACTAGTTTTGTAAATGGGTTTAATTGTAAAGCAAGTTAATTAATAAGAGAGTCTTCAATACTAATTGGTATTAGACGTGGAGGTAGGCCACTAGAATAGAGGATCATGTGCTTCATTGTGTTACTTTAATTGTTCATTACATGCTTCAATTTGAGTTGTAATTTATAATTTTAATACTTTAACATATATATTTCATCATAAAATTATCAATAACAATTCAGGTCATCAATTATTGACTAAATATTTAAATTACAAAAATTTGATATCGATTGTTCCCCCACTATTCCCCCCCCCCCTCCCTCCCTTCCCTTAATTCTAAGGATGCTCATATAAATTTCACCATTAGAATATTAAACTTTTAAATTTTTTGATTATGTCTAAATTGATAGTACCACATCGTAAAATTAATGACATTGCAAAGCTTATATGTGACCAAAAATAATATGTGTAATATTGAGTTTTATTTTAACAATTATTCAATTAAGTTTTTTAAACCAAAAAGAATAAATATAGGATCATTATTAATTTTAAAGTAAATTATTATTATAATTTTAATATAACACCATTATTAAAATTTTAAAATAAATTTAACGATAATTTTACACTTTTGATAAATTATTAAGTTTTAAAATTTATTTTTGGTAAATTTAATTTTTTTAAAAGTAAATTTCATGAAATTTTTTTAAAGTAAAATTAATAATGGTCTTATATTTATCCTTTTTTGTACAAAAAATTAATTGAATAAATATTAAAATGACTCAATATTTCATAAAAGTATTTTTTTTGTCATGTGTTGCTGTCATGTCATCAATTTTTTAATTTGGAACTATCAATTTAAACGTATTTCAGTAAAATTTAATGGTTTTAATCATTTAATGGAAAAAAATCAAGAAGACAATCCCCAAAGTAGAAAAAAAATAAAAGTTTAATCTCTTAGTTGAAAAAAATTGATAAGACAATCCCCAAAGTGAAAAAAAAATTAACATTTAATCTCCTAATTGAGAAGACAATCCCTAAAGTACAAAAATATTAAAAGTTCAAGGTAATGTATTAATCCATATTTAGGCCTATAATTTATTACGAATAAATTAGTTATAACGTTCAAGTATCAAATCTACATAATCATGAAGTTACTATTTTTACGCTCCCCAATCTCTATATAAATCAAGTACTGAAGAATCAATAGAAATCATAACTTTATCATTCAGAACTCCAAAATATTATAGTATTTATACGATGAAAAGTCTCTTTCTTTTTTCCTTGTAGTTTTAAAATATTCATTATTATAGTTTTAAAATATTAAAACGATAATAATAACTGCCATATTATTGGCTAGTCTATTGTATCAAAATATTATAGTTTTAAAATATTCATTATTTTTCAATATTATTTTCATAAATCTTGGGATATGGTTTTTCATTATTAGATTTTCCGTAATCATGAAAGAAATTAATTAATTATGGAATACATTAATTGGGACTCATGAAAGTGATTAATTAATTATAGAATAAATTTATTGGGCACATGAAAAGTAGTTAAATTAAATAAAAGTCTAACATTAAAAGGAAATTTACTTTTCAAATTATTAAAACTAATTATCATAAAAAAATAAGTTGGCCTTATCATGTTAAATCCGGTTATTACCTAAATTGATACTAAATTAACGTAGATGGTTATCTATTCAAATTAATGGGACTGTTGATAATATCCTTTAAATAGGATAATATATAGGTAATGTCGTGTAATCCTTGGAAGCAATTTTAAATCACTAAAATCTTTGGGAATTCCAAAAGTGATTGTTCCTATGTAATTGTGGATAATGATTGATTGGAATAATATCTAAAGAGTTGGTCAAAATTGTGATTCCGTGTATATTCTCCTAATCATTCTTTAACGGAAATTGGGGATATTATTTAACGGTAATATTAAATCAAGGCCATAAAAGGAATAGGCCTAACTCAGTTACACTTACGAAAAATACAGTAAACTAAATTGAAGAAGAACACAAAAAAAATACTTTGATATTTTTCATCTCTTCACAAACACTTCATAAGGGTTGTTTAAATTTTCTAATGTAAATAATTATTAAAAGGCTGATGTGATACATCAAGTTCTCAATTAATTTCAACTTTTCTTTCTTACACTTAAATCGATGATATATTTATCTTTCATATTGATCATTGCATAAATAATTGAACCTTGCATTGTGATATAATTATTAATTTGATCATAATTTATTTTGTTGCCATATTTTAATCAATTATTAAAGTTGTTGATAGGCTAAGTGGCTAGTCTATTGTTTTATAATTCGGATTGGATTAGGGGATTTACAAACAAGTTCAAGGATGCATAAGTGCTTAAGGATGCATAAGTGCACGGAGAGCAAAGGTGCTCAGGGAGTATAAGTACTCAAAGGTTGTGGGAACTGGTTTTGTAAAGTGATTTAATTGTAAACCAAGTTAATTAATAAAAGAGTCTACAATACTAATTGATATTAGATGTGGAAGAAGGCCACTAGAATAGAGAATAGGGGCTGAACCACGTAAAAATTCTTTGTGTTCATGTGCTTGATTGTTTTTTTTAATTGTTCATTGCATGCTTCAATTTGAGTTGTAATATATAAACTTAATACTTTAACATATATACTTCATCATAAAATTATCCATAACAACTCAGGTCATTAATTAGTATAAGTTTATAAATATTGTCAAACATAAACTCATTGGTTAAATATTTAAATTGCAAAAATTTGACATCAATTTTTCCCACACTTATTTAAGCCCTCACCCCTTCTAAGAATACCTATCTAAATTTCACCATTAGAATATTAAACTTTAAATTTTTTTGATTAAGTCTAAATTGATAGTGTCACATCAGAAAATTAATGACATTGCAGCGATACGTGACTAAAAAAATACTTCTGTGTAATATTGAGTTTTATTTTAACAATTATTCAATTAAGTTTTTTATACCAAAAAAGATAAATATAGGATCTTTATTATTTTTAAAGTAAATTGTTATTATAATTTTAATATAAAACTATTATTAATTTTTTAAAATAAATTTAATGATAATTTTACACTTGTGATAAATTATTACCTTTTAAATTTTAAATTTTTGGCAAATTTAATTTTTTTTAAAGTAAATTTCATGAAATTTTTAAAAGTAAAATTAATAATGGTCTTATATTTATCCTTTTTTGTACAAAAAATTAATTGAATAAATGTTAAAATGAGACTCAATATTACACAAAAATAATTTTTAGTCATGTGTCGCTGTCATGTTATCAATTTTCTGATTTGGAGCTATCAATTTAAACGTAATAAGAAAAATTTAAAGGTTTTAATCCTCTAATGGAAAAAATTCAAGAAGACAATGCTCAAAGTGGGAAAAAAAATAAAAGTTTAATCTCCTAATTGAAAAAAAAAATTGATAAGACAATCCCCAAAGTGAAAAAAATAAAATAAAAGTTTAATCCCCTAATTGAAAAAATTAAGAAGACAATCCCAAAAATAAAAAAATATTAAAAATACAGGGTAAGATATTAATCCATATTTAGGCTTATAATTTATTACGTATAAATTAGTTATGACTTTCTTATATTCTAACGTTCAAGTATCAAATCTACGTAATCATGAAGTTATTATTTTTACGTTCTCCAATGTCTATATAAATCAAGTACTGATGAATCAATAGAAATCATAACTTTATCATTTAGAACTGCAAAATATTGTAATATTTATACGATGAAAAGTCTCTTTCTTTTTTTCTTCCTTGCTATTTCTCTAACAGCAAATGCCAGTCAGGTTCATGTCGTGGATGGAATCCCTCAAGGTAGCTTGCGAATTCATTGCGCCTCAGGAGATGATGATCTAGGTTATCATAACCTATATCATGCGCAAGAATTCTCGTGGTCATTTAATCCTGATTTTTTTGGTCGTACTCTTTTCTTCTGCCATTTTTAGTGGGGAACACAAAACAAGAGTTTTGAAGTCTATAATAAGCAGATTCATAAGTTATATACGTATTGGCTAGTAAAGCCTGATGGTTTTTATTATGCTGATCATCAATGGACAAAAGTATATAATTGGACTAATTAGTGGTTGATCATCTTTTTATGTTTGCACGCATGTATCCTCAATTATATTATTATATCCAAGGAAAAAAAGTTTCTCTCTCTCTCACTGATTAGTTTTATTGTATTTTATATATCTAAGTAAGATAATTATTCTAATCTCTACTTTATTTACAAAAATACTTTTATTTTAATATTGTGTCATAATTTTAACATTACTTATATATACACCATCAATATATAATCTAATTAGTGATTGATCATTGGACTTAACTAATCTATCGGGCATGCACAGGTGTTACGCGTGTAATTTATATGCTTATTTTTAAGTTTAAACATTAAAATTTTAATTTTGAAAGACAATTCTATAAAGTTAAAAGTTTGAAGATTTTTAGTAAGACGATATATTTACAAGATTCAAACTGAAGATAAGTAAAACTGAAGTTGTAAGAATAAAACAAAAATTAATATTTCCTCCTATTCAGATTAAATAACGTTTTAGGGAGTTTAATTTTATTCTATATAAATGTCGTTTTGGAATTTCTATGCAATATTGCACTATTTTTTCCTAATTTACCCCTCTATTTAATATGCTTAGTAAATGCAATTGTGGAGAGAAATAATTGATTAGGGACAATTATGGAGAATGAGAAGAGACAATTGTGGAGAGAGAAATAATTAATTAGGGACATAAAAGATATTTTGTGTTATTTCTTAATAAGTGTGCTTAACTCTAAAATGTCATTTAATCTGAATAGGAGAGAGTATAAAAGTTTAAGCGCATTTTTGGAAGCCGAAACGGCACAAATTAAGGAACTAATAAAAGTTTTAAGGACATTTTCGAATGTCAAAGACTTCAAAAATTATTGACACAATGGCCCTCCGATTTTATGTATTATATTAAAGATAAATTACCGAGTAAATTGTAACACCCTAATTTCACATCGAAAGATCTAAGAAAAATTTGTCTATATATAATGAATTAAATTACTACCAATAATATATTTAGTCATGATCTTTTGGGTGAGAATGTGGTGAGTTAAGATGACCCAAAAAAATACTATTGGGTCAGTGGTATAAGACCTTATTTTGATAGATTTTATTTGACTCAGATTTGAGATTTGACTCGCTATTTGACCCAAGTTGTTTCATATGGTATCTGAGCAAACTCTCGAAAGCTCGGATCGGGTCATTAAATATCCCACACAATGGAGAGAATGGTTAAAGAGGTAAAGATCTCTATCAATGGTTAAGGAGGCAAAGATCTCTGTGGTGGGCTTTAAGACCTTATTTTGATGAATTTGATTCAATTCGATTCGGAACCAAGATTTGTTTCGGATTGAGATTTGACCCAAATTATTTCATAAATTGCTACTAAAGTTGATAATATGACAATATTATCATTAAAATTATATCTAAATTTAAGAGGAGTTGTTTCATAAATTGCTACTAAAGTTGATGATATGACAATATTATCATTAAAATTATATCTAAATTTAATCTATTTTTGCAAACAAATAACAGTGAGCACAACTATTGTAACACAACTGTTGTATTAACCCCGTATTGCAGTTCTTTATTTGATATTTAATGTATAAATGAAATAAATAAAAATTAAGAATAATCTCATACTAATTTATTTTATTTTATCATATAAATAATCACGTTAATCGTAATCCAATTTCATCACATATTTGTCAATATGCACATATATCATTTTCCTTTTTTATATCAGTGTAACATTTTGAATCGGAGAAAATATTCATTAAAAATATTGATATTTTTAAATAAAATGATTTTTTAAATTAATTATCATAATTTACAACTTCAAGAGGTTTCGACATATTCCCTCGATGGAAAATGCAAAATTTTCTAAATTTAGTTTTTCCATTTTAAAATAAAAAATACATTTTTCTTTTTAACGCGTTTTAAATTAAATTTTTATTTTCATTTTTATACTTTAACGTTACATAAAGTGCCGAATACGTCATTACGTAATTAATTAGATTAGTGTTACAATAACATACTGTAAGACCCCAACTTTTTTTGAATAAAGATTTAATTTTTTCTAAATGATATTTGAAATAATAAGGTGTGGATTTAATATAATACTTTAGTTATGTGAGATGTGCAAATTTTGCAAGTAAGCCAGTTGTCATAAATTATTCGTTGGTCGGAGAATATTCTTTTTGTCGGAAAATATCCGTACGACGACACAATCATTGGTGGACCCGACATAATGACATAATTGTCGGATATAAAAAGCAACAAAAATAACCTTTTTATAAAAATAACGCCAAAATTTTTACTGTTAACTGTTAAAATATCCAGTGATAAAAGTACAGTAATAAGCGTGGTTGCACAGCACACGGTATTGTACAATATCTCTGATTATTGATGCTTACTTAAGAAGTCACTCAGTTTTATTCAATTATTGCCATAGAAGTTGCTGCATAGTATCTCATATTATTGATTCACACTACAAGAAAACCGACTAATCCCGACGGAACTAAGTTCGATGAACTGTATTCAGTCGATAATAATATAATTTCGACGAAATAATCGGTCGAACATAATTCCCTCCAAAATAGTTTATTTCTGAGGAAATTCCGTCGGAAATATAAGACCTCATCTGGCGCCAAATTTCTCGCCAACACGAAACTTAAGTTCGACGAAATTATGGTTATTTCCGAGGGACTTTACGTCGAGGATAACTTAAATCTGAGGGACGTAGGTACGACGGATATTCCGTCGGAACTAACTTATAAAACCTATTCATCTGACTTAGGCCAGCGTCTCCCCAAATTCTCTCAGTTTTATATCTCTCCTCTCTCACTCTCTCACTGTGACACCCCCAAAATAGGTCCAATCCATCCAACCTATTCTGAGTCGCTAAATACATGGTACAAAAAATAACTACAACTTTATTACTACAACAACACATATGCTGTGAGTTTTAATACCAACTGTGACTCATGTCCCAACTATGAACAACACCTCACATTGATACATTACATAAAGGTACAGTCAATAACTGTTTTAGAAATTAAAATCTTTGGGAAATGCTCAAGGAAACCTTCGTACATAGGAGGCCATGAATCTAAGTTATGATAAATATCATATGTCCAGAGAATTATCCTTAGTTGATCCAATAGACCCCAAAGAAAAACGAGAAGATTACTATCATGTTCCTTCCAATAATGAGTCTTCTCTTGACATATAATTGTCTCCACCGTCTTCAATTGAACGTTATGTTTCAACCAAACTCCGAGATCATATAGGTAGTGCTCGTAGATATACTCAGCAAGTGGATGTGCACAACCCTGTCTTATGATAACTCGTAGGTCATTAGACATCTTATATGATAGTGGCAAAACACCCTTCCAAAGTTGGGTTCACCTCACCCTATTCGGTTCACCAAAATTAAATATCAAATGACGTATACAATACGACACACTTATCTAAAGTTCTCAATAAAATTATTTCATACTATTTAGGGAGAACCTCAACAATTATAGACCACCGTTCGATTCCCCTGTTATCCCCGTTTGACCCAGCTACATTCTTATTACCTGAAAGGAATTGTGAAGAAAAAGGGTGAGCACAACTAGCTCAGTAAAGAATATCATGACTAAAGATAATTAAATTATCAATAGCCTTCATCAGTAATAAATCAGAGATTTATAACATATGGTAGATGATAAAACTTTTCAACCATAGCTACAGCGGAACGAGCAATCCATTAGAAGAGTCAAATAGACCATAAAATCTATTATCTTCTCCATGTTAAAATTCCACCAACAATGTTTTATTCCTGTAACATTAATCAACAGTTCCTTTCCACAATCATATGAATAACTCATAATCATAATTGTGATTCTAAATTCCTCTTCGTACCCAGGACGAAGATAATTTTCATCACCTGTCTTTACCTGAAACATCAAAGATCATGGTTATACCAAATCACAGTTCCTATTCATAATTATACTAATAAATTCATCTTTGCACTACGGGCCAAAGATATTCATCAACAGTTCATCTTTGCACTACATGCCAAAGATATTCAACAACAGGTCATCTTTTCACTACGGGCCAAAGATATTCATCAACAGTTCATCTTTGCACTACAGGCCAAAGATATTCAACAAGTCATCTTTGCACTACGGGCCAAAGAGATTCATATATCAAAGAAACATATAATCATTTTAGAATTTATATAAACCATAATTATAATCATGTTGATCAATTCACCTTTGCACTTAAGCTAAAAATATTCAATTGTAAATTCAATGGTCATGATCATACCAGTCAACGATTCAACTTTGCACTACTGGCCAAAGAGAACCCATAGTCACAATCATACCAATAATCTACTCATCTTTACACTTAAGTCAAAGAGAAATTTCATCATCGGGATTATAAAAATGTTATAAATGATTATAAAAATAATATGATCAACAACTGCATTTAATTTCAAAAGTAAGATTCATAAATCAATGATTTCATAACACCTTAATCCAAATGTTATAAATCACTTAATAATCTCATAATCTAATATTATTAATATTATCACAATATCTTAATCATTTCTTAAACTTATAAACAATTTATTTTAATTGTTTACACTTTACTATTTAATGCATTTAATCATCCTAAAATGCTAAACTCGTAAAATTTCATCACCAATAACAAAAAATCCTCATCAAAAGTCTGCATATACCTTATATAGGATTTTCAAGCCATAAAATCCTATTTTCTAATTTTGTTACTTCACATAACATATTTAATTCATTTACTCATAACTAGTCTATTTTCATGAAAAATACCAAATCAAGATACAAACAAATTTTTTTTTTCTCGGGATTTAGCGTAATATAGTCCCATATTGAACATATATTTTTCTCGAAATTTTAAAATTCATTTACTATTTTTCATATGGCCAAAGCGCGAATATTTAGACATTTATCATAAATTGTACTTTTATCCAAAAATTCCGAAATTTACAGAGTATACTGCTATTATATACATGTACTCTCAATAAAAAAATTCACCAATTTTGGAGTTAACCACAAGGAGTTATAAGGGTTTACTTTTAAAAATAGTATTTTCCCATAAAATTCATAACTCTTAATCTATACATCCAAAAATCGCTATTTTTGGACACAATCTAGAAAACTCATCAAATTATCATTTCAAAATTTTCCAGAATTTTTGAAGGTCAGAAAAATTACGAAACTGAAGAAACATAATAACCCTTACAATCCCTTACCTCAAAAGAGCAGGATTTCTGACTGGAATGTAAAGCCGAAGGAACCTTGCACTGAATAGCAACTCTCAAAGTATCTAAATACTCACAAAAAAATACGCTCGATAATATAGAGAGAGAAAAAGAGAAATCTTATGTTTCTAGTGTGATTTTCAATTCTAACTCAGCACCCTATTTATAGGAAAATGCTAGCACACCGTAGCAGACTTAACCTGCTACCTAATGGCTTTACCTGCTACTATTTCCATCCACCACATTTGAAATAAAATTTAGCACATTTCTTCACCAATCATAAGTGGGGCCCACTCATTCTAGAATTTTCCATCAAAAATCATTTATAAACCTAATTTCCGAATCAGTCACCCCTTAAAATTTATAACCAATCATACGTTCATTTTTAACGGTTCAAAATTTGTGATCATATACTCAACTTATATATGTATAACATATCCAAAAATCACAATGATCCAACGGTCGGATTAAAAATTATAACTCACGCAATAGAGCTTTAAGAACACCGATTTGATCTTTTAATACCTCCAATCCGACAAAATACTGATAAAATACCTCAACATTAATTCCCTCATTTATAACCACATAAATAAATACATCATTTATATCCGCATCAAATAAATATTTCCTTATCAATAATTAATTATTCACAAATAATATTATAGAATCACAATAATGACAACCAGGCAGTTCCCAGGAAAGAGGGGGCTTTCCGTAAGGATTTCTCCTTACTGGCGCGCAATTAGGTGACCAAACCTTTCCTTGACAGAACTTTCTAGACATTGCCAATAATGCTATCTAATAATATTATTCAAATAATATGAATTATTGATCCGATAATGGAAATCTCGTAATGTGATAATTATTAAAACAACAATAATATAAAATATCAACGCAGCAATTATTGAACCAATAAAATAAAATATTGAACAGTAATTACTGTAACAATTATTGAGTAGTGCCTTCATACGTAAGAATCAATATTTCAAAAAAAATATCAGGTAATACTGAGTGTTGCTTTGTGCAACCAAGCGTATCAACGTATTTTAACCACCGGATATTCCAATAGTGTTAACGGTAACAACTACACCGTTATTTATAAAAACTCAAACATGTCATTTTCTTCATCCGACAATTATTACATTATGGGGCCCCACAAATGGTGCGCCACCATCGCATTTAATATTCCACGACAACAAGAATATTCCACGACCAAACGAATATTCCCCAAATGTAAAATGAGTATTTTATAACCACTTGCATGATTTTGAAAATTTTATATATATCACCCTTAACTTTAAACTTTTATCAATTTAACCATTTACTGAATAATAATTATAAGAAAAATTGAATACTTTTATTTCATAAAATTCGGGGTCTTACACTCATTCTCTCATCTCAGTCTCTCCTCTCTCACTCTCATCTCTCTCTCATATCCGGCGCCCACTTGCCACCCACCAACACCTCCACCCATGACCGCCGGCCAAGCGCCTCTTTACCATGATCAATCGGTTCTCCCCACCGTCAAAGCTCACGCACTCTGGTTGCCACCCACCACCACCTCTAGCCGCCAACCACCACCACCACCACCATCTTAGTTCTCTGTCTTCTTCCTCCAGCCGCCGACCACCACCAAGAGCCACCTCCAGCTGCCACCCATTTTCGATTCCAGCTGCCGACCACCACCACCACCACACGCCGGACAGTTTATTAGCTCCAAAAGGTATGAGTTCAAATATTGTTTCATTTTGATGATGATATACAAAATCAGTAGATTGAATAATTTTTATATTGTATGTATATATTGATTTGAGTCTGAAAATTGATAAATTCCTTAATTGGTTACTGTATGTGCATCAATTTGGCTTTGACAATTGGATTTGAGGCTGAAAATTGGTATAGGGTTAAAAATTTGTTTATATTTGACTGAAATTTGGATTTGAGGCAGAAATTTGGGGCTAAAATTTGGTATATATTTTGATTGAGAATGGATAATTATGCAGTATATATTGTTTGAATTGTTTATGTAATTTAATTAGTTTTCAATCTTTAATTTAACTAATTTTAGGACTGTTTTTAATTTTGATATATTTGCAATTTAAAATTGAATTTGTGAGATGTAAATTCGGATGTATGTATTTGAAAGATTTTGTCGTAATTATTTTTATAATATTAGTAATTAGTCCCAATATTAAAATATAAACTAATTTGAATTAAATTAAATAAAATCAAACAAATTTGATTTAATTTAATAAATAAATTAAATTTAATAAAAGATATTTATAAATATATAATATAATACAAATAAAATTCAATTCAATAAATAATAAAATAAAATATAATCAAATAATTTCAATTTAATTTAATTTAATTTAATTTAAAAGACATTGAATTTAATTTAATTTAAATTAATTAAATTAAATTAAATGTCTTTTAAATTAAATTAAATTAAATTTGAACTTATATAATATAATACAATATAAAATAAATAAATAATAATAAATTTAATTCAATTTAATAAAATAAATAAAATAAAATAAAATGATTTAATTTAATTTAATTTAATAAATTAAATTAAATAAATAAATAAGCCAATTATATACTATAATATAATATACTACAAATTAAAATAAAAGAAAATATAATAATAAACTAAGTAGGAGTGAATGTCGAACAATAGTCTTTATAGATTCCAAATAACAATTCTCATAAACTAAGTATCACTTATTTAGTTTATCATTGGCAAAATAAAATAAGTAGGAGTGAATGTCGAACAATAGTCTTTATAGATTCCAAAGAACAATTCCCATAAACTAAGTACTACTTACTTAGTTTATCATTGGCAAAATAAACTAAGTAGGAGTGAAAGTCGAACAGTAGTCTCTATAGATTCCAAATAACAATTTTCATAAACTAAGTACCACTTACTTAGTTTATCATCATTAGCAAAATAAACTAAGTAGCTAGGAGTGAATGTCGAATAGTAGTCTCTATAGATCCCAAATAACAATTCTCATAAACTAAGTACCACTTATTTAGTTTATCATTGGCAAAATAAACTAAGTAGCATTTGTGAGACCCCAAATTTTATAAATAAAGATTTAAATTTCTCGATTTTTTTTTTAATATTATGGTGTGGATTTGATATAATGTTATAGTTGTGGGTAATATTTATAAATTTTGCAAAGTATGCAAGTTGTTATATAATATTTGATTGGTGCGGAAATATTCGTTTTTTTAACAGGAATATTAAAGACAACTGGCAAGACAATCATTGGTGGACCCTAACGGAAGTATTGTCGTAGTTAGAAAGCATGTAATTATCTTTTATAAAAATAACGGCAAAAAGTGTTACCGTTAAAAGCGTTGAACTACTCGGTAGTAAAAAATACAAAGAATAAAGGCGTGGTTGCATAGTAAAGACACGGTATTGATTATTGATGCTTACGTAAGAAGTCACTCATTAATACTCAATTATTGCTACGATAAATTGCCGCATCATATCTCTCATATTATTGATTCAATTATTGTCACAGTATCATCTGTATAATATGATATATTATTAAATCAATAATTGAGACGACAAAGTTATTCATATTATTATTTGCAATATTGACAATGTCTAGAAGTTACATCAAGGAGAGGTTTGGTCACCTAATGCGGCTACCAATAAGGAGAAATCCTTATCGGAAAGCCCCCTCTTTCCTGGGAACGACATGGTTGTTAAATATTATGAATTATAATATTAATGATGAATAAGTTCGTGTTGATTAAAGATGAAATGGATATTTTCATTGTGTTGGAATTATTAGTGTTAGTGGAAATCGGCATTTATTTCGATAATAGTTGATGTCTGCAGGTTATATTGACCAATCGGGTAATTAACCGGATAAATGAGGAATTAATTGCTATTAATTCACATGATTATAACTATTTGTTTACATGTGTGTACTATTGATTCACATTCTTGTACTATTAGGGGAGTTGGTGCAAGATTGATAATACTTGCATGACTAAGTTAAAAATGGAGGTATAAATTGGAGGTACTATCATTGTAATTCGTATTTTCACATGATTATAACTATTGATTCACATGATTGAACTATTGATTCACATTATTTACTATTAGGGGAGGTGGTGCAAGTTTGATAATACTTGCAGGACTAAATTAAAAATGAAGGAAAAGAGGAATGTATTATACTATAAAATTTTGAGCCCCAAAATGTGCAATTATCGAAACTATATTTTCCTATAAATAGAAGCTCATTCCTTCATTATTTTTCACCAATTCACTAAAGCTATAGAACAATTATTATAGAGAGAAATTATGGAGAGAAAGAAGAAGAGAAGTGTACTACCTCACTATTCTAATATCCAGTCTTCTTTTGAGGTAAGGGATATTATTGTTGTACTCGTAAAGGGTATTATTTCTTTCGTATTCATGAAGAGAACTTCTGTTATTCCATTCCTTATTATTATGTTGAATAACTTTGTCTGTCATGCTAAGCACCGCATACATGGTAAAATTATGTTGTTATTCCATTCTTTATTATTCTATTTGAAATAACTCACATCTGTCATGCCAAGTACCGCATACATGGTGAAATTCTCGTTGTTATTCCATTCTTTATTATTCGCCGGAATATATCGTCATATATGCGTTTACGCATGACTGGTTCCATTATTTTTATTACATTGAAAATAACTTTCGCCTACATGCAAGTAATCGCATACATGGTGAAATTCTGTTGTTATTCCATTCTTTATTATTCTGCTGGAATAACCTGTCTATGCGAAGTACCGCATAGATAGGGAAATTATGTTGTTATTCCATTCTTTATTATTCTATTGGAATATCCTGTCGGTGCGAATTTCGCCTGACCTGGTTCCGTTCTTTATTATTATGTTGGAATATCCTGTCGGTGCGGATTACGCTTTGACTGGTTCGATTCTTTATTATTACATTGAGAATAACCATGCATCTTTGTTTATCACATGCATGGTGAATTCTTCTGTTATTCCATTCTTTATTATTCTTTTAGAATAACCTGTATATGTGGATTACCACATGCATGGTGAATGATCCTTTATATTCATTTCTTATTAAATTGTGGAAATGATCTATTTACATGGATTATGATGAAAGTCATAATATAAGCATTGGACTGTTGATTATGATGAAAGTCATAATAAAAGCATTGGTTTGATGAAAATCATGGGTATATGTAGTATTAGTAAGTGTTATGATGAGTTATGTTGGTTATTATGTGAAAACATGAAAGTTTCTTAGAAATCACAAATGGTTGAAAATCAGATTTTGGTGAAAATGGAACATGAAATTCAATTGACCATATCTCCTATTATATTTTGAATTTTTGAGTGTGGTCAAGTTCTAGAGTTAGATCTATGAGTTTTCTAACTTATCCAAGTAGAATCACTGGAAAAGGTGTTGTAGATTTTCATATGGACTATTTTTAATAAAGCACGAAAAAGTGAAAAAAAGAGAAAAAACTATTGCCCACAATTTTTTAAGGGCTGTTTCGGCCAATTAATTTGTGAAAAAAATTCCGGCCTTTTGGGACATGGAAATATATGGTATAAAGTACCTCCTGTCCAAAAATGAGCTCATTCCGACTTAAAATGAGCAAGTTATGACTATTTCAATCTTTAGGTTTTTTCTACGAAAAATGCTATAACCGGAGTTCTATAACTCCAATGACCATGAAATATAAACTGGAAGCTCACGTTAACATGTATGAGATTCTTCCAAGATTTGGGGATTTCTGGAGTTAAACTTGAGGTATCTAATTTCTTAAGGAATTAATTAGAAATTGATTTTTGAAAAATATATAAGGGAGTTGAAAAATTATAAAAAAAATACTTGTTGTGTATGAAATATATGTATATATGTTTGGACAAAGGATAGAAAAATAATAAGTTGATTTGGTAATTTTTCATGAAAATGGTTTAGTTACAAACATATGAGTTAAAAATGTTATGTGAAGTTGAAGAATTGGTAAATATGATTTTAGGGCTTGAAAATTCTATATAAGGTATATGCAGATTTTTGATGAGTGATTTGATCATTGGTGATGAAATCTTATGAGTATGGCATTTTTAAATGATTAAATACATTATTTGGTAAAGTGTAAACAATTAAATTAAATTGTTTATAAGTTTAAAAAGTGATTAAAATATTGTTATAATATTAACAATATTAGATTATGAGTTATTTAAGTGATGGATAATATTTGGATAAATTTAAAGTCTTTAATATTTATCCTTGTTTTTCATTTGATTAATGCTTATATTATTGTCATCATCCTCATGTTTTATATTGTGATGAAAGTCATCTTTGGCTTACGTTGAGAGATGGACTTGGTATGATTATGATGAGGATTATTTGGTATAATCATGACCGTAATGTAACGAATGATTTGATAAAAGTCCTCATTGGCCTGTAGTTCATTGGTGGACAGTTGTTGGTATGATTATGATTAGGGATTACTCGGTATAATCATGACCATTGATGATTACATGAATATCATTGGTAGTAGTGCGGAGGATGATGTGGTTTATTTATTTATTGTTGAGTCTCGTGATAAAGTTGATGAAAATCTTTTTAAATCATAGAAGATAGTAGATTTTATGCTCTACTTGACTATTCTAATGGATTGTTTATTCCGCCCGCTGCAGTTAAACTTGATGTCTATTGTATTTTATCAGTTTAACATTGTTAAAGACTAATGATAATTTATTCTGCATTATCTTAGTCATAATATTTCTTACTGGGCTAGTTGAGCTCACCCTTTCTTTCTTTGCTCTCTCTTGAAATGAGAATATAGGCCGGGACGAGTCTGGGGAGCGGGTGGCGGTCGAGATGATAGCATTAGTAGTCCTCACTATTACATTAAATAGTGTGACAATAAATATAATGTGGACTCCATTGAGTGTGGATATTGTCTAGGTGACAATATTCTTATTAAAACTCTCAGTTTATGTTTTGTCAAATTTTACACGACAGTTGTATTATTAAGTTGTATTTGTATTTTTGTACCATGTAAGTGGTGACCCAAGATGGGTGATGTATACCTGTTTTGGGGGCGTCACAGTTGGTATCAAAGCTTATGGATATGATCCCTGGCTGAGATGTGAGACAAGAACTAGGAGGGGAGAGACGGGGAATTCCTTCGCTAGTATGACCTACCTAAGTTTATTTGGTATTTAATTGGTCGGTCAGAGTATAGGGATAATATGTGATATGTCAATTAACCCTTATTTTGTGACAATATTTGAGAATGGCATCTGAAAATGCTGAGTTAAGCATTGAAGCACATGAGAGCGTTGATTCAGCTTAAGCAAAAGGTAACGACCAACAACACAATAATAATCATACTGGTGGCAACGGCCATCGGAACAATGATAACCGTCGTGGGGGAAATTATCATGCCAAGAATGGTAACCACTTCGGTGGTAATCATGGCCAAGATAATAGAAGTGGAAATTTCAAGAAGAGAAGGTCATTTAGCTCGATTTTGTCGTGCACCAAAGTCAAGTCCAGCTGGGACGGTGGCACCAAAGGCGGATACGGACAAAACAAAGTCGGTGGTTTCAGGAAGAGCGTTTTTTGTGACTTCTCAAAAAAGCGAGTAACCCGAACGAAGTTAGCACGAGTTAGTTAATTATAAATTCTTGCGAAGTCTATACCTTATTAGAATCTGGGTTCTACCCATTCTTTTATCTCTCTTGCTTGCGCTCAACGTTTAAATTTGACTCTGGAGAAATTAGACTTTGACTTATCAGTTGAAACTCGGTTAGGAGAAACCTTCGTTACCTCCACTGTTTATGTCTTGTTTGATTCAAATTGACACTTTCACGTTACCTGTCGATCTTATCTCTTTGAAAATACTTGCATTTGATGCGATTTTAGAAATTGATTGGTTAACTACTCATCATGCTTTTCATAAGGTTGTTAGCTTTCATATTCCTAACCAACCTGTTATGTGAATTCAAGCAACCAAACCACTAAAGTCAATCACTATCATATCAAGCCATAAGTAAAGAGTCCCGAGCCTTTCGCTGGTGACTTTCTTGTATGGAATGCACCAAAGCTGAACTTTCTGTAGGGGATTTTGTGAATGACGATGGCAGGTTGATAGGTATCAATGTGACGTACTATCCAAGTCTTGGATGAGAGTCGCAGTTTTGAATGATATTTCTATTGTTAATAAATTTCCTGACGTATTTCTGAAGACTTCTTAGCTTACCCCTAGAGCGTGAAATCGAATTTTGTATTGACCCCAGTACAAAACCCATTTCTAAAACCCTTAAATATTTCTTCAACCAAAATGAACGTATAATGCGCCAAAGACGTTGGCTCGAGCTATTGAAGATTACGATCATACCATTCAATATCATTGTGGAAGAGAGAACGTGGTAGCTAACGCATTGAGTAGAAGATCGTATGCGTTTACGAATGCGATGTTATTAACACAAAAACCCATTTCGTATAACTTATAAATGATGAAGATAGAATTAATGACTCTAAGGACCCACGTGGTGATATCAAATATACGAGTAAAATTGACTTTAATCGATAAAGTTAAAGCCGTGCAAGCTACATACTCAGAGCTGATGAATGTGAAGAAGAAGGTTCAAGAGGGCGTTATTCTAGAAGCAAGAATCGATGAAGAGCTAAAATCTCAACCGTCGATTTTATTGGCCCATTTGAAATCCTTGATCGAGTAGGAACTGTGGCATATAGACTCGTTTTACCACCAAGTATGTCGCGTGTTCATAACATTTTTCACTTATCGATGTTACGTAAATATGTGGATGACCCGAACCACATTATTAAATTAGAACTAGACGAGATAGCAGAAGATTTAACGTATGAGGTGATACGTATTAAAATCTTGGATAAGAAGGATCGTATTCAACACTCAAAGGTTATACCTCAAGAGTTAGAATCTGAAATGAAGTCAAGGTATCCTCATCTCTTCGGCATACCAGGTACGTACATAAATTTCGAGGGCAAAATTTCATAAAGAGGGGAGATTGTGAGACCCCAAATTTTATAAATAAAGATTTAAATTTCTCAAAATATTTTTTTAATATTATGGTGTGGATTTGATATAATGTTATATTTGTTGGTAATATTTATAAATTTTTCAAAGTATGAAAGTTGTTATATAATATTTGATTGGTGGGGGAATATTCGTTTTAACAAGGAATATTCGTACGACGACACAATCATTAGTGGACCCCACAACGGAAGTATTGTCGTAGTTAGAAAGCGACATAATTATCTTTTATAAAAATAACGGTGAAAGTGTTACCGTTAAAACTGTTGAACTACTCGGTAGTAAAAAAGAATGTCTGGCGTGGTTGCATAATAGCACACCAGTATTGATTATTGATGCTTACGTAAGAAGTCACCCGGTTATACTCAATTATTACTCTGAAGAATTCACGCATCATATCTCTCATATTATTGATTCAATTATTGTCAAAGTATCAATGTATAATATGATATATTATTAAATCAATAATTGAGACGACAAAGTTATTCATATTATTATTTATAATATTGACAATGTCTAGAAGTTCTGTCAGGGAGAGGTTTGGTCACCTAATTGCGCGCCAATAAGGAGAAATCCTTATCGGAAAGCCCCCTCTTTCTTGGGAACGACCTGGTTGTTAAATATTGTGAATTATAATATTAATGATGAATAATTTCATGTTGATTAAAGATGAAATGGATATTTTCATTGTGTTGGAATTATTAGTGTTAGTGGAAATCGGCATTTATTTCGATAATAATTGATGTCTGCAGGTTATATTGACCAATCGGGTAATTAACCAGATAAATGGGGAATTTATTGCTATTAATTCACATGATTATAACTATTGATTCACATGTGTGTACTATTGATTCACATTCTTGTACTATTAGGTGAGTTGGTGCAAGATTGATAATACTTGCATGACTAAGTTAAAAATGGAGGTATAGCTGGAGGTACTATACTGTAATTCGTATTTTCACATGATTATAACTATTGATTCACATGATTGAACTATTGATTCACATTATTTACTATTAGGGGAGGTGGTGCAAGTTTGATAATACTTGCAGGACTAAATTAAAAATGAAGGAAAAGAGGAAGGTATTACACTGTAATATTTTTAAGCCCCAAAACGTGCAATTATCTAAACTATATTTTCCTATAAATAGAAGCTCATTCCTTCATTATTTTTCACCAATTCACTAAAGCTATAGAGCAATTATTATAGAGAGAAATTATAGAGAGAAAGAAGAAGAGAAGTCTACTACCTCACTATTCCAGTATCCAGTCTTCTTTTGAGGTAAGGGATATTATTTGTTGTACTCGTAAGGGGTATTATTTCTTTCGTATTCATGAAGAGAACTTCTGTTATTCCATTCCTTATTATTATGTTGGAATAACTTGTCTATGTGAAGTACCGCATACATGGTGAAATTCTGTTGTTATTCCATTCTTTATTATTACTCTTTGGAATAACACATCATGGCAAGTACCGCATACATGGTGAAATTCTGTTGTTATTCCATTCTTTATTATTACATCGGAATATCACGTACATGCGTTTACATGACTGGTTCCATTATTTTTTATACATTAAAAATAACTTTCTACATATGAAGTACTACATACATGGTGAAATTTCATTGTTATTCCATTCTTTATTATTCTCATTGGAATAACTTTGTCTATACTATCTGTAAGCACCGCATATATAGTGAAATTATGTTGTTATTCCATTCTTTATTATTCTGTTGGAATATCCTGTCGGTGCGAATTTTGCCTGACCTGGTTCCGTTCTTTATTATTCTGTTGGAATATCATGTCGGTGCGGATTATGCCTGACCTGGTTCCGTTCTCTATTATTCTGTTGAGAATAACCTGTCTGTGCGGTCTATCACATGCATGGTGAATTCTTCTGTTATTCCATTCATTATTATTCTGTTAGAATAACCTGTATATGTGGATTACCACAAATATTCCTTGAATACTCGGTTCATCATATCCATGAAAGTCGCAGGAGCATTAGTCAATCCGAAAGACAAGACTAAGAATTCATAATGCCCGTAGCGATTTCAAAAGGCAGTCTTTGGAATATCCTCAGTTCTAATCTTCAGCTGATGATATCCAGAACGAAGATCGATCTTTGAAAAAAATTGTGCCCCTTGCAACTAGTAAAACAAGTCATCAATACGAGGTAGAGGATACCTATTCTTGATGGTGACATGGTTCAATTCCCGATAGTCAATATAAAGTCGCATACTCCCATCTTTCTTCTTTACGAATAAAACAGGAGCACCCCAAGGAAATGTACTAGGACAAATGAAACCGATGTCCAACAATTCCTGTAGTTGGACCTTTAACTCCTGAAGTTCAATAGGAGCCATTCGATATGGGGTTTTAGAAATGGGCTTTGTACCAGGTTCAAGATCAATAAAGAATTCAACTTCACGTTACGGGGTAGGCAGGGAAGTTCTTTAGAAATACGTCAGAAAGTCAATAACCACGGGAATATTATTCAAATCGGCGTGTCTTTATTCAAATCCATAACATGGGCTATGAAAGCTTGACATCCGCTTTTCAATAAGCGAATAGCTTTATGATTAGATATAGCGGTGATTGATTTTAATGGTTTAGTTGCTTGAATTGAACAACGAGTTGTTTAGGACTATGAAAACTAACAACCTTACGAAAACAATCAATTTTGGCATGATGAGTAGTTAACCAATCAATCCCTAAAATCACATCAAAAACAAGTATCTTTAAAGAGATAAGGTCACGCTGGTAAGGTGATGGTGCCAACTTGGATCAAACAAGACTTATAAACAAAGTGGATGTGATGAAAGTTTCTCTAACGGAGTTTCCACAGATAGGTCAAAGTCTAATTTTTCCGGAGTCAAATTAAAACGTTGAGCACAAGTAGGAGAGATAAATGAATGGGTAGCACCGGTATCTAGTAAAGTATAAACTTCACAAGAATTTATGATTAGCTTACCCATGATCACTTTGTTTGGGTTCCTAGCATTTTGACCAGTCACAACAAACGCTCTTCCAGAACCGATTGACCTTGACTTTTTCGGGATGATAGTCCCCCATTGAACTAGGTTTCATTCATCAGTACAATCTCGAGCGATATGTCCTTCCTTTCCACAATTATAGCATACCTTGAACTGTTGTAGGCGGTTTGGGATGATATGTCCCTCTTTCCGCATTTATAGCATATGATGGGTGGTCGTTCTCCTCCCTTAGAACCGATTCTTCTTTAATGCTATCGTTTTCACATTGTCGTTGTTGAATCTCCTCTTTTAAAATCCTCCCGATTCGCTTCTTCTTATTCTCATGGCCATGATTACCACAGAGTGGTTACCATTTTGTCCGTTTTTTCTTTCTCCATTGGTTAGCGTTGTTTTGTTAAGCGCTTATCTCCGGTATTATCTGGTTGTGGTCCCTCGGTTGGACCGTACTTTCGTTATCTCATTTCTAATAATTGAGCCCTATTTACAACATCTGAATAGAGAGAAAATTTATGAGAAATGAGATACTAACGTATCTTAGGGTTTCAAACCTCTAAGAAACATCCGCGTCATCGTTCCTCATTCTCCACCAAATGAGGTGCAAAACACGGATAACTCTGCAAACTTTGCCTCGTCTTTGGGACACCGTCATGTTATTACTCGCTCGGTCTAATAAACTCCACTTCCTTCATATGACGATCACTTTCAGGAAAGTATAAGTCATTAAATAGTTTCTGAAATGTCTCCCAAGACATGCTGAGCGCGACTGTATGGGTATGCTTCACAGACTCCCACCAGTAATCTGCCTCATTACGGAACATAAAGGTGGTGAATGGCACCTTCTGCTCCTCCGTGCATCCCAAGACATCGAATATCTTGCTGAATTGTTTGACCCACATCTCCGCCTTAATCGGATTCGGCTTTCTCCAGAATTCTGGTGGTCCCAACTCTTTGAACTGTTTGGCTGTGACAACCCGTGAATTGCTATCATTTCCTCCTGTATTTTGAACACGAATCTCCGCATTCGATTTTGCATGAAAGCGCAAAAAGCTTCTAAACATCCCTCGTTCATCATCCGCTTTCGGTGGTGTTGTTCGGAGGAGGAACATTGCCACTGACTGTTGCACGTTCTCCTCATTGGTGAGTCAGGCATCTCCACGGTCTCATTTACTCCACTGTTAATATTCTCAGTCGACATTCTCAAATACTGTCATAAAACAAGGGTTAATTAAGGAAATCAATATATCACATAATATCCCTATATATCTTGACCAACTAACAAATAAACTTAGGTAAGACACACTAGCGAAGGATTTACTCGCGTCTCCTCTCCTAGTTCTATTCCCCGATCTCACTTGGGAGATCATATCCTAAGCTACGATACCAACCATGACGCCCCCAAAATAGGTATACATTACCCATTACGAGTTGTCAATATATGGTACAGAAACAACTACAACTTTATTATTACAACAGTAAAACTGTGAGTTTGAATACAAATATTATCTTCTAGACAATATCTATATTCAAATAAATCCTCATCATATTTATTGATACATTATTTTACAAAAATGGTGAGGACTACTAAACAACTCTCTCTAGAACCTTCATTCCATACCCCGACTAGTACTCGCTACATTCTCGCCTCCTGAGAAGAAAAATGGAACAAAAAGGAAAAGGGTGAGCTCAACTAGACCAGTAAAGAATATTATGACTAAGATAATATACAACAAATTATCGTTAGTCTTCAACATGGAAAAATCTGAGAGAATACATTAAACAACAAGTTTTAAATCAATATTTACAGCGGAAAATATTAATTCATAAAAAAGTTATGTAGAGGGTGAAATCTACTAATATCTATGAATTTAACAGATCCATCATCATTATTTTATCCTCAGTAACTTCAATCAATATTCATCTTGAATCAAATATTCATCTTTGCACTACTGGTGCCAAAGATATCGATTAGTCATGTTCATCTAAACACCTATTCATCTTTGCACTACGAGCCAAAGATATTCATCAAGAAATCATTCATCTTTTTTACTAAAAGTCCAAAGATATTCGGTAATATCATCATTTAGGGTGAGGATGATGAAAAATATTTCAAAGAAAGCGAATCCAAAGTGAAACAAAAGAATAAATATTAAGGATTCGTATTTATTTTTATTTCATGTCCAAAAATATCTCATAAATAATCATAGTGGTGTAAAATTCAAGAATGATCAAAACATGGATACAATCAAAGCTAGTATCCATAATAGATATTTGACGAAAAGGAAAATTTTCATTTTTCGATGAATAATCTTAAGTATTAAGTGAATAAGATCTTAGTATACGTGAATATGCTTGATATCGTGAATAAGTAACCCCGACACTAAAAGTTCCAAATTTGATTAAAAAGTTCAGATCAATACTTGACATAATGATATTAGAAGAAATAATATCATTTAAAAATAATAATAATATCCCTTACCTCGAAAGATCAAAGTTGCTTAATTTGAAACAGGATATAGGCTATGACTTGAACTTGCACTTAGTATAGCAATACTCAAAATATACTCAAAATACTCACAAGAATACGCTCGATAATATAGAGAGAAAACTTGATTTTCGTGTAATTTTCAATTCTAACCTAAGCACCCTATTTATAGGAAAATGCTTAGAACACCAAAGCGAAAATTTAATAAAATATAAATATATATATCAAAATTCTCTATTACTCTTGAAATCTGATTTCATTTCAATAAGCACATGCCACCTTCTAGAAAAAGTAAGAAAAACGTTTTTCTAATTTAAAATAATTTAAACTTCCAAAAATCAATTATTTGAACTTGAACTTCAATAATTCACAATAAATAGCCCTTTTGTCGGAAAATTTGAAGCCGGCAACTTTTTATAGGAAATTCAATTCTCTACAACTTTACGTAAGAAAGTTTTTCCAAATTCAAAATGTAAATTGACCGAAATCCACAAACAGGCGATTTTACAAGCTATAATCAAATTTCGAACAAGAAATGGGGTCCATTGACACATAAAACATGCTTTAAAATATTTTGATAACAAAAATACTCCTCCTCCACATATACTCATATATCCCACATTCATCGTAAAAATATCATCATTATTATATTATTAAAATATAATAATATATTTAAATGAATTATTTTATATAGGAAAAAGATAAAATTTCAATTTTCAACAATTGTCACATTAAAATTTTCTCCATCTATATCCACATAAAATCAATATTTTCCTCATCATATGAATCAATAATTAATTATTCACAAATAATATTACGTAATCACAATATTGACAACGAGCAGGTTCCGAGAAAGAGGGGCTTTCAATAAGAATTTCTCCTTCTTTGGTAGCGTAATTAGGTGGCAAAACCTCTCCTTAGACAGAACTTTTTAGACATTGCCAATAATGCTATCTAATAATATTATTCAGATAATATGAATTATTGCTTCGATAATGAAAAATATTGTGTAATGACAATTATTAAAATAACAGCAATATAAATATATCAACGCAGCAATTATTAAATTAATAAAATAAAATACTGAACAGTAATTACTATAACCATTATTGAGTAGTGCCTTCTTACATAAGAATCAATAATTTGTGCAATACCGTGTGCTATTGTGTGTTAACCACCGAGTAACAGTAGTAACGGTAACAACTACGTCGTTATTTTTAAACAACTTATATTTGTCGCTTTCTTCATCCAATCGCTTTCCGTTATGGGGCCCATACATGGTTGGGCTACCGTCGCACGAATATTCCCGACAAGTCATTGAATATTCCACGACCAAACGAATATTCCCAAACAACAATGAATATTTTATAACCACTTGCTTATTTTGAAATATTTGCGTATTTTACCCATAACTATCCACATTAATCAAATCAACCCTTAATATTTCAAAAAAATAATAAATAGAGAAAATTAAATTTCATTAATAACAAGTTGGGGTCTTACAACCTCCCCTCCTTATGAAATTTCGTCCTCGAAATTGACGTACGTACCTTGTGTTTCGAAAAGGTGAGGATACCTCGCTTTCATTTTCGTTTCCAATTCCCAGGTCATTTTCTCTATAGCATGATTCTTCCACAAAACTTTAACTTGTGGTATGACGCTTTTGTGCGTGTAGGACACGCTCCTTCCTATCCAAGATCTTGACAGTACCTCCTCATACATTAAGTCTTCTATTATCTCATCCGGTTCTAACTTCTATAACGTGGTTCGGGTCTTTCACATATTTACGAAAGCACGGATATGTGAAACACATTATGAACACGAGACATACTCGGAGGTAACGCGAGTCTATAGGCTACATTTCCTACTCGGTCAAGAATTTGAAATGGACCAATAAATCGTGGATTGAGCTTTCCTCTCTTCCCAAATCTTATAACTCCCTTCCATGGAGCTACACGCAACAATACGTGATCCCCAATACTAAATTCCACGTCTTTTCGATGAAGATCTGCATAACTCTTTTGTCGATCTTGTGCCGTTTGTATACGTTGTCGAATCATTTGGATCTTTTCTATAGTCATATGTACCAACTCGGGTCCCAAAAATGTTGCTTCACCCACCTCATCCCAACATACTGGAGAGCGACATTTTCGTCCATATAATGCTTCGAATGGAGCCACACCTATACTTGCCCGATAACTGTTGTTGTTGGAGGAGAATTCCACCAATGGTAAATACTTATCCCAACCGCCTTGAAGTTCAGGACACGAGTCTTAATAAATCTTCAAGAGTTTGAATAATCCTCTCTGATTGTCCGTCCGTTTGAGGATGGTATGCCGAACTGAATTGTAAATCCGTGCCCATAGCTTTTTGCAAGCTAACCCAAAATCTTGAAGTGAATCTTGGGTCACGATCCAAAACTATGGATACTGGCATGCCATGCAACCTCACAATCTCATTTACATATATACTAGCAAGACGTTCAAGCGAATAAGTCTCCCGTATCGGCAAGAAATGAGCAGACTTGGTTAATCTATCAACAATAACCCAAATAACATTGATGCCTTGAGAAACCGTAGGAAGACCCATAACGAAATCCATGGTAATATGTTCCCACTTCCATTTCGGAATCTCAAGTGGTTACAACGGACCCTTAGGTACTAGATGCTTCGCCTTTACACGTTGACAAGTTAAACACGTTGAGATAAACTTTGCAATCTCTCTCTTCATATTGTTCCACCAAAATGTATGTCGAAGATCACGATACATTTTGGTACTTCCAGGATGGATTGAAAATGGTGTATTGTGTGCCTCCATCATAATCTTGTACTTTAAATCAGAGTCGTTAGGGACACAAAGTCCGGAGTGGACTCAAGTATTCCTTCTTCATCAATTCTCGCTACGGAATAGCACCTTCTTGTACTTTCTTCTTTATACGCGATTAGCTCGATTGGGTGGCTTGAGCAACCTTAACTTTTCTATTAAAGTTGGATCTATCGTATACTTGACATCATCGCACTCATTCCTACATATGATCTTCTACTCAACGCGCGTCGCCTACCACGTTCGCTTTTCCGGGATGGTATTGAATAGTGTGGTCGTAGTCTTTCAATAGCTCGAGCCAACGTTCGCCCGCATGTTGAGTTTCTTTTGAGTGAAGAAATATTTAAGGCTTTTATGGTGCGAATATATCTCCACTTTCTCCCCATATAGATAGTGTCTCCATATCTTTAAGCCTTAAAACGATGATGCTAACTCTAGATCATGAGTAGGATAATTCCTCTCATATTCTTTAAGTTATCGCGAGGCATAGGCTATGACTTTCCCACGTTGCATGAGAATACATCCTAACCCTTTGCCGAAGCATCGCTTTTAGATAACAAATCCATCGAAACCAGATGGTATTGTAGAAACAGTCTTGAAATAAGTCTCCTCTTAAGCTCTTGGAAACTCTTCTCGCATTCTTCGCTCCAAATGAATTTTGTATCCTTAGAAGTTATTTGGGTTAATGGAGTAGAGATTCGAGAAAACCCTTCCACGAATCTCCGATAATAACCAGCTAAGCCCAAAAAACTACGTACTTCAG
The DNA here is from genome assembly GCA_020205605.1 of Panax ginseng. Lineage (NCBI taxonomy): Eukaryota > Viridiplantae > Streptophyta > Magnoliopsida > Apiales > Araliaceae > Panax > Panax ginseng. The sequence continues at coordinate 23,047,332 of CM035149.1, forward strand.
TCACCGACTTCGGTTGCTCCCAACTTTGTATTGCTTCAACCTTCGCCGGATCAACAGATACTCCATGTTTCGACACCACGTGCCCAAGGAATGCTACTTCCTCAAGCCAGAACTCGCATTTCTTCAACTTGGCATATAACTTGTTTTCACGAAGCCTTTGGAGTACTAGCTTCAAATGGTGCTCATGATCTTCACGACTTTTGGAATATATGAGGATGTCATCAATAAAGACAACAACAAACTGATCCAAATATTCCTTGAATACTCGGTTCATCATATCCATGAAAGCCGCAGGAGCATTAGTCAATCCGAAAGACATGACTAACAATTCATAATGCCCCCACCGAGTTCTAAAAGCGGTCTTTGGAATATCCTCGATTAATCTTGGTGATGATATCCGAGCGAAGATCGATCTTTGAAAAAATTGTGCTCCTTACTTGGTATTTGGTCAAACAAGTCATTAATACGAGGTAGAGGATACCTATTCTTGATGGTGACATGGTTCAATTCCGATAGTCAATACAAAGTCGCATACTCCCGTCTTTCTTCTTTACTGAATAAAGCAGAGCACCCAAGGAAATGTACTAGAGACGAATGAAACCGATGTCCAACAATTCTCGTAGTTGGACCTTTAACTCACAAGTTCAATAGAGCCATTCGATATGGGGTTTTAGAAATGGGCTTTATACGGAGTTCAAGATCAATAAAGAATTCAACTTCACGTTACGGGGTAGGCCAGGAAGTTCTTGAGAAATACGTCAGAAAGTCAATAACCACGGAATATTATTCAAATCGCGTGTCTTTATTCAAATCCATAACATGGGCTATGAAAGCTTGACATCCGTTTTTCAATAAGCGAATAGCTTTATGATTAGATATGAGCGGTGATTGATTTTAATGGTTTAGTTGCTTGAATTGAACAACAAAAGTTGTTTAGGACTATGAAAACTAACAACCTTACGAAAACAATCAATTTTGGCATGATGAGTAGTTAACCAATCAATCCCTAAAATCACATCAAAAACAAGTATCTTTAAAGAGATAAGGTCAACAGGTAAGGTGATGGTGCCAACTTGGATCAAACAAGACTTATAAGCAGTGGATGTGATGAAAGTTTCTCTAACGGAGTTTCCACAGATAGTCAAAGTCTAATTTTTAGGAGTTAAATTAAAGCGTTGAGCACAAGTAGGAGAGATAAATGAATGGGTAGCACCAGGTATCTAGTAAAGTATAAACTTCACAAGAATTTATGATTAGCTTACCCGTGATCACCTCGTTTGGGTTCCTCGCATTTTGACCCGGTCACAACAAACGCTCTTTCAGAACCGATTGACTTTGAATTTTCTAGGATGATCTTTTGAGTCATCGTCCCCCATTGAACTAGGTTTTATTTCTGCGTACAATCTCGAAAGCGATATGTCCTTCCTTTCCACAATTATAGCATACCTTGAACATTTGTGGGCAATTTTGACCGATATGTCCCTCTTTCCGTGATTTATAGCATATGACGAAGTGGGTCGTTCTCCTCCTTAGAACCCGATTACTCTTGGTCTGTCATTTTCACATTGTCATTGTTGAATCTCCTCTTTTTAAAATCTCCTCCCGATTCGTTTCTTCTATTCTCATGGCCATGATTGCCACCAGAGTGGTTACCATTTTTGTCCGTCTTTTTTTCTTTCTCCATTTGGTTATCGTTGTTTTGTTGATCGCTATCTCCTTATTATCACGGTTGTGGTCCTTGGTTGACCTTACTCGTTATCTCGCTCTAATAATTGAGCCCCATTTACAACATCCGAATAGAGAGAAAATTTATGAGAAATGAGATACTAACGTGTCTGCGGGTTTCAAACCTCTAAGAAACATCCGCGTCATCGTTCCTCATTCTCCACCAAATGAGGTGCAAACCTGGATAACTCTGTAAACTTTGCCTCATACTGGGACACCGTCATGTTATTCTGCTCCAGTCTAATAAACTCCACTTCCTTCATATGACGATCACTTTCAGGAAAGTATAAGTCATTAAATAGTTTCTGAAATGTCTCCCAAGACATCTTTGGTAGCGTCAGTATGGGTATGCTTCATGCAGACTCCCACCAATGTCTGCCTCATTCTTAAAACATAAAGGTGGTGAATGGCACCTTCTGCTCCTTCGTGCATCCCAAGACATCGAATATCTTGCTGATTTGTTTGACCCACATCTCCGCCTTAATCGGATTCGGCTTTCTGCAATGCGGTGGTCCCAACTCTTTGAACTATTTCGTGACAACCCGTGAATTGCTATCATTTCCTCCTCGTATTTTGAACACGAATCTCCGCATGCGATTTTGCATGAAGCGCAAAAAGCTTCTAAACATCCCTCGCTCATCATCTCGCCTTTCGGTGTTGTTGGAGGAGGAACATTGCCACCACTGTTGCACACGCTCTCTCCTCGTTGGTGAGTCAGCGTCTCCACGGTCTCATTTACTCCTTTGTTAATATTCTCAATCGACATTCTCAAACATCGTCATAAAACAAGGGTTAATTAAGGAAATCAATATATCACATAATATCCCTATATACTGACCAACTAACAAATAAGCTTAGGTAAGACACACTAGCGAAGGATTTACTCGTCTCTCCCCTCCTAGTTCTATTCCCCGATCTTCGCCAGAGATCATATCCCTAAGCTCTGATACCAACTGTGACGCCCCCAAAATAGGTATACATTACCCATTCTTAGTTGTCAATATATGGTACAGAAACAACTACAACTTTAGTATTACAACAGTAAAACTGTGAGTTTGAATACAAATATTATCTTCTAGACAATATCTATATTCAAATAAATCCTCATCATATTTATTGATACATTATTTTACAAAAATGGTGAGGACTACTAAACAACTCTCTCTAGAACCTTCATTCCATACCCCGACTAGTACTCGCTACATTCTCGCCTCCTGAGAAGAAAAATGGAACAAAAAGGAAAAGGGTGAGCTCAACTAGACCAGTAAAGAATATTATTACTAAGATAATATACAACAAATTATCGTTAGTCTTCAACAGGGAAAAATCTGAGAGAATACATTAAACAACAAGTTTTAGATCAATATTTACAGCGGAAAATATTAATTCATAGAAAAGTTATGTAGAGGGTGAAATCTACTAATATCTATTAATTTAACAGTCCATCATCATTATTTTATCCCTGTAACATCAATCAATATTCATCTTGAATCAAATATTCATCTTTGCACTACAAAAGCCAAAGATATTCATCGATTAGTCATGTTCATCTAAACACCTATTCATCTTTGCACTATGAGCCAAAGATATTCATCAAGAAATCATTCATCTTTGCACTACTGGTCCAAAGATATTCAAGAATATCATCATTTAGGACCGAGGATGATGAAAAATATTTCAAAGAAAAACGAATCCAAAGTGAAACAAAAGAATAAATATTAAGGATTCAGTATTTCAAATTTATTTCATGTCCAAAAATATCTCATAAATAATCATAGTGGTGTAAAATTCAAGAATGATCAAAACATGGATACAATCAAAGCTAGTATCCATAATAGATATTTTTAGACGAAAAGGAAAATTTTCATTTTTCGATGAATAAAGAAGTATTCGTGAATAAGATCAGTATATCGTGAATAGTCTTGATATCGTGAATAGTAACCCCGACACTAAAAGTTCCAAATTTGATTAAAAAGTTCAGATCAATACTTCGGCATAATGATATTAGAAGAAATAATATCATTTAAAAATAATAATAATATCCCTTACCTCGAAAGATCAAGACTTTAAATTTAAAACACAGGATATAAGCTATGACTTGAACTTGCACCGTATAGCAATACTCAAAATATACTCAAAATACTCACAAGAATACGCTCGATAATATAGAGAGAGAAAACTTCAGTTTTTAGTGTAATTTTCAATTCTAACCTAAGCACCCTATTTATAGGAAAATGCTTAGAACACCAAAGCAGAAAATTTAATAAAATATAAATATATATATCAAAATTCCTACGCCACTCTTGAAATCTGATTTTAGCTCAATAAGCACATGCCACCTTCTAGAAAAAGTAAGAAAAAAAGTTTTTCTAATTTAAAATAATTTAAACTTCCAAAAATTAATTATTTTGAACTTGAACTTCAATAATTCACAATAAATAGCCCTTTTTGTCGAAAATTCAAACTCGCAACTTTTTATAGGAAATTCAATTCTCTACAACTTTCTGAAGAAAGTTTTTCCAAATTCCAAAGTAAATTGACCAAATCCACAAACAGACGATTTTATAGGTTATAATCAAATTTTAGTCAAGAAATGGGGTCCATGACACATAAAACATGCTTTAAATATTTTTGATAACAAAAATACTCCTCCTCCACATATACTCATATATCCCACATTCATCGTAAAAATATCATCATTATTATATTATTAAAATATAATAATATATTTAAATAAATTATTTTATTAGAAAAAGATAAAATTTCAATTTTCAACAATTGTCACATCAAAAATTTTCTCCATCTATATCCACATAAAATCAATATTTTCCTCATCATATGAATCAATAATTAATTATTCACAAATAATATTCTGAATCACAATATTCGACAACAGTGCGGTTCAGGAAAGGGGCTTTCCAATAAGAATATCTCCTTACTGACGCGCAATTAGGTGACCAAACCTCTCCTTAGACTGAACTTTCTAGACATTGCCAATAATGCTATCTAATAATATTATTCAGATAATATGAATTATTGCTTCGATAATGAAAAATACTGTGTAATGACAATTATTGAAACAACAGTAATATAAAATATCAACGCCGCAATTATTAAATCAATAAAATAAAATACTGAACAGTAATTACTGTAACCATTATTGAGTAGTGCCTTCTTATGTAAGAATCAATAATTGGTGCAATACCGTGTGCTACTGTGTTTTAACCACCGAGTATTTTAACAGTATTAACAGTAACAACTACGTCGTTATTTTTAAACAACTTATATTTATCGTTTTCTTCATCCAATCGCTTTCCGTTATAGGGCCCATACATGCATTTACTTGTGGTGCATACGAATATTCCCCGACGAAGACGAATATTCCACGACCAAACGAATATTCTAGACAACAATGAATATTTTATAACCACTTGCTTATTTTGAAATATTTGCGTATTTTACCCATAACTATCCACATTAATTAAATCAACCCTTACTATTTCAAAATAATAAATAGAGAAAATTAAATTTCATTAATAACAAGTTGGGGTCTTACAAATAATCCTTTATATTCATTTCTTATTAAATTGTGGAAATGATCTGTTTACGTGGATTATGATGAAAGTCATAATATAAGCATTGGACTGTTGATTATGATGAAAGTCATAATAAAAGCATTGGTCTGATGAAAATCATGGGTATATGTAGTATTAGTAAGTGTTATGATGAGTTATGTTGGTTATTATGTGAAAACATGAAAGTTTCTTAGAAATCACAAAGGGTTGAAAATCAGATTTTGGTGAAAATGAAACATAAAATTCAATTGACCATATCTCCTATTATATTTCGAATTTTTGAGTGTGCTCAAGTTTTAGAGTTAGATCTATGAGTTTTCTAACTTATCCAAGTAGAATCACTGGAAAAGGTGTTGTAGATTTTCGTATGGACTATTTTTAATAAAGCATGAAAAAGTGAAAAATAGAGAAAAAGCTACTGCCCATAATTTTGTAAGGGCTCCTTCGGCCAATTAATTTGTGAGAAAAATTCTGGCCTTTTGGGACATGGAAATATATGGTATAAAGTACCTCCTGTCCAAAAATGAGCTCTTTCCAACTTAAAATGAGCAAGTTATGACTATTTCAATCTTTAGGTTTTTTCTACGAAAAATGCTATAACCGGAGTTCTATAACTCCGATGACCATGAAATTTAAACTGGAAGCTCACGTTAACATGTGTGAGATTCTTCCAAGATTTGGAAATTTCTGGAGTTAAACTTGAGGTAGCTAATTTCTTAAGGAATTAATTAGAAATTGATTTTTGAAAAATATATAAGGGAGTTGAAAAATTATAAAAAAAATACTTGTTGTGTATGAAATATATGTATATATGTTTGGACAAAGGATAGAAAAATAATAAGTTGATTTGGTAATTTTTCATGAAAATAGTTTAGTTACAAACATATGAGTTAAAAATGTTATGTGAAGTTGAAGAATTGGTAAATAGGATTTTAGGGCTTGAAAATCCTATATAAGGTATATGCAGATTTTTGATGAGTGATTTGATCATTGGTGATGAAATCTTATGAGTATGACATTTTTAAATGATTAAATGCATTATTTGGTAAAGTGTAAATAATTAAATTAAATTGTTTATAAGTTTAAGAAGTGATTAAAATATTGTTATAATATTAACAATATTAGATTATGAGTTATTTAAGTGATGGATAATATTTGGATAAATTTAAAGTCTTTAATATTTATCCTTGTTTTCGTTTGATTAATGCTTATATTATTGTCATCATCCTCATGTTTATATTGTGATGAAAGTCATCTTTGACTTACGTGCAGAGATGGACTTGGTATGATTATGACCATGGATTATTTGGTATAATCATGACCGTAATGTAACGAATGATTTGATAAAAGTCCTCATTGGCCTGTAGTTGATTGGTGGACAGTTGTTGGTATGATTATGACTAGGGATTACTCGGTATAATCATGACCATTGATGATTACATGAATATCATTGGTAGTAGTAGTGCGGGGATGATGTGATTTATTTATTGTCGAGTTTCAAATGATAAAGTTGATGAAAATCTTTTTAAATCATAGAAGATAGTAGATTTTATGCTCTACTGACTCTTACAATGGATTGTTTATTCCTTCATTGCTAGATTAAACTTGATGTCTATTGTATTTATCGGTTTAACATTGTTAAAGACTAATGATAATTTATTCGCATTATCTTAGTCATAATATTTCTTCTTTGGGCTAGTTGAGCTCACCCTTTCTTTCACCTTTTTCTCTTGAAATGAGAATATATTTGGGACGAGTCGGGGAATGGAGTAGCGGTCCAGATGATAGCATTAGTAGTCCTCACTATTACATTAAATAGTGTGACAATAAATATAATGTGGACTCCATTGAGTGTGGATATTGTCTAGATGACAATATTCTTATTAAAACTCTCAGTTTATGTTTTGTCGTATTTTACACGACAGTTATATTATTAAGTTGTATTTATATTTTTGTACCATGGAAGCGCTCATCAAAACTTCCTCGTATAATCTCACTTCACCGCTAAGGTTATCGTTTATCTTAGGTCAAGCTAATTAAGTAACTTTACTAGTTCCATGTAATACCATATGCATTTTTATGCTGTACCGCCTTACATCTCACATGTGACTTATCCTGTGCGACTTATATATCTTTGCATAACGGACAATGTTACAATCGAGGCAAATTTTACAAGACATTCCTCCACAATTGCATCCTCTTTAGCTGTCCAAACCACCTTAACTGTAGAATTATATTGGAACCAAAGATGGGCAACCGGATTCCTTACCGGCGGAATAAAATTCCGATTGTTCCGATAATTCCAATTGTAGGAAAATGACCCATTTGCAGGGGGGAACCCAATTGATTCTGGTTTCCAAATGAATTAACCACTTTCATACATAGTATAACATCTCTTGTAACCCAGCACCTAAAGACCAGATTATATTAAACCTTGGTATAATGTCTCAAAAATGACTTTCTATAGAAGAATAGCCTTTTTATCATCTCTAAAAAAAACTGGCAGGCTTCTTACCACTTTTGTTTCTCGCACGATACATGAATTAACAATGTAAATCATGCCCAGACCCTCTCACCTTCATATCACCCCAAAACACTTTAGTGAATATATGTATTAGTGACCAGTATTGTTATATGTATCTAAATAACACCCAAAATACTGTATTATGGAAAAATTTTAGTTTCATAAAATATTAAACTTTTTTTTAGTTGTTTAAAAAAAAAGCAAAAAAAAAAAATCCGCATTTTAATACCGTGAGGGAGTTCTTACCTGATCCGGACTCTATATATATAAGCATTTATGCATATTATACATATATTCGCTATATACATATATTCACTAATACAAGTAATATATATAAAACCAATATACATTATTAATAAAATATACCTCATTTATTAATGATTTCCATTTAAATGAAAATAATATTTGATGTGGTAATTTTTTTTCTTGATGTTAAAATAATTTCCTTTTATATTGGATTATTTCAATATTTTCTATTTATACTACCTTATTTCCAATTAAAATAAGATAATATAAAGAAATGCAATAAGTTTCTAATATCAAAATAAAATGCAATAAGTTTCTAATATCAAAATAATTTAACTTTTATAAATTATTTTAATACCCTTTTATTGTATACAACGAATTTTGTATACTCAACTGCTTACTTACTTTCCATATTCAATTTGTTTTATAGAGAGAAATTTTCTTTCGGCTTACTTCTCTTACTCCTTACCCTTTGTAAACTTGTTGAGTTATAGGCTAGTCTCCTAAGATTTGGCCAGCTCTTGTTATTGTTAGTAACCTTAAAGGAAATTATATATATATATATATATATATATATATATATTGACTTATCTTAATTAACTAGAATTGTAGAAAAATATTTGTCAAGGCTAGTACTTGGTACTATGTCCTTAAGACAATTATGCCCTCTGTATGGTGCTTAGAGTTGATAGCACTTGTCTCTCAGGATACAATGACACCGTATACTTTTAGCAGCACTACTATAAGTATACACTTCGAACCAAAATTAAATGCTCTAACTCTCTCTTTTTATAACTATAAACTAATGGAAAACAAAATACTAAAATGACTAAATATGCAATTTCTTGTGATTTGAATGAATGAAATGGCTGGCCCCTCCTATCTATTTATAGGAGGGGTTGGTGACCCTTCGGGTGGGCACATCACCCCTGAAAAGGCATGGGGTGCCTTCTGAAGAGGTATTATTTGTATCTCTTGGTCAAAACGACGTAGTTTTGACCATTTACAGAATAGACGCATCTATTCGATTTATTAAAACGACGTAGTTTAGGCGTTAGCAGAACCAAAAGTACGTAGTTTTAGGCTTAGAAGAAAAGGCGCGACAAAAACGACGTAGTTTTGGGCCGCCCGTTCAACTTACAGATATCGCTTCCTCAAAACGACACAGTTTTGATAATATAATAAATACAGTTCCTCAAAACGACACAGTTTTGATAATAGAATTAAATAAATAAATTAAAAATTAAAAATTTTAAATAAATTTTAAATTAAATAAATTAAATAAATTTTATCTAAAAAATTATATACAGGACCACGACTACGACCACGACCCTCGTGCCTCGTGCCTCGTGCCACAAGCCCGAGCCAGGTCAGGCCGGACGGACGGCCGCGGCAGCTCGCGCGTGTGGGTTCAAACCTAGCCTTGGCTAGGTCCTCTCCCTTTCACAAAAGTGGGGTGCCCCTTGGGGCCCAAACTCAAGAGCACTTTCCTTGTATATAAACATATAAAATATTTAATTTCTAACCTATGTGGGACTTGATTTTTTTTCACATGTATTTATTATCTTTCAAGTGTGACCTTTGAGAGTTAATATCTCATTCATTACTCTATGGATTTGAGCTTCCAAATACTTAATTTAAACAGCTCATGGAGTAGAACACATTAATATATAGAATCATTAAAATTAATTAATAATACGCATATTAATTTAGGCTCAAACTCCAACAATCCCCCACATGAATGATATTGATTTGCCGACCTTATACAAATGTTATCTGAGACTCGAGAGAGAGGCAATTAGAAATCATCTCAGATGTCGAGAGGTAGCTTTTGGCTTTGAACCTTCCCTTGTAAAAACTATCTGGTTTACTGGTTGTCCAGTGAACGTGATGTCTTGAGCAGTCCAATTGTTTGTGTAAATCGAGACAATAGTAATTCACATAGAATCTTTCTAGACATTATTTGGTTCTCATGATTTTGTTCATTTTGGCCCCAAACAATCCCGAATTTATGAGTGCTTTAGAGAAGTATAGCCTTATCCTTCTCATAAAATTGGCCCAGTTCACACTCACATAGGTGATTCTTAATAAGAGTATCCTGCCATACTCCACATGTTTATCAAAATTTAAGAATCATTAAAAGCATAGCTTATCCTGTAACCGCTGCAGGTATCACTATCTCGTATCATAGGAATGAGCAGAAGAAATTAATTTCTTCATAGTGATTTTGTTGAATCATTCACAATTTAGTTGTCCCTTTGAACCTAGATCTTGGGATCTCCAGTCAACTAGGTTGGGTTTCCATCACGACGATCCTTGTTTATAGGCTTTAAACCCATTCCCCTCGAAGTTATTTTTACTTGCTCTCTAGTCAAAACTTTAGTCAATGGATCCGCTATATTTTCTTTCGACTTTATGTACTCAATAGACATATATAATGCCGTTAGAGAGCAATTGTTTTATGGTATTATGTCTATGACGAATATGTCTAGACTTACCATTTTACATGTGACTTTGTGCCCTTCCAATTGCTGATTGACTATCACAATGGATACAAATAGGCGACACAGGTTTAGGCCACATAGGAATATGTTCTAAAAAGTTACGAAGCCATTCAGCTTCTTCTCTAGCCTTATCCAATGCAATAAACTTAGATTCCATTGTTGATCGAGCAATGCATGTTTGTTTAGAAGATTTCCATGATACTGATCATCCACCTAGTGTAAATACAAAACCACTAGTGGATTTAGAGTCTTTTGTATCTGATATCTAATTTGCATCACAATATCCTTTAAGTACTGCTGGATATCTTGAGTAGTACAATCCAAAATTTTGAGTATTTTAAATACCTTAAAACTCTTATAATCGCTTTCCAGTGATCTTATCCTGAATTGCTTGTAAATCTACTCAATTCATTAAGTACAATTCATTAAATACATAAGACTTCCAATTATTTGTGCATACTCAGGTTGTGATATGCTCTCTCCTTTATTTTTAGACAAATGTAGATTTATATCTACCGGTGTTCCCACAGGATTGCAATCATATTGATTGAATTTCCTGAGTATTTTCTCAATATAGTGTGATTGTGATAACACTAATCCATCCGATGTTTTAGAAATTTTAATTCCTAATATTACATCAGCAACACCCATGTTTTTTCATGTCAAACATATTATTTAACATTCTTTTAGTAGTTTTAATGATATCATTATTACTACCCATAATGAGCATATCATCTACATAAAGACAAATAATAACATACCCATTCTTAGTGTCCTTGACATACACACATTTGTCACACTCATTTATTTTGAAACCATTTGATAACATTGCATTATCAAATTTTTTATGCCATTGTTTAGGTGTTTGTTTTAATCCATAAAGAGACTTTACAAGCCGAAAAACTTTCTTTTCTTGTCTTGGAACAATAAATCCTTCTGGTTGTTCCATGTAGATTTCTTCTTCTAAATCTCCATTCAAGAAAGCTATTTTTACATCCATTTGACGTATTTCTAAATTATATATAGCTGTAATGGCTATTAACATCCTAATCGAGGACATTCTTGTCATAGGAGAATAAGTATCAAAATAATCTAAACCCTCCTTTTGTCTGTATCCTTTGATTACAAGTCTTGCTTTATATTTATCTATAGATCCATCTGCTTTCATTTTCTTCTTGAATATCCACTTATATCCAAGAGGTTTAGAGCCTGGTGGGAGATCTACTAATTCCCACGTATGATTATGCAAAATGGATTTTACTTCACTATTTATAGTCTCTTTCCAATACGGAGCTTCAGGACTCGATATTGCTTCTTTATAGGTTTGAGGCTCATTTTCTAACAAGTAGGCTAGAAAATCCGGACCATAAGATTTTGATGTTCTAGCACGTTTACTACATCTAGGTTCATCAATATCTTCTAAACCATGATTACTGTCATTAACAGCATCATAAGTTCTTTTATTTGAACTTGTTTCTTGTTCATTATAACTTGGCTCTTGTTCCTTTTTATTAGGAAATACTGTTTCAAAGAATTCAGCATCTTTTGACTCAATAATTATATTTTCATGTATTTCCTCTATTTTTGATTTATTAACTAAAAATCTATAAGCACTGCTATTATTAGCATAACCTATGAATATACAATCTATTGTTTTTGGTCCTATTTTCACCTTTTTGGGTGGAGGAACCATTACTTTTGCTAAACACCCCCACACTTTTAAGTTTTTATAAGACGTCTTACGTCCTTTCCATAATTCATAGCGTGTAACATTAGACTTCTTTTGAGGTATTCGATTGAGAATATAATTTGTTGAAAGAATTACTCCCCCCTACAAATTCTGAGGTACCCCAGAACTTAATAACAATGCATTCATCATTTCTTTTAGAGTTCTATTGTTTCTTTCTGCAACACCATTTTGTTGTGGTGAATAAGGTGCAGTTGTTTGGTGTATTATATAATGTTGTGAACAAATTTCAACAAATAGAAATTTATATTCCCCACCTCTATCACTTCTAACTATCTTGATCTTTTTATCAAGTTGATTCTCAACCTCATTTTTGTAATGTTTAAACATTTCCAAAGGCTCATGTTTACTTCTCAATAAGTAAATATAACAATATCTTGTACAATCATCTATAAAAGTGATAAAGTATTTCTTACCTCCTCTTGTCTTTATATACTTTAAATCACAAATATCAGTGTGTATCAATTCAAGAGGTTCTGTACTTCTTTCAATTGATTTAAAAGAAGATTTTCTAAGTTTTGCCTCAACGCAAATTTCACATTTATGATTAGAGTTAATCTCACATTTTGGCAAACATTCCATATTAATTAATCTACGTATAGTAGTATAATTAACATGTCCTAATCTACCATGCCATAAATTAGATGACTCAATCATATAAGCAGAAGATGTAATTTTATTAATATTGGAAGGTGCAATAGTTATTACATTCATTTTGAAGAGCCCATTGCTCATATAACCCTTCCCCACATACATCCCATTTTTAGTTAATACAAATTTGTCTGATACAAAGACTAATTTAAATCCTTTTGACAAAGAAGGGATCCTGAAACTAAATTTTTCCTAATATCAGGCACTTGGATCACGTTGTTGAGGGTGAGTTCTTTGCCAGATGTCATATTCAGTATCACATTTCCTTGTTCAGCAATCTTAGATGAAGACGAATTTCCCATGTATAATTGTTCTCTATTCTTAATTTCTTGATATGCAGAGAACATCTTCTTGTCAGAACACACATGGAGGGTTGCTCCAGTATCTACCCACCATTCCCTTGGATTCTCAACCATATTTATTTCTGAAACAACCGCTGAAAGGTTCATTTCAGAAACATCTTTTAGAAGACCATCCACTTCCGTTACATTAGCTTGTGTGGACTTCTTGTTCTGGTCTTTGCGTTTTCTGCAATCCTTTGCCCTATGTCCGGGCTTGTCACAAATGTAGCATTTTCTTTGGAACTTTTTATTTGTTCTTTGCTAAGGCCCATTACCGGAGAATTTCTACTTTTTGGACTTCGAACCTTGTTCTACCACGTTTGCTTTATACTCCACAAAGGTCCTTCCAGTTTTCTTCTCAGATGCATGGTTGTCCTCTTTTATCTTTAATCTTACGATTAGGTGTTCAAGTTTCATCTCTTTGCGTTTATACTTGAGATAATTTTTAAAATCTTTCCACATAGGTGGTAGTTTTTCAATAATAGCAGCAAATTGGAAAGATTCACTTAAGGACATACCTTCTGCATGTATTTCATGCAGGATTACTTATAATTCTTGGACTTGGTTGATGACTGCCTTGGAATCCACCATCTTGTAGTTCAAAAACCTGCCAACTACGAATTTCTTCGTGCCAACATCTTCTGTGTTATACTTTTTACCCAAGGAATCCCATAATTCTCTTGCTGTTTTAAGAGAACTATACACATTATATAATGTGTTGTCTAATCCATTAAGGATATAATTTTGACACAAAAAATCTGCATGTTTCCATGCATCTATTGCGGCAACAACTTGCTTGTCTATTTCATCTTCTTTGAGCACAGGGGGATCTTCGTGAAGAAACCTCGCCAAGTTCAAAGTAGTAAGATAAAACAACATCTTTTGTTGCCAGCTTTTAAATTATGTTCCATTGAACTTTTCTAGTTTTTCACCATGGTTCGCAGGAACATTTAGTATAGAAGGTGTAGAAGAAGAACCAATTATATACAGAATTGGTATCCATATTTCTTGCAAATATATATATATATATATATATATATATATATATATATATAAATTAAAAAAATTTAATTGTCTTAAGATTGTTAGTAACCTTAAAGGAAATTATATATATATTGACTTATCTCAATTAATCAGAACTGTAGAAAAATATTTGTGAAGGCTAGTACTTTGTACTATGTCCTTAAGATAATTATACCCTCCGTATGGTGCTTAGAGTTGATAGCACTTGTCTCCAAGGATACAATGACACCGTATACTTTTAGCAGCACTACTATAAGTATACATTTCGAACCAAAATTAAATGCTCTAACTCTCTCTTTTTATAACTATAAACTGGTGGAAAACAAAATACTAAAATGACTAAATATGCAATTTCTTGTGATTTGAATGAATGAAATGGCTGGTCCCTCCTATCTATTTATAGGAGGGGTTGGTGACCCTTCGGGAAGGCACATCACCCTTGAAAAGGTATGGGGTGCCTTCTAAAGAGGTATTATTTATCTCTTGGTCAAAACGACGTAGTTTTGACCATTTACAGAATAGGCGCATCTATTCGGTTTATTAAAACGACGTAGTTTAGGCGTTAGAAGAACCAAAACTACGTAGTTTTAGGCTTAGAAGAAAAGGCGCGACAAAAACGATGTAGTTTTGGACCGCCCGTTCAACTTATCGATACCGCTTCCTCAAACCGACACAGTTTTGATAATATCACTTCTCAAAACGACACAGTTTTGATAATATAATAAATACAGCTTCTCAAAATGACACAGTTTTGATAATATAATTAAATAAATAAATTTTAAATTAAAAAATTTAAATAAATTTTGTCTTAAAAATTATATACAGGACCCAGATCACGACCCACGCCCGAGCCAGGCCGGACGACAGTGGCGCGCGTGTGGGTTCGAACCTAGCCTTGGCTTTCCATAAAAGTGGGGTGCCCCTTTGGGCCCAAACCTAAGAGCACTTTCTTTGTATATAAACATATAAAATATTTAATTTCTAACCTATGTGGGACTTGGTTTTTCCCACATGTATTTATTATCTTTCAAATGTGACCTTTGAGAGTTAATATCTCATTCATTACTCTATGTATTTGAGCTTCCAAATACTTAATTTAATCTATTCATGAAGTAGAACATATTAATATATGAAATCATTAAAATTAATTAATGGTACCCACATTAATTTAGGCTCAAATTCCTAACAGTTATTCAATTTAATATCTCAGCTCATAATACTTGGGCAGCATCCAGCTCATGCTTAATAATATTATGACTCAGCTTAAAATACTTGAAGGTTATACTTCTAAGTACATATACTTATACTTGTAATATATACCTTATACAACATATACTTATATAATACCCTCTAAACTTATCGCATCAATTATTATGCATAATAAATATAATACACTTTAAATATTTCAACAAAATATCTAAAAATCTTTTCCATCAAAATGAAAACTATACATTAAATAAATATAAAAGCTAATTATATTAAAATAATTTAATTCCATAAATTATTTTAATATATAATATCTATCACATACAAAACCTTGAATGTATTAAATCTTTCATTTCCCCTCATATAAATTGTATTTAATAATTTAAGCTGTACTTAATATATTAATATATTCATTATATTAAAATCTACATACATTACACTCTATAATATAATATATGATTGCTTCAATAAAATGATGGTTATACATTAATTATATATTTAATGTCACTAATCTATCACATTAAAATAATTTAAAATTATAAATTATTTTAATTTACTCATTCATTTCCATTAATAAATTGCTCCTACCATTTTGCTTTACATATAATAAATATATAATTCTAATATATTTATTAAACATAAACATCCCATATTACATAGTTCTTACTTACATATGCAATATAATATCACACAATATATCATTTAATAAGAATTTTCTTAATTTAATTCTTATTTAAATATTACCCAAAAATTTGGGTTATCATTAACTAATCTTATTTCTCTCATCGAAGAATTTGGAGGGCATATTACACTAATAGAAGGTAAGTTTTTTTTTAGTTTTGACAGTTGCTAAAATGTTTTTGCCACCTATATAATATACTATTGTTCTATTATTCAAGGTTTAATTATCACACATAGGTTTAATGCACTCACTTTCGCTTATCTTACAAATGATGGATTGATATTAACTAGTTTAAAATTCTCAGTAGTTAAAAAATGGGTACTTAACACTAATATACAATAATTATAAAGTATTTACAAAAACAAAACATTCACAAAATAATTACAAAGATAACACAACACAATAATACGTTGCTAAAGTTACGGAGCATTGACTCCCTACACGTTAGTTATCGACTTTCATATTTCCAACTAACCAGTCCTAAATTCACGCTAATGAAGAAAACATGCAACTTTGAGATCAAAAAAAACATAGCAACGACATATCGGAGAAGACGAATTCTCCAACGGCGATGCAACTCCGAAGAAGATCAACAACAACTTCAAGATCAGTAATCAGCCTCTGTAACAACTTTGATTGTTGATTATTGATTGATTCGTTACAGATTTGTATACTGAGGTATTTGAGTTTAAAGTTTATATGCATATAGTTACCCCGTGGTTACTATATACTCGTATATTGGTTACCTTTCTTAAGTTTTCGCTCTTTAATTGGTCACAAAGTCGATTATCTTGCATTGTTTTGATTACAAAATGCATGTAAAAATATGTTTTATATTACAGTTACTAAGTACATATAAATTGGTTACTATTTATTATTGATTTAGTTACTGTATAATGTTTATTTGGTTGCTATATACTTTAAATGTATATTTTACTGATGTTTTTTTATATTGATGGTTACTTATTAAATACATTTGTTACCTTCCTGCAACTGTTGGATCTTTAAGTACATATTGATGTTTTTTATAGTGTTTGTTTTTGCTGTAAAATGCATGAAAAAATATGTTTTATGTTATGGATACTAAGTAAATATATGTTGGTTACTGTCTAATCTGGATTTGGTTGGTATATAATGCTGACTTGGTTACTGCATAATATTACTGTGTTTTATACTGATTTCTTTTATATTGATGGTTACTGATTAACTACATTGGTTACCTTCACATCTGTTAGTCTTTAATTTGTAACAAAGTCATTACTGATTGTTTTGGTTGTAAAATGAAAGTAAAAATATTATCGACGTCGGGATTTTTATTTGTCCCTTTTCCTGTTCTTGTTCTTTGGTGTTCTCATGTTATGTGAGATTTATTTGAAAAAATAAGTGAAAAAGGTCCGACATGTATATGTCGACGATTTGATGTCAGTCGCATGAGTTGGTGTTTTTATTTGGTTGAACCAACCAGCCTGAGAAAAGGTTTGCAGATTGACCCGATGATGTGACAACCGCTAAGCAGCGGTCCGTAAAATCGAGATTCATTTGGGTTCGGGGCTTGATTATGTGGTGGGAAGGTGTTAGGCTTTGACATACGTGTTTATACATGATGACCGCCACTTTTCAAGAAGCTGTTATATGAATGAATGTGTGTGTGTGTGGGTCGATGTGTTGTTATTTAAAAGTAGTGTTATGCCTCGTTACTTTATATATACGGGTTTGAATTTATACAAAATTCAATTTTAAAACAAGATATATAAAAGTTTTTTGTAAAGAGGTTTTCAAACCACATGCTTGATAAGTAATTGAGGCCTTTGAAAATTCCATTTTATTATTAAATGTTAGAACTTGGTTGATTTTATTTTGAGATCTGAAGCATCTTGAAAAAATAATATATAATGATGTTGAACTCTCTCATGGGCATGAAAGCCATCTAAAGAAATTCAAACACCGTGAATAATTTACAAAGTAACTATAAATTTGAAAATGTCCATCACGAGAACTGAATCTAGATTCAGTAGACTGAATATGTGATCACATAATTTCTAGGTTCACATGATGCCACAATTTATATGAAAAGTGATAAGCAGTTATATATATAAAAGCGGTAAATATATATATATATATATATATATATATATAAACATGATCAACCACCACGAAACACCTCCATGGGGGATCAGAAATGTAAATAAAGCAGTAAATGTGATCAACTGCCACGAAGTAAACTCCAGGCGGGACTAAATGTAAAGAAAGCAATAAAAACGATCAACCGCCACGAAGTAAACTCCAGGCGGGACAGAATGTAAATAAAGCAATAAAAGGTCATGAAGTAAACTCCAGGCCTGACAGAAATGTAAATATATATATATATATATAAAAGCGATAAACGCACAGGATATATATTGATCCCGGCTCGGTTGATCATTTCAACGATTTATCGCTATATATATATATATATATATATATATATATATATATATATATATATATGGACTAACATTATCGAGTTATGCCTCGATTGAGCTGGACTCACGTCCGGAGCGTTTATTTGCTTATATATATATATATATATATATATATAAGTATATATATACAAACAAAAATGAAAACCATGGACTGAAGTCGGGACATACACACACAACACGACTCTCAATGTGAAGAAGAGTGTGTGCAAAGATGAAGAGAAAGGCTTTATAGTGTGTGTAGAGAATGCTTTACGGTGAACAAAAAGACTTCTATAGCTTTAAGTGGATGAACACTCGTCTCCATGAGGTAAAAATATAGCTATATGTGAGCTCACAAGTGTTTAAAATGAAAGCACTCAATATAGGGTGTGTCTGATTGCAAATTTGACAGGGTTTCTCGCTTTTTTCTCTTGAATATGGCCACCCCAAGCCCTCTATTTATAGGGGGGCTGCAGTGTGTACTATGGCAATCTTGAGATGCACTGCTGTTGACGCCCGGTGCCCGGGCTCCATGAGTTCTCTTGATCTCGAAGTACATACACGCGTGCAACGTGATGTCTGCTCGAACATGCAGAACTTCAATCCGAGCATCTGATTGAGGTGTATAAGACTTGTTCGGACTGTTGTTGTTGAGAGCTACGCAATTACATGGGATTAGAGGTTGTACAAAGTCAGGAAGATGGAACCATGTCCTATCTCTTCAAGCTTTAAATTCTATCCGGTGTTCTGTCTCGCATAGTAGTCATTCGGGATTGCAACTCCTTGGTTCTTGTGGGACATTGTTGTGTAGAATGTATGTTGAGTGTTGTTTGTTGAGACAGCTCCATGTGGGGTTGAGGTGGCAATTTGACAATTTTGCCCTTCACCGGGGTTATCTCCAATTTTGGCTGATAAAGTAGACGTTGCTCAGGGTTATCTCTAAGATTGGACTGCTGCAAGTGCTGAATGCCCTCAGGGTAATCTCTGAGGTGTGCCTGTCCTCCCGGGGTTATCTTCGGGTTTGGAAATTGAGTGCCTCGGTGTGAGTCCCGAGGTTGAAGCTGACTGCATGGGTTTAAACGAGCATATCTGGGTTTATCTGCGAAATTGCAACTGCACTCCTTAGGATTATCCCCAAGGTTGACATGATCTTTCCCGGTGTTATTTCCGGGACTGAGACTGAATATCTCGGGGTTATCTCCAAGATGAATTGGCCTTCTCTGGTGGAATTTCTGATATTTACACTACTTTCCCCAAGGTTATCTCTGAGGTGGGAAATGATACTCCTGTGTGTTTTTCGGGGTTAAAACTGAACCTCCGGTGGTATTTTTGGGATTAAGCTTAGCTGTCTTCCAGGGTTATCTCTGAAAGAAGATTATGCACTTCCTGCAATGTTAGTAACAGGAAGGCAGAAAATTTCGTGTCTACAAATATTTTGTATAATCTTGGCTACTAATTATATATATCTTGGTTACTGTCTAATATGTATTTAGATACTGTAAGGTGTTTGTTTGGTTACTGTATAATGTTATTGTGTTTTATAATTGTATCTTTTATATTGGTGGTTACTTATTGACTACATATATGTGTTACCTTCATACAATTGTTAATCTGATTATATATATTGGTTGTTATATACTATTTAATTGGTTACTGTATAATGTTTATTTGGTTACTGAATAATATTAATGTACACTTGTACTGATATATTTTATATTCATGGTTACTTATTAGCTACATTGGTTACCTTCATACAACTGTTAGTCTTTAGTTGGTAACAAACACATTATACTAGTTTTTTTTACTGTAAAATGCAATGAAAAATGTGTTTATGTTCTGGTTACTAAATAGATATAAGTTGATTACTGTCTAATCTAAATTTGGTTACTGTATAATGTTGTTATGATTACTGTATAATATTAGTGTATTTTATACTGGTTTATTTTATATTGATGGTTACTTATTGACTACATTGGTTAACTTCATAGAACTGTTAGTCTTTAGTTGGTAACAAACAGATGCGGTTGAAGAGCAGGTGTGTCAGTTTATGGAAAGATTTGATCCATTTTATGGAAAGATTTGATTCAGTGGCAATTTGGTAATTTCTGTCAAGTTTGGAGTGTCGAATTTTGGCGTTTTTGGAGCCTAATTTCATTGGAAACGGGTCAACAATCAAAAGTCACAAGCATAGCTTGTGAACTGCATCGTTTTTTGGTCAAATTCCATCATTTAGGCCTTCAAAATTGCATGTAAAAATGTGGTTTATGTTCTGGTTACTAAGATTATGTAGTTTGGTTACTGTCTAATATTGATTTGGTTACTTTACAATGTTTATTCAGTTGTCAGACAATGGAGACTGACAGTAACCAATATAACAAATTTAATTGTTTACAGGAATATATAATTGTTTATTGTTAGTAACCATTAACCACATGGTTGGTAAGATTTTTGATGGTGTACAATAACCAAAATTGATGTTGATTAATATTTTGATTTTTGATTCCATCATGAGTTATCAATATAAAGTAAACATATACATTAAACAATTGGTAACTGTTCTGAAATATTTTTATGTAAATTTGGTTACTCATCTAAAATAAAATGGTTACCTCTATATTCATATTTATTTACCAACTGGACCATTTCCAAATAACTTTTATAACTATGTAATTTAAAAGTATCCATCAGCTAGATAAATGGGAACCCTCACATGTACATTAAGCACTTGATAACTGTTCTAATATAAATTTTTAATTATTTGGTTACTAACAAAAACTAAAATGGTTACCCTTATATGCATGTTTGGATACCAACTGCATCTCTCAAACTATTTTTATTTTAATATGAGATCTATAAGTGACTATCATATATATAAATGGGAACTCTTAATTGGAGTTTCTTATTTCATCATGATGGCGGGGTATAAATAAAATATATACATTTAACACTTTATAACAGTCCTGATACAAACTTATAATTATTTGGTTATTAACAAAAACAAAAATGGTTACCATATATGTAGGTTTAGATACCAACCTAACATTTCAACTGAAATAGTTGATGGATACTGTTCTAAATCAATTTTATGTAAATTTGGTTACTCGCAAAAAATAAAATGGTTACCTCTATATGCAGATTTAAATACCAATTGTACAATTTCTAGATAATTTTTATGAGTATGTAATTTATAAGTATACATCAGCTAGATAAATAGGACACTCTCACATGTACATTTAACAGTTGATGTTTGTCCTAATACAAACTTGTAACTATCTGGCTACTAATAATAGTAACCATAATGTAACATAATAAAACAGTAACCACATAATTATATGATAGTAATCAAAACAGGATTTAATGGTAACCAAAATAAAAAAATCATGTAATGAACCCCAGTTTAGACAATCCATGTAGACTAAACAATTACATATTAACTAGAATAAAAAATAAAAGTAACCAAAATCCCACATTGAGGGCAGAATAATAGTAGCCAAACCATAAGATAACAGTAACCAAAACATAATAAAGAAGTAACCAAATAGTTATCACTACAAAAAAATAGGGCTTTAGCAACAACCGATTTTTCGTTGCTAAATGTGTCAAATTTCGTTGCAAAAGAGTTTTGGCAATGACTTTACTGTCGTTGCATCTTTCGTTGCGCAATGAGCGTTGCTAATTGTTCTGTAACGAACATATTTTTTTCGTTGCCCAAAGTAATACATTTTGCAACGAAATTTGCCTTTCGTACAGAGACATCGATCCTTTAGCAACAAAATGTATTGTTCTTGAGAATAATTAAAATTTTGTTGCTAAAATCCCCATTTCGCTACAAAAAGCACGCTAATTGGCAAAGCGAAATGAACTCTTTTTTTTGCAACGACCATGCATTTTCGTTGCAATTGACACCATTTTGCAAATGACATTTTTCGTTGCGATGAAATTATGAAAATTGTTGCCTAAGCTTGCTTTCGTTGCGGAATGTAAACTTTTTAGCAACGATTTTCGTTGTTGATTATATTATTTGGCAACAACATTATGCTGAATCAGCAACGAAAATATTTGTTGTTGGTTATTTTTCAATAGCAACGAAAGTCATCGATTAGCAACGACATTATATGTTGCCGTTTCTTTATATGTGCAACAAAAGTTGATATGATTTGCAATGATAAAAATGTTGCCTTTTATTTTAGTATTAGCAACTACATCCCCTCCATTGTTATCAGGTTAATTTTTCGTTGCCAAATATTATATTTTTAATGCCATTAGCAACGAAAACTTGTTGCTAAATGTATAAAAAATTGTTGCTATATTAAAACTTGTTCAATGCTTTGGTAACGAATTATATTGTTGCCAAATCAAAATTTGACATTCTTTTTGTGTACCTAGCTGGTTCAATATCCCCATAGCAAATAATGACGAAAATACAAAAAACTAAAATATTATTAACTTAATAAAATCATCCACTACATAATCATTCATTATCTTTACAATTAACCATCTAAAGCTACCACAGTTTTTCAATCAAAGTATATATCTACATATATAGAGAGAGTACACTTCATAATTTCGTCCTTTGTCTTCCGTAAACGTAACACGGAAATTCATCATTTAAAAGATGCAATGCAATATTGAAGGAGGTAGCTATTTCATGATCATCATCAACATCAACATGTAAGTATCAAACCTGCAATTATACTTCAAAAAGTAGTTTAACTATAATAAAATTTTACTCTAGATATTTGAGTGCTAAACTTTGAAATCTATTACTTTGACTTAATTCCAACTTACGGGGAAAAGGGGTGGGGGAGTGAAAGCATTAAAATAGAAATTATAAAGTTTTAAAATTTCTTGGGCTAGAATGAGTCTTTAGTTGTGCCTTCCAATTGTTCATAGGGGACATAAATGTTGAATATAGCAAAATCTCAGATATACATTTTTTTAATTTGATATTCAATAAAGCTATGCTATTTTGTTTAAAAAAACGATTTACATTTTATCCCCATAGAATACCACAATGTGAACTGTGTAATATGATCTGGATGGATTGGCATATGAGATAAACAGAAGACAACAATGAAGTGAAGAAACAAGGGGTAAAAGTACCTTCTGTTATGGAGAACATGGGGGAGCTGGTTGTGTCCTCTTTTGAATTGGAGTTAACCACATCATATGAGCTTGGTTCTAAATTTGCAGGTCTTGTTGTAGGTTCAAGTTCACGTTTACGGTGAGAAGTACTTTCGCCTGTTGTCAAATTGTCTGAATCACTTGGAGTTTCACTATGTTCTACCAAATTTTCTAGATCACGACTTTCTGCTTGAGCATCTAATAGTTTTTGGCTTTCTTGGTCTACAGAAAGAGCAGGAAT
Source organism: Panax ginseng (assembly GCA_020205605.1). Classification (NCBI taxonomy): domain Eukaryota; kingdom Viridiplantae; phylum Streptophyta; class Magnoliopsida; order Apiales; family Araliaceae; genus Panax; species Panax ginseng. Next base: position 23,071,362 of record CM035149.1, read on the forward strand.
CTTTTGTTCATTAAGCCTTGTACTTACTGTACTGGAACTGGGGTCTACAAAAGTCCTGACTGGCGTCCCTGATGGACCTGGAGAGTCCTCAATTTGGAGAGTAAAGTAAGACCTGAGATCAGGTAACGAAAGCAATATTCCCAGGATTTTTTAGAATTAAATGGACGATGTCAAATCAAGCTGAATTAAAATAGCTGACATGATGTTACACACGTTAAAAACAATTAAGTTCAAGTTTAGCATGGTTTGCTTGTTTGGCCAACTAAAAAGCCTAACATCTGCAAAAGTTAGGCAAACTACAAATCTATCAGTGGGAAACTTTATGCAAAATCTCAATACATAGGTTTTTAAAATTATGAATCTTGAACAAGCAGCATACTTCATTTAGTCTACATAAAATCTGCATATATTAAATAGTTTAATTCCAGTGCTGCAAGTACTAATTCACTGTAAGCATTTTCATTTGCTTAATTGCGTTATTGAACCATCAGTTTTACATTGAATTCATTGTGTTTAACATTAAAACATTTTAGTCATAAGTCCCAACACAGCTTAGAGCAAAGCTGCTTAGCATTTACAACAACTACCATACAAAATTAGTAAAGTATTCTATTCAAAAAGCAACAAATTCATCGCATTAAAACATCAAATTAGGTGACAATATCAAGCTTTTAGCTCACATGTCAACTGATTGATTTGTAAAATATACCTAATAAGTTTCAGCTAGTACTAAGATTAACAGAAAAGACCTCATCAAATTATCAACACAAAAAACAAATACGGATCCAAACAAACATACCTTGATATTCATCCTTCTCCGAGACGATCCATCGTCCATCAAAATCTTCATCAAATGACTCATAAAAAATCTACAAAAAGATTCCACACATTTATCAGATCCACACAGACACACGTGTATATAAACACAAAATAGAAACTTTGTTAATAGAAAGTTTTTATATAAACACAAAATAGAAATTTTGCATATAAACACAAAATAGAAAGTTTCTCCTGCATTCAGAGCCAACACCAGAAATGATATAGACTTTGTTAATCCCATCTTTGAGTTGGATGCCTGACGATTATGTAAGTAATGTATTAAAGGAGAACCCGGGTCTAGTAATATTTTCAGGAAAAACTCCTTTCTTGTGCCAAATATATCCAGAGCATCCATAAACTGATTTGACGCCTGGAGTGAACCACCTTCACTGAGCTCCTTTGCATCAGCCTCACTCTGCTTCCAGTAACTCGAACTATTTATGGCTGCACACAGCTCACATGTTTGGATTTTGGTAACTGGTTCCTCAATGGGTTTTGGCAGGAGATGGTCTGATATCCTAGCACCAGAGGATTTTCTATTAATAAACTTGTGACTTTTTCCCTTCAAAGCAAGTTTAGCATCTAATTCTGTAGATTCTGAGTGAGGGCTAGGATTAGTTTTTGCCAGTTGTGTGTGGGTGGGGCAGGAGAAACTTCGACAATGTCGGCCCTTTTTCTTGGACTTCTCTTCAGCTATCAAAGCTTTTATTCTAGATTTCATGGAGCTTATAGTTATTGGACTATGATCTGCGGCTTTTTCCTTTTTCCAGGTAATTAGCTCTGTGGCCTTTTCTTCAATCTGATGAATTTCATTTAGCCTTTGTTATGAACTATAAATCGATTGAATCTTATTTGAAGTGATATATATATATATATATATATATATATATATATGTTGTACACATAAATAAGAACATTGTAACTGAAAAAAGGTCAACAAAAACTAAAGGTTAAGTTTGAATTTGTTACTCAGGCCAATGGTAACGAAGTTATCTTAAATGAACGTACGAGGAACTTGCTCGTTTCAGCATCAATGTGTTCTTGCACTTCACCTATGTCAGTGGCAGCTTTGTCATTCCCTGGATCTCCACAAACTAAAGAAAAGGAAAGAGCCTATTAATTAATAACACAAAACTCCAATAGATAACCCCAAACTTGATAAGACTTGCACCAAAGAATTATGTAAGGATATGGAATTATGTACAACAATGACGCATCAACAGACCCTTCCAGTTAAGTTAAATTATTATCCTTTAGTATCAGATTTTATTCCATATACATTTACAAATCAAAAAGTATTAAACACAATGATGTAAGCATAAAAATCTTTGCAGATTGAGAATTATGATTATGAAATGAAATGGTTGACCATTAAACATTTGACCAAACAGAGACGACTTACTTGCATTGTGCCTGCTTGAACCGCCAAGTCTTTTGTACGGAAGCATTTTCTTAACGTTAGACCAATGGTTGTGCTGTAGATGTGAGACCCCGAATTTTATGAAATGAAAGTATTCAATTTTTTTTATAATTATTATTATTTTTAGTAAATGGTTAAATTGATAAAAATTTAAAGTTAAGGGTGATATGTGACATTTTTTCAAAGTAAGCAAGTTGTCATAAAATAATCGGTAGTAAAAGTACAGTAATACACGTGGTTGCATAGTAGCACATGGTATTGATTATTGATGCTTACGTAAGAAGTCACTCAGTTATACTCAATTATTGCTACGATAATTGGTTTTGATCATATCTCTCATATTATTGATTCAATTATTGTCACAAGATCATCATCGCATAATATGTTATATTATTAAATCAATAATTGAGACGACAAAGTTATTCATATTATTATTTGCAATATTGATAATGTCTAGAAGTTCTGTCAAGAAAAGGTTAGATAATCTAATTGCGCGCCAAAAATGAAATCTATGCTTCTAAATATTCAAAAAACACATTTTACACATTATTTAGAAGCCTTGGATGAGGAGATGCTTTTTAGTTAACTAAGACCAACTCAATCATATTATGGCTTTACCGAGGTGATATTTATATTAAATGCATCACTAGAACATTAACAACAATGTGATAAAGGAGAACATATACCAGTTTCCTAAATCATGAATGTTATATAAACACAAACCAAAAGTGTTTCCCAATCGACTATTAGATGAAATACAATCCATATATATGTGCAGATGGTATCATGGTAATCATACATAGAATATTTATTATAATCCTTCCATTCCAAAATATAAAATCAACTCATTTGAAACATTTTCAAAATCAAAATTGATATGAATTATTAAATAAATATAGCAAAATTGACATGAATCATTAAATAAATCTAGGGTTAGAGGGAGTTGAGAGAGAGGGGAAAGAGGCGTGAGAGGGCTGATCTGAGTGAGGGAAAAGAGGGGTGCAGCCAACCTTGAGATGCATGTCGTCGACTTAGGGGTACCGCGATCGATGTAGTGAGGGGAAAGAACGATCAAGTTGGTCATTTTTTCGTTCTTTTTTTTTCTCTGCGGTTGGTGAAATAAGAGTGAGAGAGCTAGGCCACAGTGCTCCTGATTGAACCATCTGTTTATGCAGACCCAACCCACGTTCATGTAGCTCTCTGATTAAAACATCTGTACATGAATTTTGGCTCCTAAATCAAGGACTTGTTTCAAAAAAGAGAGTTTCATTTTAACTTATAAAAAAAATTAATAATGTAAACTCTTTAAAAAGTAATATTATAAATAAAATTATTATTTCAAAAACTTAAATTGATTTAAATTTTAATTTTAATTTTAGAATGTCATAAATTAATTAATAACAAACTGAAATATAATTTTTTTTTTTTGTAAAATGCAGAATAGTAATAATTTAACATATTTGTGATTTGTTCTACAAAAAGAGTCTTAATTATTATAATTTTTTTATTGATAATTTAAATTATTGTAACTTAATATTTTAATAAATAAAACATTTATTATTATAAATTATTTAAAAAATATTATTAAGAATAAAATCATATTTTAAAATTTTAATTACATTACAATTTGAGTTGTCGGATACCATAAATTAACAAAAAATAAACTCAAAGTTAACTCTTTCTGTAGAATAGATGAGTTTAACATTTGTGGTCTACTCCATAAAAGAGCCTAATCTTTTTTTTCATGGTCAATGTATGAAATTTTAAAGTTTAATTATTGTAAATTTATTTACTTTGATTAAAGAAATAGTCGATATTGTAAGTTACTTAAAAATTAGATTTTTTTTTTGTAAAATTGGTATGGTGTTGAATCAAATTTTGCACTATAGAGTTATCAAGAATGAGTTCTTTAGATAAAGTCAATATATGATAGAACCACAATATAATAATTCGATGGATTAATCCTTGGTGTGTTAAAAAGATTTTATTTTTAAACGAATATTTTTTAAAAAATAAAAACTTCAACGACTGTCGTTGGGAGTAAAGACTCTCACATCTAATTTAGAAAAAAACTACTGAACGCCATTTGAAATGGCGCTGAATTTTTGAATTTTTTTTGGGCTAAAAATTAGAAAGGCAATCAACACCACTTTAAAAAATATTTTTTTTAAAAACGAATTTTTTAAAAAAATTATCTTAATTTTTTTAAAAATGATTTTATTTTTTTAAAGAAATTTGAAAAAAATAAAAATGTGATCCAATGCCAAACTAACTGGCATTGTAACTTTTTAATTTTTTTTTTATAAAATAAATTTGTAAAAAAAGAGAGTAAGATGTAACATCACTTTAACTGACGTTGGAATCTCTCTTTTTTTCTTTGATCTCTTGTACTTGTTTACAAACATCAATATTTTTTTATGTTTATTCTCTGTCATCGGCGTTGGAAATGAAGGAGTATATAAGACAACTATAAAAAAATAAAAATAAAAATTTTAATGCCAATTAAAGTGACGTTGTGTGACGCCCCCAAAATAGGTATACATCACCCATCTTGAGTCGCACCCACATGATATTCCAACAGAATAATAAAGAATGAAATAACAACAGAAATCACCATGCATGCGATGATCCGCATAGGCGAGGTTATTCCAATGAATAATAATTAATGGAACCCAGTCAAGGCGAATGTACTGACGCGACAAAATATTCTAACAGAATAATAAATAACGAAACCAGTCATGTGTAGCGCACGCATGAGGATGTTCCAACAGAATAATAAAGAATGTAATAACATAAGAATTTCACCATGTATGCGGTATCAGATGAGGCAGTTATTCAACATAATGATAAAGAATGGAATAATGTAAGAATTTCATCAAGTATAGGGTAACACTGCATTATCTGAGTTATTCCAATGAGAATAATAAAGAATGGAATAATGGAAGAATTTTACCAAGTATAGGGTAGTCCGCGTGATCTGAGTTATTCCAAGAATAATAAAGAATGGAATAACATAAGTTCTCTTCATGAGTACGAAAGAAATAATACCCTTACCTTAGAACAAAGCTGGATATAGGAGTAGTGAAGTACCGAATACTTTTCTTCTTTCTCTATAGTTTCTCTCTCTAGAGTTTCAAATTGAATTAAGTAAGAAATAATGAAGGAATGAGCTTCTATTTATAGGAGAATTGGTGAATAGTAACTAATTCCTGAACGCTCCAGATTAATTTACTTTTAAACGGACGGTCCAGATTGGTTTACTATAAAATATTCTAATAAAACAAAATCTTTTAAATAAAATATAATATATTCTATTTATAATCTAATAAAATGAATAACTTTATAAAAGTATTTTATTTTATATAAAAAGATTTTACTATGCAAAATACTATCGCAGAACACTATGCAAAACACTATGCATAATAAAATATAATATATTCTATTTATAGTCTAATAAAATGAATAACTTTATAAAAGTATTACATTTTTTATATAAAAATTTTTACTATGCAAAATATTATGCATAATAGAATATAATATATTCTATTTATAGTCTAATAAAACGAATAACTTTATAAAAGTATTCTGCTTTTATATAAAAAGCTTTTCGCATTTTATTACATTAATAATACTAATAAAACAAAACTTCATCATCATTATTATAATTCACACTATTAATCGACCGAATGTCGTTCCTGGGAAGAGGGGCTTTCCAATAAGAATTTCTCCCTATTGGCGCGCAATTAGGTGACCAAACCTCTCCTTGGCAGAACTTCTAGACATCATTAATATTGTAAATAATAATATTAATAACTTCGTCGTCTTAATTATTGATTTAATAATATATAAAATATCGACAATAATTGAATCAATTAATGTGAGATACTATGCAACAATTACTGAAGCAATAATTGAACAAAACTGAGTGACTTCTCACATAAGCATCAATAATCAATACCGTGTGCTACTATACAACCACGCATATTCCTATACTTTTAACACCGGGTGTTTCAACAGTTAACGATAAAACTTCCGTCGTTATTTTCATACAATATTTTTGTCATTTTCTCAATTCGACAATAATTCCGTTGTGGGGTCCAGCAATGATTGTGTCGTCGTACGAATATTCCCTGTTAAAACGAATATTCCCCGACCAATCGAATATTATATAACAACTTGCGTACTTTGAAAAATTTATAACTATTATCCACAACTATAACATTATATCAAATTCATTCCATAATATTCAAAAATGATAATTATAGAAAATTCATCTTTATTCATAAAAGTTGGGGTCTTACACGTTGCATCTTACTCTTCTTTTTTATAAATTCATTTGTTTTAAAAAAATTTAAATAAAATAGGGATAAAATTGATATTACATTAATTAGTATTTTTTTTAAATGATGAATTTTAGTATTTTTTTAATTTGATTTTTTTTAGCATTTTAGTATTTTTTTAATTAGTATTTTTAGTATTTGTGGTTACCGAAACTTTTTTTGTTACAATCGAATAATTGTACTCTCAAAAATTATAAAATAGTCATTATTTTTAATTTTCGTCCGAAAAAATGGACGGAATGCTGACTGTGCATATTTTTTCTGACGTGGAGCTGGGCTTGCTATGCTTAAAAATTATTTAAAGAAAATGTTGCTCATGAGTGTTGAACTCTAGACCTTTCCACACTAGAAACCTTATATTCCAACGAAAGCCACTGGACCAACTACCTATCATGCTAAAATTTATGTAACACTAATATTTAAACCACCTAGCATCGTTTCTATGCATGCGAAGATGAGATAATACACTTTTTGGCCACGGTACTATGAATTGTAATAATAATAATAATTCCCGTCATCCCCTGGAATCCTTAGATTTTTCTCTCCAACACTCCTGTCTGCTTGAGAATCTGACATCATACAGAAAATGGCATGTAAACAGCGAAGGAAATTGACAATGCAAATTTAGTATGTGAAAACCAAAACAAGGTCTCAAACAAAGCATTTTGGAAGTAATAATGAAGATAACAAAGTATTATTCCCTTAAGCATTTCATCACCATAATATCATGTACATTAAAGTACTGAATCTGCTCTACAAATGACTATTGTTGTATGATCTTCAGATATTTTTTGATCTTACAATAAGAATCAAGAACCTAAAATAACCGATCTTTCTAAATCAAAATTTAACATTATCTAAGTATCCATTCCAATATTACCAGATTAATCACAAAGTTGAAACACTTGGCAAAATAAGGGAATACTTCATTCCAAAACACAGAAGCACCAATTTCAATAAACTGCTCCTACTTGCTCCTATAAATCCTTTAACAATACAACCCATTAAATTGATAAGGAAAATATTCCTTCCATGAAAAAAACATTCCTTAAGTTTTCACTTCTTATCAACAAATACAAAAGAAAAAAATATGTTTATATCAAAAATTGTCTCTCTAGAGATTTGAACTCGCAACCTCACATTTGGAATTTTAGTTATATGACTGCTGGAGCAACATGAATCAACTGTTAATATCTTGCAAGGATTAATATTTATATCAAAACATGAGATTTCCCCAATATATTCCTTTCTTCTCATTCACCATATACCATAACTAATTGCGTGATTATTATTATTATTATTATTATTATTATTATTATTATTCTCCTTCAAATAACTAACTGTTATTATTATTATTAAAAAAAATAATTATTGGATATATGGTTGAAGCATACAAATCGAATGACACTCAAAAGTTTTGTCTTCTTCTCCTCATACATTTTTAAATCTAAAGCTTTTGACTTCTGATTCATAAAGTAACTTTAAAAATTTGATTTATAAAGTAACTTTAAAAAAAATCAAAAAATACAAATCTAACGCCACTTGAATAAAAGTTGGTATCAGTTTTTTTTTTGAAAAAAAAAAAGAAACTTAAATTCATTTTTTTAAAAAAATAGCAGTAATTTTTTTTAAAAAAATATAATTTACAAAAAAAGAGATTCCAATGTTGGTACTAATTTTTAAAGTGGAGTTGGTACAAAATTTTTTAAAAAAAAATAAAATTCGTTTTTTTAAAAAAGCTTGGGTTAAATTTTTCTTAAATAAATAATCGCTTTTAAAAAAAGATATTGCAATAACGGTTCAAATTCTAATAGAATATATGAGGAAAATGTCATGTTTTGATATAAGTATTAATCCTTGCAAGATATTAATAGTTGACCCATGTTGCTCTAACGATCATATGATCAAAATTCTAAATGTGAGGTCGCAAGTTCAAATCTCTAGAGAGGCAATTTTTGGAAAAAATTTAAAAGACCTGCCATGTCAGCAGCGAACAAGTGTCAAATTTTAATATTAAATATCACGTCAGACCTGCTGACATGTGCCACGTAGGCACCACGTGTGCCACGTCAACAACTTATAAGTACAATTTATACAGCTTATATGTACAATTTATATTAGTAAATTTTAATTGATTTTTATGATCAATTATGAATGATGATGTATTTGATATGTCTCCCTTTTATGATATGTATTTTTACAACTTTAAATGGTTGTGATTTGTTAGTAATTGGTCAATATTTTTTTATTTTTACTTTTTATAAATAAATTGAATAAATTGTTTATTAGGTGATTGACATTCGAATTCGGATATTTGAATAATTTGTTTATTCAAATAAAAAATGGAATATGTTTCGCATTTGGACATAATTTTTAAATACTAAATACGAATATTTTTTGACAATTCTCCGAAACCGAATATGGTCTTACAAAAGCATGCTTATTGGGATTATCTTAATTTAAGGCAACATTTTAATAGTCGTTGCAAAAAGTTGTATAAAATATGCAACGAAAATAAAAATTGTTGCCAATGAATGTGGTCCATATTAGTAAATGAAATATATAACAACAAAAAACTTTCGTTGCCTTACGATGAGGAGAAATCAATGGTTAGAAATTTTGCAAATCTAATTTCTAAGCAATTTCGTTCAAATTTTGCAACGACTTATGAATTTCGTTGCAAAAAGTGAAAACTTGACACAATCTGCAACGAAGGACAAGTTTAGATTTGCTAAACATACATTTTTTTAGCAACGACTTATAAAGTCGTTACCTAAAAAAAATCGCTTAAAGCCCCATTTTTAGCAACAAAAAACTTTCATTACCCACGATGACGAGAAATCAAGTAAATGAAAATTTTACAACAAATTTCTAACGAAATTTTTTCCGCCAATAAATTAGCAACGAAATTTTGCAACGACTTATGAATTTCGTTGCAAAAAGTGAAAGTCTGACACAATCTGCGACGAATGACAAATTTCGTTGCTAAACATATACTTTTAGCAACGACTTATAAATTCGTTGCCCGAAAAATCGTTGCTAAAGGCCCATTTTTTGTAGTGTATATGAAAGTAACCAGAACATGTTTTAATGGTAACCAAAACAAAAATAACCTGTATATCCAACCTAGTTTAGGCAACCCATGTATACTCTCACATGTACATTTAACACTTGATATATGTCCTGATACAAGCTTGTAACTATCTGGTTACTACCAAAAAATAAAATGGTTACCCTTCTATACATGTTTGGTTACCAACTGCACCTTTTAATCAATGTATCAGACACAACTTAGAAGTAACAAATATGAACCAACAAACAATGTTAAATCACTGGTAATATAATCAAATATGTAATCTCATTTACATAAGCTCCAATAAATATTACAGACTCACTAACCATCACAAATGGTTATGGATATCCAACAAAAACCAAAGTACGAAACATAATTCAGAAAGACAATACAACGACAACCAAACTAATCAAAATCTGGTACAAATCTTCCTGAAAATTCTCTGAAGTTGTGAAAAAGCCAACTGCGGAGGCGCATCCCGTTTGGAGGGAAATCTTTAGTTCCTTTGGGAGGATTAATGTCAATTTTCTGTAGGGTTTTAAAAATTGGAGGCGAAGACCGGGAACCAGACCTACCCATTTCATTTGTGTAAGAGTTGAGAGACTGTGGTGTTGCAGCGGCGACGGAAGATGAGGACGACGAGTGGCTTCGAGAGGAGAGAGAGAAGTAGTAAGGGTGGAGAGAGAGATGCCGAACGAGAAGGGAGGGTTTCAGGAAGATAGAGAAGCGCGTTGGGTGGAAGATGGAGAAGGAAGGGTTTGCAGGCATAGTTATTAGTGGTGATCAACGGAGTGGGAGAAACCACATCCATGATTAATGAGAAGAGATAAGGGAGATAATCGTGGGCCACAATTAAAGGATACTCAAATGTATTAATTTTGTAAATAAATATGAAAAAATGTATTACTTTTGTAATTATTTTATTTATGCACCATTATTGTAATTATTTTTAAAAATGTACTAAAATATGTAATTAATCCTTAAAAAATTGCAACCTGCTTCTTTCTCTTCCATTCATTTATATCTGCTAAAAGAAAGTGAAAGAAGAATAATTCCTTGTGTATTTTATGTTAATCAAGTTAACATTATATACAATTGTTATCAGCTTGATTCAAGGCCATCAGCTTGATTTTAGGCAACAATTATGTAATTATACACCTAATCAAAGATTATTGCTATATTTATATTTATTGACATAAATATATTCTATCACACCCCCGTAGTTGAAGCGGGAGGTTTTCGTACGCTGAGACTATCTCAAAAATCTTTAAAAAGAACCAATGGAAGACTTTTCATAAAAATATCTGCAATTTGATAGCGCGACGGGACATGTAGGACACGAACTTGTCCACGAGCAACCTTTTTGCGAACAAAGTGAATATCCATCTCAATGTGCTTAGTGCGTTGATGTTGAATTGGATTCCCAGAGAGATAAATTGCACTAAGATTATCACAATAAAATAATGTAGCCTTCTGCATAGGACAATGAAGCTCCAAAAGAAGGTTTCGTAACCAACAAGACTCAGAAACTACATTGGCAACCCCTCGATACTCGGCTTCGGTACTGGACTTGGATAGGGTAGCCTGCCGTTTAGACGACCAAGAGCTGAGATTATCACCAAGAAATACACAATACCCAGAAGTCGATCGTTGGGTATCTGGACATCCACCTCAATCAGCATCTGTATAAGAGACAAGGGTTACAGTCGAAGATGGATAAAGATGAAAGCCGTGATCTAGAGTGCTCTGTATATAGCGTACAATGCGCTTAAGTGGATGCATGTGTTCCTTCATAGGGTTATGCATGAATAAACAGATCTGCTGCATAGCATAAGAAATGTTGGGCCTCGTGAATGTCAGATATTGCAGGGCTCCTGCAAGTCTGCGGTAATGTGATAGATCATCATACGGTGTGCTAGATGTAGCACTAAGTTTCTATTTTGTATCACCGGTGTGGGAGATGACTTACAAGATGACATGCCAGCACGTTCTATGATTTCTTCTTCATAGTTCCTCAGAGATAAAAACAAACCACCTGCATGACGATTTACAGCTATACCCAAGAAATAACTCAAGGGCCCCAAGTCTTTCATAGCAAATTCAGAGCTGAGAAGAGTTATGATAGACTTGCGAAGAACATCAGAGGAAGTAGTTAAGATAATATCATCCACATACAGCAGAATATAAGCCATGGCAGTACCTTTACGATAGATGAAGGGAGAGTGATCAGATTTACTATGGGAGAAACCAATAGAGGAAACATAATCTGCAAAATATTTGTACCACGCTCTGGAGCTTGTTTAAGCCCATACAATGATTTTTGCAGCAAACACACATAATCGGGTTGAGCTGGATCCTTAAAACCTATGGGCTGATGCATGTAGACAGTTTCCTTTAGTTCTCCACGCAGAAAAGTATTTTTAACATTAAGCTGATGAATAAGCCATGCTTTAGAAAGAGCCAAACTTAGCACAGTACGAATAGTAGCCGGTTTAACTACCGGACTAAAAGTCTCACCACAATCCACGCCAACCTGTTGACCTGCACCATCACCTACAAGATGGTCTTTATGCCTCTCAAAAGAACCGTCAGATTTTTCTTTATGTCTAAAAATCCACATAGACCGAATCACATTAACAGCAGGAGGATGAGGCACCAAATCCCAAGTCTTATTTTTAATAAGAGCATTATATTCATCATCCATGGCCATTTTCTAATTCGGGTCTTTAAGGGAAGACACGGGATTATGAGGTAAGGGTGATTTAGTAACATGGATGTGAAGACCATATTTCATGTTCGGTTTGAAAATCCCATGTTGACTACGAGTGATTGGCCTTTGGACTAGAATTGGCGTTGACGGTACAGGAGAGGGGGCGATGGGCGAACTCCTGTTTGGGCTTGATGCATGCGGTCCAGCAGCATGAGTAATAATAGAAAGGGAGGTATGCTGCCGCTGGATTGGTAGATTTTGAGCTGAGTTGGTGGTGTGGGCTGAACTTCCCGTTATGATAGGTGAGCTGGGTTGGGCGCTTTGGTGTGAAGTGGGTGAGGCATGAGAAGGCGTAGGTGGGGTGAGCTGCACTTCAAATGGGCTTGTGTTTGAGGTCAGCTGATGGACCACATAAGGGGATAGGCCATCATCAAGGAAATCGTAAGTATGAGGCAAGGGAGAATGCAGTTTAGCAAAGGGAAAAGTTGATTCATCAAAGATAACGTGTCAGTTAATGATGATTTTATTCGAAGATAAATCATAACACTTGTAACCACGATGATTTGATGGATATCAAAAAAACACACGGAGTAGAACGAGCTTGAAGCTTATTTATGGTGGAAGAAGGAAATAGTGGATAACATAAGCACCCGAACACTCGAAGATGAGAATAAGATGGGTCTTTTTGGTAGAGAATTTTGAGAGGCGATTGATAGGCTAAATTTTTAGTTGGAAGTATATTGAGAAGAGATGTTGCCATGTGTAATGCATAATGCCAAAATGATGGTGGTAGAGAAGCATGGGCAATTAGGGTTCTAACAATGTTGTTAATGGTACAGATTTTTTTTTCGGCCTTCCCATTTTGTGACGATGTATGTGGACAAGAAAGGCGAAAAGATAAACCATTAGCTGTGCAAAAATCCCAAAATGGCCCATTATCAAATTCTCGACCATTATTGCATTAAATATTTTTAATTTCCCGTTCAAATTGAGTTCGAATGAATGCTCGAAAAGAGAGAAATATGGCGAAAACTTGGGACTTTTTAGATAACGGAAATGTCCACAAAAGTAATCATCCAAAAAAAGAATGTAATAACGATGGCCCGAAGAGCTCAAAACGGGAGATGTCCATAAATCACTATGAATAATGTCAAAAGGCATAAAAGTGCATGAATTAGAAGCAATAGAAGACAACTTAACATGTTTTCCAAGAGGACATGAGCGACAAAATTGAGAACTACGAGTTCTATTACACTCAATAAATTTATTTAACCTAAGAGAGTCTAAAATAGGTGATTCCGCATGACCTAAACATGCATGCCATAAAGAAGGTGCTAAAGCTGCAAAAGGTGATGGTGAGTTGGCTCAATTTGTGGTGGTGTTGGTGATGGGGTATAGCTCTCCCCGACTATCAAATCTCATTAGGTGCATCCCCGTCTAAAAATCCTTCACAAAAAACCCAAATGGATCAAATTCAACAGAAATCGAGTTATCAGTAGTAATTTTCTAACTGAAACTAAGTTTTTAATCTATTTAGGGGAATGAAGGACATTCTTTTAGGTCAATAGTGGGTTCGTGGGGGGACAAATTTGTATAACTATAACCACAAATAGGAATGGAATGACCATTTCTGATAATTATACCATGATTATTGCTCAAATTAAAATATGACGAGAGAGTACCTTGCAAAGATGTCATATGAGACGTAGCACCGGTGTCCATAGACCAGGTTGCATCGGGTGGAATGAGCTTGAGAGTATGCATCGCGGCCTCGATGTCAGTTGGTGTTGCTGTCCCTGTTGCTGGTGAGGACGAGGCCCAAGAATGTCGGTCTGCTACTGCTGCTGCTGCCTGTACTGTGGACTGGGTCTGACCCAAGGTGCAGTTGGATATGGACATGGTGGGATAGCCCATGTCTATTAGTTAAGGTATTTATTCTGTCTTGTCCGCCGACTATATGTGGTTCTTCTTTGTTATGGGTCGCTATTGGTGTTGGCCGCCACCCCTGCCGCCGTCGCAACCACCACCCTTACCGCCACTGCGGCTGCAATCGTGATTTTTACCACCATTATTGTTCTTGTTTTGGAGATTTTTACCACGGTTTTGCGACGTATGTGTAGAATATGAGGAGTTATCATCGAACTCCTTATACGATGCAGCAACCATGGCGGAATTAGATTCGATGGCGACTTTTCTTGGAAAAATTTTCTTTTTTCTAATATGAGCATCGAACGGGCTTGGTAAAAGGGTGGGAGAGGATCGTTTTGACGGATGAGTGTAGAAACACCACTATAAGCATCAGTGAGACCAACAACCATTTGTAAAATGAGTCGGTTGTTGGTGACCGACAACCCGACGTTCTTGAGTTGATCAGACAAGAGTTTTTACCGTTGACAATATGCGAATGCATTAGGGAAATCCGCCATGTCAGTGGTTGAGAATTCTTGTTCAAGAGTGACGACACGAGAATTTTTATTTTCTTGGAATATGTCACATAACCGATTCCAAGCCTCCATTGCCGTTGATTCGGGTTCCATGATTGTGTGCAACAAGTCACTAGAGATCGTGGAATAAATCCACTAAAGGACAGCTACATCAAGGGTTATCCATAAATCCTTTTCGTTATCGGTTGTCGGCACCTTCTCTTTGCCTTTTTTCGGTGGGATTACGTGGTCAATAACCCTATATGATCTACAATGAATTTTGAAGAGCTCCGCCCACGTCGCGTATTGGACGTTCTCCATCTCAAAGGTGATGGGGATGAGGGACTTAATGTTCGAGACAGCAAGAGCGGGATGAAAGGAGGAGGTTTTTGAGTCAGACATGGCTGACGGGAAGAAAGAGGAAGTAGACGGTGAGGGGAAGCGGAGCACTAGGGCACAACAGAAGGTGTGGAACACTAGGGCTCTGATACCATGAAAGAAGAAGAATTCCTTGTGTATTTTATGTTAATCAAGTTAGCATTATATACAATTGTTATCAGCTTGATTCTAGGCCATCAGCTTGATTTTAGGCAACACTTCTGCAATTATACACCTAATCAAAGATTATTGCTATATTTACATTTATTGATATAAATATATTCTATCAGAAAGTTATACTTTGGTGGGACTCTTCTGCAGCCAACCTCCACTCCTGAGTACAATGATTGTAGATATATTTATTAGAACTGGCGATTTGGACTTTGTTCGAAAGTCTCTCCCAGCCTTTCTCACTAAACATAACTTTTGGAATTCAGGTATTGACTTTTTCTATCCTACAACTTCACGACGAATATATCTCTTGATTGCCATCTGTCTTTTATTTTTCAACTTACTTTTCCTCTTGCAGCTGATTCTACTTCTCGGCTGCAACTTATAGTTTGCAGACACTATTGTCAATTGCTTATTTTCTTTTTCTTTTTAAATTACTTGTTATACGACCACTTATCTGTCTTCCGCCAATGCTTATGTTGTTCAAGGAAACTGAGGGAGATCATACATTGATTGCCTCTGATAATTTCATTCAATTTGATGTGATTTTGGGAAGTACAAGAATTGAGGTTAGTTTTGTAATCAACAAGTCTGTCTTGATTATAATTTCTTATGCTGGAATCACTTGTGTGCATTCCCTTTGCCACATCTTTCTATATAGCTTTTTATTTCTTATGTATCTATTTATGCATATAAGTTCCTTATCTGAAATTGGATAAGTATTTTGCAATTCATTTAATTAAAATAACTCCTTCATATTGTTCATTTTTATGGTTTTACCCTTATTTATCTGTATCAACATCTGTAACCACCATGTTTAACTTCAAAGGATTTATTAACAAAATCATATTTATCTTTTTAACCATTGATTAATTGATATCTATACACTGCATCTAAAAGGGAACAAATAAAATTAGTGTTGGCAATTCTGAATAGCTTCTCTATTGCATGAAGCAGGCTCCTGTACTTTTCAAAGGGATTGGGCATTCGTTAAATCCAGCCAACAGTTTGGTAAGGTAAAGAAGTTTGTGTTTGGTATTGTTTTAGGCCAAGCAAAGGAGTAAGGGCTTGGTATTTATTTACGAATCATTTTCTGCTAGCTTTGTGTTCATATACTTCATGTAGCTTATTATTTGGGATGATGAGAAAAAATTGAGCGAGTAGAATTGTAGAAAGGATTGTTGTTATGTTTTTTATGTTTCCAATTGTGTTTTGAGCGAGTAGAATTGTAGAAAGGATTGTTTTTACCTACCGAGTTATAAAGAAAATCACATAAGGTCAAAACAAACATGTGGCATTGCCTATTTCATAACAATGGTCGATGTGCTACTTATTTTTACTCATTAATATTCTGCTATATATGTTGACTTAATTAATTTATTTATTTTCTGTTTATTGATTTTTGTTTTTATGATATGGAAGTTGCGGTTCATTAATACTCTACAGCTATTATTCTTACCGAGCTTCTATGATTGAAGTTTTAATTTGATGTTCGACAATATTTCAAATTGTAGTGGAATGCGACTGTTGAGGTTCTAGGACCCAGCCCACGGCATCTTTTTGAGCTGTATGCGCTTAAGCAAAGCAATTATTAGCAAAAGTAAGTAGTATTATGCGCCAAGTTTGATCTCTAATCAATTTTATTTATGTAGGAGCTTCATTGTCATTGTTAGGGCTTATATAAGTGATCATTAATTACCTTGAACCAGGAAATACAGCCTTTATAGTACTCCCTCTGTTCTAAAATCTAAGATAATTATTGACTATCTGAAATTCAGTGATATCTGAATTTAGATCCTAGTGCTGCTTGCAAACAGGCTTACCATTGAATGACTGCAGGCTTTTGTGAGTGAGTATGCTGTGTCGGGAAAAGATGCTGGCACAGGAAGTCTTTTGGCAGCACTGTCTGAAGCTGGATTTCTTATCGTGCTAGAAAGGAACAGGAGGCTATTGTTGTGAAGTATGGTCTGAACCATATCACCTACCTTATTGAGCAGGTTTCCTCCAACACTGTTTTATTCTATTCATGGGTTATATCTCCCTTCTATCACATGTACACTGGGATAATTGATTTTTTTTGTTACTTAGGCGACTAACATCTATGATGGCGTGGACATCAGGGTCCACCTTTTTATAATAAAAAATAATTAAAATTATATCCTTTCCTAACATAATAAAATTAAAATTTTAAAACATTCTTAAACATAAATTAAACACTAAGTATCATTATTTAAATATAAAAACAAAAAGAAAAGAAGTAGACACAAAACACATCTTCATTTTCATTAGTTTTTGGTTAATTAATTAAAAGACCTAATAACAAAGTTCAAAAACCAAACTTTCATGTTCAGTTGTTCTTAATTCAACAAAATCAACAGACCAACAATTAAAATCAAATTAATTAACCAAAAACTAGTTGATATAAAAAAAATCAAGGTGCTAAATTAAATGAAATACTCCCTCCGTCCCATAGTTATAGGCTGATTTCTTTTGGCACATAGTTTAAGAAAATCAGTTTAAGTTAATTTTTAACAGAAATTTTCCACATATACCCCTTAATATAGAATTAATGAATAAATTAATTACTCCTTACTTATTACATTGAAACTCTTAACTTCATTGATTGATGGTACAATTGTCTTTTATACACAAAATATGTTAAACTAGTAAAGCCTAACAAGTTGAATTCTTTTATTGAGAATACAACAACATTAAATGTGGTGATAAAAATAATGACATTGAAGGTTGTTTCTTCAAAAAAAAAGTAATGGTTGAATATTTATTATAAGAGCATAAAAGTAAAATACTGAACTAACTAAATTTTATAAATAGTAAGTAGCCTATATATTGGGACATCTCAAAATAGAAAATCAACCTATAACTATGGGACAGAGGGATTATTTTTTCTTCTCTCACGATGATGTTGCATCTCATCAACCTTATCAGAGCTGTCGGAGAATAAAGTTTCAACGGATCCGTCCTTTCTGTTCCGGACCCAACCATTTAAGCCCAACTCTGTTATTCTTAACTGCCCAGTTCCTATAAAACACCCCTTGCACCAACCCTTTAATTTCAACCATAACCTGCATATCCACAAACACAAGTATATTATGCAGGTTAAGAATACATATGCATAGATCAGAAATAGATGGCTTTAGTTGTTGATTGAATGTACCATCTTGTGGGCGGAATAGGATTTGGACATGGTAGTAGTAGAAAAATGAGGTCAGAGCAGAGAAGGTACAAGAGGAGGAGGAGGAGACTGGAGAGATTAAACCTAGAAAGAATACTACTCACGGGAGATTAGAGAGATCCAGAGGGACATACGGATTTGTTCATTGTTACAGGTCCAGTCGTAGAATGGGGAGAGAGAGCGAAGTAGTCAAACGCAGCCGGAAATGTTAGAACCGTAGCTTCATAGAGTCAAAATTGTTGTTGAAGACATGACACGGGTGATCCCTGTCCTTAAGGTCTGTATCGCCCTCACCACGATTGGTTTGCTAAGAGTTACAGACGATATACCTCCAGGATATATGTCAAGCCTTGGTGAATTATTTGTGATAGCAATTCACAGAAAATTCCAATAGAACACTACTTTGTAGTAGTTGTTTGTTTGTAAAAATATTGGAGAAGATAGAAAAATACATGTGCAAAATCATATATGTAAACTTATTCATATATCTCATCTTATGTATATACACATACATATATAGATACATATATATATAAGTTACATAATATACTATATATTTAATTCTATATTTAACCATACTTATTAATACTAAATATGTAAGTTACATACTAGTTAGTATTAATGTAGTGGTTAATTAGAATTTAAATAGCACTCAATATTTTCCTTTTGTTCCAAAAAATAAAATAAAATAGACTTCTATTAAATGGAACTAAGGAAAAATAGTTTTATCAAACAATTTTGCACCTTATTAAATGTCTCACTATAGACACTAATCAAATGATTTCTACACTAATCAAATAAAATTCTCTTTTATTCTCCACGTTGAGGACATTAATTTACACCTTTTATACTTACTTAAATTATGTCCATATCAAACTCAAATATGACATATTATAAGTCACAAAAGTATAAAATAAGGTGCAATATATAACAATCCCCCACTTGTTAATTTGGAAAACAATTTTTCATCCAAACAACTTCCTATCAAACAACTCCAAGGCATGTGTGCATAAAAGAGGGTGTGACGAACATTGAACCTTCCCTTAGTGTAAACAACTCAAAGTCACATTGAAGTTGAAGGTGTCCGTAGATTGAACCTCTACTTCTATATGACATGATCGGAATTGCCACACACACACAAAATCCTCCTACCACAACGAGTATTCTCAATTACTTTGCGCTAATATGGTCATGCGCAATACCCTGTTTCATGAACCTCTAAGAGAGTAAACCACAACCCTCTATAAGAAGCGGCTCCACTTCTAGCTCATATAGGCAAAGTGTTTCACATGTGTTTCTGTTGCTAAGAACACAACAACTTTGTTAAGAGTATAACTCAACCTTGGTCGTGCAACATACGTTACTATCTTAAACTACATATGGAACCACATCGATAGTAACACAATCAGCAACTGTGACTTATTTTTTCCATTGAACCTATAAACTATGGGTAACCTAGGAATAGGTTGGGTTCCCATCACCCCTAACTCAAAGTGGTTTAAGTTCCATATCACAAGTAGTTAAACTTACTAAGATCCCGTCAAAGTCTTAGTAAAAAGATAAGTCAAGTCATCACTTGACTTTCTCATAGATATATATTATAATACCTTCTTGTATTAATTATCTAACAAAAATTATGTCTATGACCAACATGTCATGACTTACCATTAAAGGTAATCTCATATGCTCTATACATAACAATTTCATTATCACATCATAATGAACTAAGCAATGGAAGTGGCCACATTTTGATGTTTTAACAACAAATTTCGATTCCATTTGCTTTCTCCATCATATAAAGCAATAGTATTAATTACTTGCTACTCCAAGTAAATTATTCCCTCACTAAGGGTAATAATATATCCACCTACTTGTAAAAATAAAATTATATATTCACCTACTTGTGAATATTTTCATACTTATTCAAGATCACAAGTTATAAATCCAAGATTAATAATTTGTACTACATAAAAAATTTCACTAACACAATATTGTGAAATAGGAGGCTTTAGACTAGGCTACAATCAATGTTTTAACAAACACCCTAATTCATTAAACTTTCCTCATAAAATAATAACATTAGATTCATATTGTGAAATGGGAAATACTCATTTGTTTCTTACTCATCTAAGAAACAAAACCCAAGATTGAGTGAAAATTCACCTACTTGTAAATTTATAATTTTCTCATTAAAATATAAGTGACACTTATGTGATCTATTAAAATATTGAGAGATCTAACAAAAACCAATGTAAATCATTAGTATACTAAGTTTAAAACTGTATGTAATATCTGATCTCGTGCCTTGCATATCAAACACAAGGCTCCCACTAGCGAATGTGTACTTCAGATTTACAATAGCTATATCAGAATTAACTTTCAGTGTACCACTATTATTAAACAATTATTAAATTCTTCAATCTCAAGGTATATCAATCTTAGTTTAGTATATCCTGTGACAAACGAGATTTTGTAATTTAATTTTAATATTTATTGAATTAAATAAATATTTTTCCGATGATTTAATTATTAGATTAAATAATTAAATTGATGAAGTTGTGGTAGATTAATTTAATTATATGTGTTATATTATTAAATTAATGTGGAAAATTAATTTATTCAAAGTGTAATTATGTGAGCTTATTGAATTAAAAGAAATATTTAATAAGCCTAATTTATTTTAATTAATTTAATAATTAATTAGAGAATTAATAATTTGAAATAATTAATAAACGAGAAATTTAATTATGTGACTATATGAATTAATGAGAAATTATTATATTTTATTTAAAATTAAATTAAATAAGATATTTGATTTATTGTGTAAATGGGTGTGACATTATTAAACTATAGTATAAAAGATTTATTAAATTAAATGGTTATGATTCTTTTAAGACTAGCCAAATGGAGCCTTATTGGGAGTTGGGAGCAGTTAACCCATGATCGGGTTAACTGACCACAACTGCGTCAGTTCTTAATTATTATACTCGTCTTCTTCCTTCTTTACTCTCTAAGTCTGGAAATAAGAAAAAAATAATTTACAGAGAGAAATTGAGAAATTGTTGAGGGAGATTGTGAGTGAGTGATTGAAGAAGCATCTGAGAAAGGTTTTTCTTACTAATCTACACTCTACGCTTTGGGTAATCTCTTCAACCCAGTTTTTATTTACATCATTTAAAGTTTCATGAAAATGGCTTTCAAGTTCCGTAAAAATCTTTGTAATTGGAAAGGGAAGTGATTATGTGGATATATATATATATATATATATATGATATGTTAACGTAGCATATTTTTATTATATATTGTATGGTTCCATAACATCAGTTCATAAAATATGTTGTATATTGTTGCTGCAAAATTACAGAGTATAGAAATATGGTCATATGACCATTACTCGCAAATTTAATACGTCAAACATATATTGTCTCATAAAATTTACACTTGTATATAATTATGAATGTGGAAATGAAGAAATCAAACTTCGAATGAACAGATTTGGTGTTATAACGAACCCGTGGTGTTAATTTTTTATGTTCTGTGTTCAAAACATTCAAGAACATCAAGAACAGTAAAAATTACATGTTTTGATTCTGGAAATTGTATGTTTTAACTTGTTAAAATCATGCTAGGAAGGTTGAGTAATGATTATGTGTATAAAATGATGTCTGGGTATGTCTAATTTTATGTATGGATAAAGAAATTGGCCATGTTCTATAATTTTTTGCGAATTGTAGTTCTGGTTCTAGTGTGTTGCACAGCAAATACGCACCGCAGAGCATAAGACCCATACTTGACAGCCATTGTCCAAAGCCGCACTACACCGCAGCCGCATGCAATGGCCACCCATTAAGCTTTATGGTGAAAGCATAAATACCACTCTCTGATCTGTCCAAGAATGAGTATTTTAATGGTTTTATTTTATTGACTGTAATAGTAACCTAATCTAATGAACATGAAAATGTGTTAGTCACATAATGTAATGTTAAACTTAGACTTTTAACATGTTAATGAGATACTTACGTGTTTAAATGAATTGTCGAACGCGTAGTTAGCTTGTGATTCGTGTAGTGTAATGTGAAAACAAGTGTTGTAATTTGACTAAGTATAGTCATACCCAGAATTTAGACAAAAGAATGAACGTATGACGACTTGATACGTGATAATTGACTGGTATTGTGAATGTAAATGGTATGTAGGATTAAATCAAGGAATGTGTATAAATTAACGTGTAATCTACGCACGAGGCAAGTTTTCTAACCCTACTTGTTATCATGAAATAAGTTTATAAATTTACCTCTTTACATCGAGCAAATTCTCGTTATTATTGATCAAGTCTGTTTTGTTATATTAAAGTTTATTAATCTTTCAAAGCATGATGCTGTTATACAATACTTATTCTATTGTATACCTCTTGAGATTTTATTTTAATTTAAATATCAGTTACGGTTGAACCTTATTTAATGATTCGACTAGTCCATAGTTGATGAACATTCTAAATTTCAGAACCCTTGTTGAATTATCCAAACCAAACTTCCTTTGGTGCGGACTCTAATGTCAAACTGAGATGAACAACCATGTATATGGGATTACTTATGCGTTAGCGTTAAGATATTGTGCACAGTATGGTACTAAGGGCTGATCCCCCTAAGTACGAGGAGAAGAGTCCATAGTCTCATGACTGTTAAAGGTTTCAAGTATAAACACTTGACAACCTAGGACATAGTTCAAGGTCTTATGACCCTCAGAAGTTCTTTTGATTCTTGTTACTCATTCTTGATTTAAAAGCCGAGCTTTCCTATTTCAGGAGTCTTTGATTCATTCGCATGTTATTACTTTATTGTTATATTGTTATACTTGTGGGCAATCGTTCTCACTCTTGCGTAATAATAACATTGCAATTAAGAACGAAAGATTCGACGAGCCTTCCACTAGTAAAGGCAAGGGCAAGATTAACAAGTGATGAAGACTTGTTGTTTATGTGATTATGTATTTATGTTTCAGACTTGATGTTGTTAAGACTTGTTATTTGTTTATGATTCCGCACAGATGTTTAAGGTTAGTTTAATCTGGGATTGTATTTATTATTATTCAGATGTTGTAACCCCATAAGGGGAAGATTTATTTCTATCTATTGCATGGTTTGCATTTATTATGGGTAGATAGATAGATGATATTTGTACAGTGAACACCAAATCCCGCGGAATTAAAGTACCAGGTTTGGGGTTGTCACATAGCCTCTCAATACAATTTAATTGGTGTAGTTGGAATCCTCACTATGTTTTCACATGATAATAAGATAACATTTATTTTACAAGTCTTTCAACATAAAGACACGTTAACAATACTATGTAAAATGATCAACATATCATTAATATACACAAAAACTATCACATTATAGTTTATACAATTATATTGTTAGTGTAAACATATAAATAATTCTATATCCGATAGAATCTCAAGGTAAATATGCACATATTATCACCTAATATGTATCCACTTTAATATTTATAACTTAGTTTCAATCACACTATTGAACTAAATCACAATAAATATTTTGGATCATATTTAGGCTAATAAAATTAATATTTATCAAATTATTATATTGATTTCCTTCACCAAATCAATATTGTTCTTTCTAGCTATATGTTCAACTTATAACTTTCTAGGACCTTAGAGAATTAATTAAGTAAAATAAGTTCGCATTTCAATATTATTAAAAAGTTTGTGTTTTAAAGACTTTCATTTCATAAGACTACACAATCAAATTGAATTTCGCAACAAGAAATCCATAAGCCTTACTATTTCTTACATAAATAAATTTATGCTCCAAATAGTTTAAAGGCCAAATTTAGTCTATAAATAAAAATCTTAAAGAATCACCCCCACACTTTTAAATAATTGAAATCTCATTGAATAATTTCACTTCACAATATTATGCTCACCACTACATTTTATGTGACAATGTTCCTATAAATATTACTTCCACATGAGAATATTAAGGAGCACTTCTCAAAACAAAAATAAGTTCTTGTAAATTTTATGTATTAGTTATTCATATATAGATTGCTTCAACATAAGAATCTTGTAGAATACCCCCACATAAGAAAACAAGCTCTTATTTCCTTTGAATTACATAAAATCTCAAATCCAAAAATTATTTAACATGAGAACTTAAAATTATATATGTACATTTTTCAAGTATACCAACACGTAACTCTTGATTCTATGTAAATAGTATAAAATTCATTATATACAAATTATAGCACAACTCATCATATTGCACAAATTTATTTGCATATAAAATATAAAAATTTATATTTACTTTCTAAGAAATTAATTTATCACACAAAATTAATTTATGTAGAAAGCAAATAAAATTCACACACATGAATTAGTATATCCTCAAGTATTTTCTTGTCCCAACTTGGATAAGAAATATCATAAACAACATATCTTTTGACATTTACAATATAAAATTCAAGACAATCTTCATAATAATATGAAATACCTGAACTTCACTATATTTATAAAAATTCAAATAATAATAAAATGTTTATCTCAATTAGAATATACAAAATTCATATGATCACATTAAAAAATACTATTTCTTGGACAAAAAGTACACACACAAATAAATCAACATATACCAATTGTGATTATCCCAAAAACACTAAGAAAATTATTTCTAAGTGTTTTTTCAACTTCAAAATCATATTGTACACAAGATTTACTCAACCAAATCTACTTGTACAATATCCCTTCTAACTATTAGTTGATAATTAATTTATTATCCACAAACAAAGTAATTTATCTCAAAATTCATGCATACAAATATCAAGTAATATTACACACTAAATATTACCTCAAACTTTCTATGCATAATTTTGTTCAAGAAGAACATATATAAATTTACCTTATTCTCAAAATAGATTAATTTACAACTAATTGTAATGCATAGAGACAAGTAAACTTCTCAAATTTTACTACAACTTTCTCATAATAAATTAATCTCAATTAGTGTATAAGAAAAATAATTGTCTCAAATTTCATACATACATATACACATAATATTTTATCTACTCATAAAATATTATAAACAAAATACATATGTACAAAATTAAATTTATTCCATCATGAACAAAAATTTAATTACTTTTCTTATCCCACAAAACTAATTAATTAACAAAATGTAGGTAAAATAATACTCAAACATATAATATCATCTACACATGATATAACAGATACTTTCAAGTATATACACGTACAAAATGATACACAGTTGTCATTTATAAAAATAAAGGCAATCGTTAAAAAACACACCTTTTGGAATTAAATCCGAAAAACGACATAATCTCTTCAAAAAGATTTCTAAGCATCAATATTTGGTGTTTTTCCATGATGACTCTTCATCTTCTCCACATCAATTTACAAACATGTAAATTGTAATCTTTTTTCACTTTCATTTTTCTCCACAATCCATTTTCTAACATGAATTATCAATAAAAATAATTAGCTTAATATCTCAATATATTACTAATTATCATAAAAATTCCATTGATAAAATAGATACAAGAAAAATGACACTTATCTTTGAAAACTGTGTTGTCTTCCATCTCATACGTGCAATTCCCTCAACGCTAGAGGAAATTTTCATATTTTTTTGTACATAATTCTGTTTTCGGTCTTAAATAGGTCGATGACTACGACTGTTTGGCATACTCCACAACAAGGTGTTGATCACCTTCGTACTCCGCTTTATAGCCATATATTTAACCGCCTTCTTAGGGCTAAAGAGTTCGCAAGTGGACCAGGGATTGACCGGAAACACTAGTACTATATGCCTCGACCGCGACTTGCTGTGGTCGTAGAGTCAAAATTATTGTTGAAGACATGACACGGGTGATCCCTGTCCTTAAGGTCTTTATCGCCCTCACCGCGATCAGTTTTTGTAAAAATATTGGAGAAGATAGAAAAATACATGTATAAAATCATATATGTAAACTTATGCATATATCTCATCTTGTGTATATATATCAACATATATATACACATACATATATATATACATATATATATATATATATATATATATGAATGTATATATATGTTGATATATATACACATCAACATATATATACATTCATATATATATATATATATATATATATATATATATATATGTGTATATATATATATATATATACACAAGATGAGATATATGCATAATATATATATGATTTTGCATAACTATATATATATATATATATATATATATATATATATATATATATGTATATATATATGTATGTGTATATATATGTTGATATATATACACAAGATGAGATATATGCATAAGTTTACGTATATATGATTTTGCACAACTATTTTTCTATATTCTCCAATATTTTTACAAACAAACAACTACAACAAAGTAGTGTTCTATTGGAATTTTCTGTGAATTGCTATCACAGATAATTCACCCAGGCTTTACATATATCATGGAGGTATATCATCTGTAACTCTTAGCAAACCGATCGCGGTGAGGGCGATAAAGACCTTAAGGACAGGGATCACCCGTGTCATGTCTTCAATGTAATAACCCGAGATTTCCTATATATAAAATAAATAAGAAATTTTGCGTATAATTTTTTTTTTATTTATTTAATGACGAGAATAAGTGAACGATAGATACAAATATATTTATTACTTGAAAAATTAGAAATAATTTTGGAATCATTAATTACTACAAATTATATTTTATGGTAATTAATTTACGTAGTAGTAAATGTTTTTATTAATTATTTTCCATGATAACATGATTGGAAATAATATATGAAGTGATAATTAGAACTTATATAATATATATTTTATTATATGAATTGTTTAGAATATTTAAATCAAGTATTTTAACTTGATATGCGAAAAGAGAAGTCGATATGAGATCCAAACCACGAATTGGGATTGTGATCAAGAGATGAGAATAATAATATTATATTATTGTTATAATGATTTTACAAAGACAATAATTATGTATGTGTATATACGCAGATGTATATTATTGAAAGCAATGACCATTGATTAGGTCATAAAGACAAGATCGCGGTTGTGAAACCCTAAACTCAGTTATGAGAAATGACTGAGTAGCGACTGTGTATATGAAGTTTACTGTGTATATGAAAGTTACTATGTATAAGAATGTCGGTAATTAGAAGAAACCCTAATTACTGTTGTATGCCGATAATTAGGACAAACCCTAATTATTACAACTCTAATCGGTTGAAGTTAGAGATCGTAATGACTGTATTAGAACATACACAGATAATTAGAGAACCCTAATGATCAATTAGAAACCCTAATTGATGACGTTAAGAAACCCTAATTAGAAAACCCTAATTTTCTATAAAAAACCCTAATTTTAAATTATCGGGTTTAATTACGATGTTATTGTATAGATGTTTTAATTTACCAAAGGATAGAAATTAATTGGTAAATGGTAAGAATTATAATCTAATGGTTAAATATTACATTTAATTGCCTTGTACAAAAATGCCCTTGAAATTATATGTGAAATGACCAAAATGCCCTTTTTGCTTATTTAGTGTATTATTACTTACATTGTTGATGGAATCTTGTAACAAAAGGCCCAACATGCTTACCCTACCATGTTATCAGCTAGAAAACAATGGAATTATCCAAGTGTAGCATCCAATGTATCTATTATATTTTTTATATAGATTAAAGAGAGGGGAAATGCATTATTTTCATTAATTATGCTTTATTGCTACCACATGTCCACAAAATCCGGCCATTCCATCTAGAAATCACCTATGGGCTGTAGTATTACCATCAATCAGCCATTACAATCATTTCATACATTATTTTATGAATCTAAGAGAGAGAAAATGTACCATTTTGGCCTATTTATTCACAAGCACGTAGCTTCATTCTCTCAAGCTTAAACCTACGAAATTTCCTTACCATATCGCCTATAATCAAGCCCCATTCACACCAATAACAAATCAGTAGCCAAAAATCCGAATCAAAGCTTAGAAAAGGTATAAACTCTAGCTTGATTTTTCTCAAATTTTTTGGTGTTAGATGTTATGTTTAAATGTTAAAACATGTTGATTATAGTGTCTAAGGATGATCTGGGTTGCTAGATGTTGATTCCATAACATTGTAAGCTCGAATTTGAAGATCTTCAAAACTGGAAAATTTCATTTTGTGTGTTCGACAACAAATGTCGAGAGGTCGTAGATCTCATCTATTAAGTGTTTTTGATATTTAAAGCTTGTTATGTGTAGTCTGTCATGTTTTCTTTATTCTACAAAAGGAATCATGGTCATATCTCATTGTAGATTAGAAGTTATTGATGGTCAAACCACCATCGACCGAATCGCTTTCAAGAACTTTTCCGGTTTTCGTAAATATTCAAGAACGATTGTTGAGGTCACGTTTCAATGGCCTCTTTCTCGTTAGATCTGTTGTTGTTATATGCTTTTTATGTAATAGAGTTGTAGTATTACATGTTATCTACAACTTAGAATTAATAGATCACTTAGATCAAACTCAAAATGAAAGATATAAAGATCCAAAGTACCTACACGATCTGTTTTAAAATTCGGAAAACCCGAATTGATATGCAAACTTTGACGAGAGAGTTTGATGATTTATATCTTTGGTATTGTTAATGTTTAGACTTGAATCTTGATTTAATCATGTTCTCTCGTAAGTTGGACTACACGACCGACGATAAAACACCTATAACATGTATCGATCGACGAGAATAAGACCACTAAGGTCGTTGACGGTGTTGACGAAGTTTACGGGCAACCCGTAAACACTGAAGAACACGTTTCGACAAGGTTTTCTGTCAATTAGATCTCACAGATCTGTTGTTGTTTGGTTATGAAATTAGTGTATAGTTGTAGTATTACATTAGTACTATAACATTAAAGTTTTACAAGCCCGAAAACATTTAGATCATGGATTAAATCTCTGGCCAAACTAGTAACCTTGTGTAATCGACATGAAGATCTCGGGAAATTCAAGAACACCTATAGCGACGGTTACTGCCGCTATATAGGGCCTTTTAATGACAGTTATTATTTTTATTTTAGGAAATTAATTTAAAAATTAGAAAAAATTAGTTTTTAATTATTAAAAATACCAAATAAATTATGAAAAATTATTTTAAAGTCTTAAAAATAGTTTTTAACTATTTTGAGTATATTTAAAAAATATTTAGTATTTTTGGAATATAAAGGTATTTATTTATTTAATTATAATATTAAATAAATGATTTAAAAATAGTTTTAATGAAAAATCATGAAAAATTATTTTATGGTATAAGAAAATATTTTAAGTTATTTTCCATGAATTTTAATATTTTGTGATGAATTTCATTAATTAATTATATATTAATGATATTAAAGTTATTTAATGATTATATTAAATAATTTAGTTTAAAAATGATTTTAATATTATAAAATCATTTTAAATAAAATTAAGGTATTTAAAAATATTTTAAGTTATAAAATATAACTTTTAATATTTAAAAGATAATTTCATTAATAACTTAATATTAATGATATTAAGATAATATTAATGACATTTAGTTTATTTAATAATTATTATTAAATAAATAGTTTAAAAATGGTTTTATTTATTTAAAAATCATTTAAAGAGGATATTAAGGATTTAAAAATATTTTAAGTTATAATTAATGACTTTTAATATTTGGATGAATAGTACATTAATATTTATATATTAATGGTGATTATTTAAAAATGATTTTAATTGTTTTAAAAATCATTTAAGGGTAATATAAATGTTTTAAAAATAGTTTGAGTTATTATAAATAACTTTTATATTTTGGCAATGGTTTCATTAATAGTTTAATATAAATTAATTATTAATGATAATGGAATTATTTAATGTTTAAATCATTTAATTATGATTCCGATGTTTGAAAGTTATATCCGGTCAAACTAGCTGACTTGAGAACCGATTATGAAGTTATGAAGTTTTGAAAAACACCTATAGTAACAGTTATGTCACGATAGGCCCGTTAGTGACAGATTTGAATTATTTTAAATTTTTCAATTTCTGGAAAATTCGAAAATGATTAAAAGTAAAATGTCTGATATTTACAGATGTTGAGGTATAGAATAAGAGTCTTAGACTCAGTAATTACCCGATAAAGCTGTCGGTACGCCGACAAATGTCAGACCCTATAATAGAAAGAAAAGGCTTCTGTAAGAGCATGGATGAGATATTTGAAAAATGTATAAAAGTATAGATTATGAACTAAAAGTATGATCACTGCGATTATGTGATGACGTGATTAGACTATGTATGGTCAATGTGTAATAAGCGAGAACTATGTGTTATGATATATTGTTCTAATCGAACGAATGATCGATTATTGATAGGTTGTGATAAAGAGATAAAACCTAAGTTGAGATTTGTAATCGCGAAATCAAAAGTATCCTACCTTTGCATTTCCTTTATGCAATGGACATGAGTAAGAAGTTTCGTAATTATTCTATTCTGCACAGATTATGTACGCTTTGATTATCAACATGTTAGCTCGGATATATATTACGTTAAGTTGATTTCTAAATGGTTATACAAGTGTCCCCACTTGGATAATCATGGCATTTATTCACATGTTGATACACCTTTGTCGATATATATATATATATATATATATATTGAATTACATATTATTGTTGAGCAAGATTAAAACCTTCGGGTTTGGAACTAGGCATGTATGAACATCCCTATATGGGAAGATTTTTTGTGCCAAAGGCGGATAGAGTGAAGCGATGAATTTCGTTCAAGTTATGTAGTATTGATCAATCTGACAGGTACAACGGGTGATCACCCTCCGTTCAGTAAGTTATGACAGTTTGCGGATGAATTCTCGCTAAACCTTTTGAAAATAAAAACAATGTTCATAGTATGTTTCTTAAACCCTATTCATGGGTGGAGCCTAATTTCAAGAAATTGAAAGAGAATTGTTATGTGAATTTTTATCAAGATCTGATTACTTCACAACTTTTGATTCGTTGTAGAAGTGTTATGGAAAGAGAATACTTATATTCTTTCAAATTTTATATATATAATTGCTATTACTTGTTGGGCACTCAAATGCTCATCCTTGCTTAAATTAAATGTTTTCGAGTTATGTATGAAGAAACTAGAAGGCTCGAGCACGAACAAAGGAAAAGGAAATTTGATCGAATAAGTGTGTATTATGAGTTAATGGTTATAGTTGCATTGGTATCTATTCAAGTATTGTAAGGAATGTATTTGAAGGTCTCGCACAGGAAGTAAACTTTGATGTATGTAAATTAAGTTTGAATGTAATATTACTATTGTATTATTAAATTTTATATAAATGGTATCGTGAAGAACCTTTGAGTTCGGGTTTCAAGACCCGGTTGGGGCGCCACGGGTTGGTATCAAAGCCATAAGCATGAATTTGCAAAGAGCCCCGAGCCTTTATCCTGGTGACATCCCTTTAAGGGAAGACAAAGCCGCATTTCTTCCGTAGGGGTTGGTATCAAGTTGAAGTACCTTGTGAGGTTATAAGCACCATGATGAGTGTCAAAGTTGGTATCAAAGTTTAGGTTATAAGCGTTAGGAATGCGAAACCTAGGTTATAACCTTAGTAGAATGGAGGAAGAAAGTTAAGATAGATATTCAAAGTGAACCATGAGACGAAGTACTCACGGTGAGAAGTTATAGGATATGATGAGTTAAAGAGATCCATCGAAGTTTTAGTGGTACTAAATAAAATATTCCTTCATTTTATCGATGAATATATTTTATTTTGAAGAATGATGTTGTCTCGTTTATTGTGGTCATAGGATGGATGACGAAAGTCAAGATAGTAATTTCTTGACCCAAGAGGCGATGGACTCTAGCGAGGAGTACTGACGGTGAGATGATAAGAGATTTGATAGTTAGGAACGACGACTTAAAGGTTAGAAATTTGAGCAAACGGAGGCACGTAATCGTGACTCTCCACATTTCGAACAAAGAAGACAAGGACGCTGCTCACCGAACACAGATAGAATTAAGCAGAAGTTACGAGGGAGGTTGGAGAGAGAGATCTGAGGGGACGGTTGAAGGTTGAGATAGAAGCCAAAGACACCAAGATATATACCTTGGAGCGCAGCTATAGACATCGCTTTATGCGATTCGATGCGAAGTGGATGGAGGCGCCTTTACGTGAGAGAGATAGGCATTGATGAAAATTGAATAAATTTATCGTCAAACAAAATAAGAGACAACGTATATAAAACTCTTGATTGCTGTATATATATACTATATGCTAATCAGGGTAACTTATGTATGTAGATGTCGGGTGAGAAAGATATGTGGAATAAAAAGGATCAGGTCCATACCCCCGAGCTAATATCAAGGCCAACAGCTGAAATAGAAGCTTACCAGGAACCCAAATCGGACGAGGTGGCTATAGTGGAAAACGTAGTATCAGATCCAGAAATGGTGGATTTGATAGATAGTGATTCAGACACTAAAGTTGAAGCTGCTCAAGCATCAACGGAGGTGCAGGATCTGGAGAACAAGGTTGCTACGTTGGAAAGGCTGTGGGAGATAGAGACGTTGCTTAATATCCAACTGCGTCAAGAAACAATGAAAGAGCAGGATAAGCTCAAAATCCAAATTGACCAGATGGGAGCCTCAAGCAACACTTCGTGTGCAGCTCCGAGAGGTAAGGGAAAAAGAAAGATAGAAGATCCTGACTTTGGAAAACCTGATAAGAAGAAAGGGAAGAAGATATGTTATATTTGCGGTTTATGAGGGACATACATCTCCTCGTTGCCCCAACTATAAACAAGGAGGATGTTTTAATTGTGGAATGGAGGGACATCGAAGCGAATGAATGTCCGAGAAGAAAGGCTTGGTAAATAAGTGGTATGGGTTATGTTGTGTTTATGTAATGTGTGTGATAAGTAATGAACTATTTTCAACTTTATGTTTATCAAGATTTTAAATCCCGAATTTCGTAGTCACAAAGGGATAGTACATTAATTAAAGCGATATGTGCTTTATGTAAATATTCGATAAATGAATATGAATCTAAGTTTGAGAAATGAAACGAGTTTAATACATTAATCTTATGCAATAATGTTTAAAATGTAAAGGTATAATTTATGGTTTTATTTAACCGAGATAATGCCGCCAATTAATTCGAACTCGAAACCAAAGGGTAGAAGAATCTACTAATCTTTGGAGAACCACGCCCGTAATCGATGCAAAACTTTACAAACACGATGGCTCAAAGCTATGCAAACAGGAATACCAATTGCAGGAACCAACGGACAATCGTTGGCAAAATTCAAAGACTTCAAAGTCGTAGGACCACGAGAGTTGAGAGGATCGGTGACCCCATGAATCCTAGACATGGGTGGGTGAAATAAATAGAAAGGCGTTCATAATTTCTAGAGTAGATGAGGGCAAAAGACCGCTTTTGCCACTTATATGATAAAAGGGAGGCTAACTTTTGGTGGGAGGCAAATAAAACTAAAAGGCGAGAGAAGAAGAAATTACTTGGGATAGGTTTAAGGATTTATTTTTCGAAAACTATCTCTCTGTTAGTATGCAGTCTAGAATGGAGGTAAAATTCCTGGAGTTAAAACAGGAGAACATGACTGTTGCGGAGTATGTCGCGAAGTTTAATGAGTTGGCTAGGTTTGATCTACATCAAGTGAGTACAGAAGCTAGAAAAGCAAGGAGGTTTGAGCTGGGCTTAAAACCCTGGCTCTACAATAAGGTGGCAGTACTGCAAATAGATACTTTTGCTAGCACTCATGGAAAAGGTTATCATAGCTGAACAGGGAAGTGAGGCCATGAGCCCTCAACAACAAGGAGAAAAGAACAAGAGCAAGTCGAGGAGCATAGAAAGATAGAAAGTAGTAGTGGAAAATCGGGGTGAGAAGAGGATAAGGAATTTTTCAGTGGAATGTTCAAGAAGCAAGAAGGTACAAGAAAGCGGTAAGTGCAAAGGCAAGAACTACGGAAAGAATCACTCTGGCGAGTGTCTAAAGGGTAAGTTCGCGTGCTTATAAGTAAGGCAAGAGGGAGGTATCTCTCCCAACCGCCCCAACTCAAGGAAGATCGGTGGATGCTTTATATGCGGATCGATTTGAGCATCAAGAGAGGAACTGCCCAAAGAGGGAATGGAGGCGGGAAACATAACCACGGGGAGAAGCGGTGGTTCTTTAGCAACAACAGACCAAACTCAACCAAGTACTTCAACAAAAGCAACTCCGAGGGTCTACAACATGACGGTCCAGGATACGGTGGCGGTGGAAAGCATGAACTCCAGTCTTATGTGAATCACTTATATATCTTATATGTTTTTATATATATATATATATATATATATATATATATATATATATATATAGTAGGTAATTTTATAAAGAAATTTTGAGTTCTTTTAGAAATCAAATTTACGCCTAATCAAGTGTTATGAAGGATAGTTAAAGATCGATTCGATCAAGTATGATCGAGATCTACACATATGATTATATATGCTATGTACCCTTATGCTTATGAGTTTTAAAGCGGTGATTCCTGGGACGGAATCCTTATAAGGAGGTGAATGTAATAACCCGAGATTTCCTATATATAAAATAAATAAGAAATTTTATGATAATTTTTTTTTTTTTTTTTTATTTAATAGCGAGAATAAGTGAATGATAGATACAAATATATTTATTACTTGAAAAATTAGAAATAATTTTGGAATCATTAATTACTACAAATTATATTTTTATGGTAATTAATTTTCAGAAGCGTAAATGTTTTTATTAATTATTTTCCATGATAATATGTTTGGAAATAATATATGAAGTGATAATTAGAACTTATATAATATATATTTTATTATATGAATTGTTCGAATAATTAAATCAAGTATTTTAACTTGATATGCGAAAAAGAGAAGTCGGATATGAGATCCAAACCACGAATTGGGATTGTGATCAAGAGATGAGAATAATAATATTATATTATTGTTATAATGATTTTCTGAAGACAATAATTATGTCTCGTGTATACGCGGACATATATTATTGAGCAATGATTTGATTGATTAGGTCATAAACACAAGATCTTGTCTTTGTGAAACCCTAAACTCGATTATGAGAAATGGTGAGTAGGCATAATGTATATGAATTTTACTGTGTATATGAAAGTTACTATGTATAAGAATGTCGGTAATTAGAAGAAACCCTAATTACTGTTATATGTCGATAATTAGGACAAACCCTAATTATTACAACTCTAATCGGTTGAAGTTAGAGATCGTAATGACTGTGTTAGAACATACACAGATAATTAGAGAACGCTAATGGTCAATTAGAGACCCTAATTGATGACGTTAAGAAACCCTAATTAGAAAACCCTAATTTTCTATAGAAAACCCTAATTTTAAATTATCGGGTTTAATTACGATGTTATTGTATAAATGTTTTAATTTACCAAAGGATAGAAATTAATTGGTAAATGGTAAGAATTATAATCTAATGGTTAAATATTACATTTAATTGCCTTGTACAAAAATGCCCTTGAAATTATATGTGAAATGACCAAAATGCCCTTTTTGGTTATTTAGTGTATTATTACTTACATTGTTGATGGAATCTTGTAACAAAATGCCCAACATGCTTACCCTACCATGTTATCAGCTAGCAAACAATGGAATTATCCAAGTGTAGCATCCAATGTATCTATTATATTTTTTATATAGATTAAAGAGAGGGGAAATGCATTATTTTCATTAATTATGCTTTATTGCTACCACATGTCCACAAAATCCAACCATTCCATCTAGAAATCACCTATGGGCTGTAGTATTATCATCAATCAACCATTACAATCATTTCATACATTATTTTATGGATCCAAGAGAGAGAAATGTACCATTTTTGGCCTATTTATTCACAAGCACTTAGCTTCATTCTCTCAAGCTTAAACCTACGAAATTTCCTTACCATATCAGTCTATAATCAAGCCCCATTCACACCAATAACAAATCAGTAGCTAAAAATCCGAATCAAAGCTTAGAAAAGGTATAAACTCTAGCTTGATTTTTCTCAAACTTTTTGGTGTTAGATGTTATGTTTAAATGTTAAAACATGTTGATTATAGTGTCTAAGGATGATCTGGGTTGCTAGATGTTGATTACATAACATTTAGAAGCTCGGATTTGAAGATCTTCAAAATCTGAAAAATTTCATTTTTGTGTTCTGACAACAAATGTCAGAGGCTGTAGATCTCATTTTGTTAAGTGTTTTTTATGTTTAAAGCTTGTTATGTGTAGTCTGTCATGTTTTCTTTATTCTACAAAAGGAATCATGGTCATATCTGTTGTAGATTAGAAGTTATTGATGGTCAAACCACCATTGACCGAACTGCTCAAGAACTTTCTGGGTTTTCCAGAAATATTCAAGAACAGTTGTTGAGGTCACGTTTGACCGGCCTCTTTCTGTTAGATCTGTTGTTGTTATATGCTTTTTATGTAATAGAGTTGTAGTATTACATGTTATCTACAACTTAGAATCAATAGATCACTTAGATCAAACTCAAAATGAAAGATATAAAGATCCAAAGTACCTACACGATACATTTTTAAAATTCGGAAAACCGTAATTGATATGCAAACTTTGATGAGAGAGTTTGATGATTTATATCTTTGGTATTGTTAATGTTTAGACTTGAATCTTGATTTAATCATGTTCTCGTAAGTTGGACTACATGTACTTGACGTATAAAACACCTATATAACATGTACCGATCGACTGAATAAGACCACTAAGGTCGTTGACCGGTGTTGACGAAGTTTCGGGCAACCCGAAAACTCTGAAGAACACGCGTCGACAAGGTTTTCGTCAATTAGATCTCGAGATCTGTTGTTGTTTGGTTATAAAATTAGTGTATAGTTGTAGTATTACATTAGTACTACAACATTAAAGTTTTTACAAGCCCAGAAAACATTTAGATCATGGATTAAATCTCGGTCAAACTAGTAACCTTGTGGTCGACATGAAGATGCAGGCAACTCAAGAACACCTATATGACGGTTACGTCAGCTATTGGGGGCCTTTAATGACAGTTATTATTTTTATTTTTAGGAAATTAATTTAAAAATTAGAAAAAATTAGTTTTTAATTATTAAAAATACCAAATAAATTATGAAAAATTATTTTAAAGTCTGAAAAATAGTTTTTAACTATTTTGAGTATATTTAAAAAATATTTATTATTTTTGAATATAAAAGGTATTTAGTTATTTAATTATAATTTTAAATAAATGATTTAAAAATAGTTTTAATTCATGAAAAAAATGAAAAATTATTTTATGGTATAAGAAAATATTTTAAGTTATTTTCCATGACTTTTAATATTTTGTGATGAATTTCATTAATTAATTATATATTAATGATATTAAAGTTATTTAATGATTATATTAAATAATTTAGTTTTAAAATGATTTTAATATTATAAAAATCATTTTAAATGAAATTAAGGTATTTAAAAATATTTTAAGTTATAAAATATAACTTTTAATATTTAAAAGATAATTTCATTAATAACTTAACATTAATGATATTAAGATAATATTAATGACATTTAGTTTATTTAATAATTATTATTAAATAAATAGTTTAAAAATGGTTTTATTTATTTAAAAATCATTTAAATAGGATATTAAGGATTTAAAAATATTTTAAGTTATAATTAATGACTTTTAATATTTGGATGAATAGTACATTAATATTTATATATTAATGGTGATTATTTAAAAATAATTTTAATTGTTTTAAAAATCATTTAAGGGTAATATAAATGTTTTAAAAATAGTTTGAGTTATTATAAATAACTTTTATATTTTGGCAATGGTTTCATTAATAGTTTAATATAAATTAATTATTAATGATAATGGAATTATTTAATGTTTAAATTATTTAATTATGATTCCGATGTTTGAAAGTTATATCCGGTCAAACTAGCTGACTTGAGAACCGATTATGAAGTTATGAAGTTTTGAAAAACACCTATAGTAACAGTTATGTCACGATAGGCCCGTTAGTGACAGATTTGAATTATTTTAAATTTTTCAATTTCTGGAAAATTCGAAAATGATTAAAAGTAAAATCCGATATTCTGAGATGTTGAGGTATAGAATAAAAGTTTTAGACTCAATAATTACCTCGATAAAAAAGTTTGCAGATGCGCAAACAAATGTAAACCCTATAATAGAAAGAAAAGGCTTCTGTAAGAGCATGGATGAGATATTTGAAAAATGTATAAAAGTATAGATTATGAACTAAAAGTATGATCACTGCGATTATGTGATGACATGATTAGACTATGTCTCAATCGTAATAGAAGCGATTACTATGTGTTATGATATATTGTTCTAATCGAACGAATGATCTACTTATTGATAGGTTGTGATAAAGAGATAAAACCTAAGTTGAGATTTGTAATCAGCAAATCAGGTAAGTATCCTACCTTTGCATTTCCTTTATGCAATGGACATGAGTAAGAAGTTTCAGAATTATTCTATTTCGCATGCATTATATACGCTTTGATTATCAACATGTTAGCTCAAATATATATATTCGTTAAGTTGATTTCTAAATGGTTATACAAGTGTCCCCACTTGGATAATCATGACATTTATTCACATGTTGATACACCTTTGTCGATTACAGATATATATATATATATATATATATATATATATATATATATATATATATGTTGAATTACATATTATTGTTGAGCAAGATTAAAAACCTTCGGGTTTGGAACCAGGCATGTATGAACATCCCTATATGGGAAGATTTTTGTGCCCAAGGCGGATAGAGTGAGCGATGAATTTCGTTCAAGTTATGTAGTATTGATCAATACAGGGTACAACGGGGCTGATCACCCTTCGTGCCCGTAAGTTATAACGGTTTGCGGATGAATTTCTGCTAAACCTTTTCGAAAATGAAAAACAATGTTCATAGTATGTTTCTTAAACCCTATTCATGGGTGGAGCCTAATTTCAAGAAATTGAAAGAGAATTGTTATGTGAATTTTTTATCAGTACAGATTACTTCACAACTTTTGATTCGTTGTAGAAGTGTTATGGAAAGAGAATACTTTATATATTCTTTCAAATTTTATATATATAATTGCTATTACTTGTTGGGCACTCAAATGCTCATCCTTGCTTAAATTAAATGTTTTCGATTATGTATATGAGAAAACTCAAGGCTCGAGCACGAACAAAGGAAAAGGAAAGTCGATCGAATAAGTGTGTATTATGAGTTAATGGTTATAGTTGCATTGGTATCTATTCAAGTATTGTAAGGAATGTATTTGAAGGTCTCGTGCACAGGAAGTAAACTTTGATGTGGAAGTAAACTTTGATGTAAAATTAAGTTTGAATGTAATATTACTAAATTCAAATTTTTGAAATGGTAATGGAACTAGTTTGGGTTTCAATTAGGTTGGTATCAAAGCCATAAGCATGAATTTGCAAAGAGAAATGGTATCGTGACATCCCTTTAAAGGAGTTCGGGTTTCAAGTACGCAGTTAGTCGGTGACAAGTCGCTTGTGAGGTGCTTGGTTGGAATCACCAAGTGTCATGTTGGTATAGAGGTTATAAACGTTAGGAATGCAAAACCTAGGTTATAACCTTAGTAGAATGGAGGAAGAAAGTTAAGATAAGATATTCAAGGTGAACCATGAGACGAAGTACTCGGTGAGAAGTTATAGAATATGATGAGTTAAAGAGATCCATCAAGTTTTTTAGTGGTACTAAATAAAATATTACTTCATTTTATCGATGAACATATTTTATTTTTCAAGAATGATGTTGTCTCGTTTATTGTGGTCATAGGATGGATGACGAAAGTCAAGATAGTAATTCCTTGACCCAAGAGACGATGGACTCTAGCGAGAGAGTACACAGACGGTGAGATGATAAGAGATTTGATAGTTAGGAGCGACGACTTAAAGGTTTAGAGTTGAAAGCAAGTGGAGGCACGTAATCGTACTCTCCAGATTTGAGCAAAAGACAAAGGACGCCGCTCACCGAACACGAGATAGAATTAAGCCGAGAGTTACGAGGAGGTTGGAGAGAGAGATCTGAGATAGACGGTTGAAGGTTGAGATAGAAGCCAAAGACACCAAGATATATACCTTGGAGCAAGCTATAGACATCGCCTTTATGCGATTCGATGCGAAGTGGATGGAGCGCTTTCGGCGAGAGAGAGATAGGCGGCGTTGATGAAATTGAATAAATTTATCGTCAAACAAAATAAGAGACAACGTATATAAAACTCTTGATTGTTGTGTGTATATATACTATATGCTAATCGGGGTAACTTATGTATGTAGATGTCGGGTGAGAAAGATATGTGGAATAAAAGGATCGAGGTCCATACCCCAGAGCTAATATCAAGGCCAACAATTTGAAATAGAAGCTTACGAGGAACCCAAATCGGACGACGAGGTGGCTATAGTGGAAAACGTAGTATCGAGATCCGAAATGGTGGATTTGATAGATAGTGATTCGAGACACTAAAGTTGAAGCCGCTCAACATCATCAGCGGAGGTGCAGGATCTGGAGAACAAGGTTCTTCTATTTGGAAAGGTCATGGGAGATAGAGACGTTGCTTAATATCCAATGCGTCAAGCAAGAAACAATGAAAGAGCGGGATAAGCTCAAAATCCAAATTGACCGGATGGGAGCCTCAAGCAACACTTCGTAATGCGACTCAGAGGTAAGGGAAAAAGAAAGATAGAAGATCCTGACTTAGGAAAACCTGATAAGAAGAAAGGGAAGAAGATATGTTATATTTGCGGTTGTGAGGGACATACATCTCCTCGTTGCCCCAACTATAAGCAAGGTGGATGTTTTAATTGTGGAATGGAGGGACATCGAGCGAATGAATGTCCGAGAAGAAAAGCTTGGTAAATAAGTGGTATGGGTTATGTTGTGTTTATGTAATGTGTGTGATAAGTAATGAACTATTTTCAACTTTATGTTTATCAAGATTTTAAATCCCGAATTTTCAGAGTCACAAAGGATATTCATTAATTAAAGCGTTATGTGCTTTATGTAAATATTCGATAAATGAATATGAATCTAAGTTTGAGAAATGAAACGAGTTTAATACATTAATCTTATGCAATAATGTTTAAAATGTAAAGGTATAATTTATGGTTTTATTTAACCAGATAATGCCGCCAATCCGTCGAACTCGAAACCAAAGGGTAGAAGAATCTACTAATGCTGGAGAACGACAGCCAGAATTGATGCAAAACTTTACAAACATGATGGCTCAAAGCTATGCAAAGAGGAATACCATTGCGAGGAACCAACTGGATAATCGCTTGGCGAAATTCAAAGACTTCAAAGTCAGTAGGACCACCGAGTTCGAGAGGATCGGTGACCTGCGCAGAAGCCCGGACATGGGTGAACGAAATAGAAAAGGCGTTCATAATTACTAGAGTAGATGAGGGGCAAAAGACCGCTTTTCCACTTATATGATAAAAGGGAGGCTAAATTTTGGTGGGAGGCAAATAAAAACAAAGGAGGAGAAGAAGAAATTACTTGGGATAGGTTTAAGGATTTATTTTTCAAAACTATCTCTCTGTTAGTATGCGATCTAGAATGGAGGTAAAATTCTCGGAGTTAAAATAGGAGAACATGACCATCATGAGTATGTCATGAAGTTTAATGAGTTAGCTAGGTTTGATCCACATCAAGTGAGTCTGAAGCTAGAAAACAAGGAGGTTTGAGCTGGGCTTAAAACCACGGGCTCTGATAAGGTGGCGATCTGCAAATAGATACTTTTGCAAAGACTCATGGAAAAGGTTATCATATTTGAGCAGGAAGTGAGGCCATGAGCCTCTACAACAAGGAGAAAAAGAACAAGAGCAAGTCAGGAGGAGCAGTGAAGATAGAAAGTAGTAGTGGGAATCGGGGTGAGAAGAGAATAAGGAATTTTTCAGGGAATGTTCAAGTGAAGCAGGAAGGTACAAAGAAGCAGGTAGTGCAGCGCAAGAACTACGGAAAGAATCACTCTGGCGAGTGTCTAAAGGGTAAGTTCGTGTGCTATAAGTGCGGGCAAGAGGGTCATATCTCTCCCAACTGCCCCAACTCAAGGAAGATCGGTGGATACTTCATATCGGATCGATGTTGAGCATCAGTGAGGAACTCTGCCCAAAGAGGGGAATGGAGGCAGGAAACATAACCATGTGAGGGAGAAAACAATGGTTCTTTAGCAACAACAGACCAAACTCAACCAAGACCCAACAAAAGCAACTCCGAGGGTCTACAACATGACGGTCCAGGATACGGTGGCAGCTGGAAACAGAACTCCAGGTGCTATGTGAATCACTTATATATCTTATATGTTTTCCTATATATATATATATATATATATATATATATATATATATATAGTAGGTAATTTTATAAAGAAATTTTGAGTTCTTTTAGAAATCAAACTTCTGCCTAATCAGAGTGTTATGAAGAATAGTTAAAGATCAGTTCGATCAAGTATGATCGAGGTCTACATACAATAATTATATGCTATGTACCTTTATGCATATGAGTTTTAAAAGTGGTGATTAGGGATGGAATCCTTATAAAGGAGGTGAATGTAATAACCCGAGATTTCCTATATATAAAATAAATAAGAAAATTTTGCGATATTTTTTTTTTTTTATTTAATGACGAGAATAAGTGAACGATAGATACAAATATATTTATTACTTGAAAAATTAGAAATAATTTTGGAATCATTAATTACTACAAATTATATTTTTATGGTAATTAATTTACAGAAGCGAAATGTTTTTATTAATTATTTTCCATGATAACATGATTGGAAATAATATATGAAGTGATAATTAGAACTTATATAATATATATTTTATTATATGAATTGTTAGAATATTTAAATCAAGTATATTAACTTGATATGCGAAAGAGAAGTCGATATGAGATCCAAACCACGAATTGGGATTGTGATCAAGAGATGAGAATAATAATATTATATTATTGTTATAATGATTTACTGAGACAATAATTATGTATTTGTGTATATATGAGACAGATATTATTGAAGCAATGACGGTCAATTAGGTCATAAAGACAAGATCTTGTCTTTGTGAAACCCTTAAACTCGATTATGAGAAATGAGAGTAAGTAATCGTATGTATATGAAGTTTCTTTGTGTATGAAAGTTACTATGTATAAGAATGTCGGTAATTAGAAGAAACCCTAATTACTAT
This sequence comes from Panax ginseng, assembly GCA_020205605.1. Classification (NCBI taxonomy): domain Eukaryota; kingdom Viridiplantae; phylum Streptophyta; class Magnoliopsida; order Apiales; family Araliaceae; genus Panax; species Panax ginseng. The sequence continues at coordinate 23,115,236 of CM035149.1, forward strand.
TTTTTTACTGTCGATAATTAGGACAAACCCTAATTATTACAACCCTAATCGGTTGAAGTTAGAGATTGTAATGACCGTGTTAGAACATACACAGATAATTAGAGAACCCTAATGGTCAATTAGAAACCCTAATTGATGACGTTAAGAAACCCTAATTAGAAAACCCTAATTTTCTATTGAAAATCCTAATTTTAAATTATCGGGTTTAATTACGATGTTATTGTATAAATGTTTTAATTTACCAAAGGATAGAAATTAATTGGTAAATGGTAAGAATTATAATCTAATGGTTAAATATTACATTTAATTGCCTTGTACAAAAATGCCATTGAAATTATATGTGAAATGACCAAAATGCCCTTTTTGGTTATTTAGTGTATTATTACTTACATTATTGATGGAATCTTGTAACAAAATGCCCAACATGCTTACCTACCATGTTATCGGCCTAGAAAACAATGGAATTATCCAAGTGTAGCATCCAATGTATCTATTATATTTTTTATATAGATTAAAGAGAGGGAAATGCATTATTTTCATTAATTATTCTTTATTGCTACCACGTGTCCACAAAATCCCGGCCATTCCATCTAGAAATCACCTATGGAACGGGTAGTAGATACCATCAATCACCCATTACAATCATTTCATACATTATTTTATGGATCCAAGAGAGAGAAATGTACCATTTTTGGCCTATTTATTCACATGCACTTAGCTTCATTCTCTCAAGCTTAAACCTATGAAATTTCCTTACCATATCAGTCTATAATCAAGCCCCATTCACACCAATAACAAATCAGTAGCCAAAAATCAGAATCAAAGCTTAGAAAAGGTATAAACTCTAGCTTGATTTTTCTCAAACTTTTTGGTGTTAGATGTTATGTTTAAATGTTAAAACATGTTGATTATAGTGTCTAAGGATGATCTGGGTTGCTAGATGTTGATTCCATAACATTCAGAAGCTCGGATTTGAAGATCTTCAAAATCTGGAAAATTTCATTTTTGTGTTCTGACAACAAATGTCAGAGGCTGTAGATCTCATCCTGTTAAGTGTTTTTGATGTTTAAAGCTTGTTATGTGTAGTCTGTCATGTTTTCTTTATTCTACAAAAGGAAACATGGTCATATATCTGTTGTAGATTAGAAGTTATTGATGGTCAAACCACCATTAATCGAATCGCCAAGAAACTTTCGGGTTTTCGAAATATTCAAGAACAGTTGTTGAGGTCACGTTTGACCGGCCTCTTTCTGTTAGATCTGTTGTTGTTATATGCTTTTTATGTAATAGAGTTGTAGTATTACATGTTATCTACAACTTAGAATCAATAGATCACTTAGATCAAACTCAAAATGAAAGATATAAAGATCCAAAGTACCCTACACGATCTGTTTTAAAATTCTGGAAAACCCAGAATTGATATGCAAACTTTGACTGAGAGTTTGATGATTTATATCTTTGGTATTGTTAATGTTTAGACTTGAATCTTGATTTAATCATGTTCTCTGTAAGTTGGACTACACAGCCCGACGTATAAAACACCTATAACATGTACCGATCGACCAGAATAAGACCACTAAGGTCGTTGACCAGTGTTGACCAGAAGTTTCTGGGCAACCCAGAAACACGAAGAACACGTCTGACAAGGTTTTCTGTCAATTAGATCTCACAGATCTGTTGTTGTTTGGTTATGAAATTAGTGTATAGTTGTAGTATTACATTAGTACTACAACATTAAAGTTTTTACAAGCCCAGAAAACATTTAGATCATGGATTAAATCTCGGTCAAACTAGTAACCTTGTGTGATCGACATGAAGATCTTGGCGACTCAAGAACACCTATAATGACAGTTACTCGCCGCTATAGGGGCCTTTTAACGACAGTTATTATTTTTATTTTCCGGAAATTAATTTAAAAATTAGAAAAAAATTATTTTTAATTATTAAAAATACCAAATAAATTATGAAAAATTATTTTAAAGTCGAAAAATAGTTTTAACTATTTTGAGTATATTTCAAAAATATTTAGTATTTTGGAATATAAAGGTATTTATTTATTTAATTATAATATTAAATAAATGATTTAAAAATAGTTTTAATTCATGAAAAATCATGAAAAATTATTTTATCGTATAAGAAAATATTTTAAGTTATTTTCCATGACTTTTAATATTTTGTGATGAATTTCATTAATTAATTATATATTAATGATATTAAAGTTATTTAATGATTATATTAAATAATTTAGTTTAAAAATGATTTTAATATTATAAAAATCATTTTAAATGAAATTAAGGTATTTAAAAATATTTTAAGTTATAAAATATAACTTTTAATATTTAAAAGATAATTTCATTAATAACTTAATATTAATGATATTAAGATAATATTAATGACATTTAGTTTATTTAATAATTATTATTAAATAAATAGTTTAAAATGGTTTTATTTATTTAAAAATCATTTAAAGAGGATATTAAGGATTTAAAAATATTTTAAGTTATAATTAATGACTTTTAATATTTGGATGAATAATACATTAATATTTATATATTAATGGTGATTATTTAAAATGATTTTAATTGTTTTAAAAATCATTTAAGGGTAATATAAATGTTTTAAAAATAGTTTGAGTTATTATAAATAACTTTTATATTTTGACAATGGTTTCATTAATAGTTTAATATAAATTAATTATTAATGATAATGGAATTATTTAATGTTTAAATCATTTAATTATGATTAGATGTTTGAAAGTTATATCCAAATTCAAACTAAGTGACTTGAGAACCGATTATGAAGTTATGAAGTTTTGAAAAACACCTATAGTAACAGTTATGTCACGATAGGCCCGTTAGTGACTGATTTAAATTATTTTAAATTTTTCAATTTCTGGAAAATTCAAAAATGATTAAAAGTAAAATGTTTGATATTTCTGAGATGTTGAGGTATAGAATAAGAGTTTTAGACTCAATAATTACCGATAAAGTCAGTTGCCGATGCATAAACAAATGTAAGACCCTATAATAGAAAAGAAAAGGTTTCACGTAAGAGCATGGATGAGATATTTTAAAAATGTATAAAAGTATAGATTATGAACTAAAAGTAGTATGATCACTGCGATTATGTGATGGCGTGATTAGACTATGTCTTACAATCGTAATAGGCGATACTATGTGTTATGATATATTGTTCTAATCAAACGAATGATCGATTATTGATAGGTTGTGATAAAGAGATAAAACCTGAGTTGAGATTTGTAATCAATTGAATCAGCAAGTATCCTACCTTTGTATTTCCTTTATGCAATGGACACGAGTAAGAAGTTTTAATTATTCTATTCATGCATGATTATACGCTTTGATTATCAACATGTTAGCTCAGATATATATTATGTTAAGTTGATTTCTAAATGGTTATACAAGTGTCCCCACTTGGATAATCATGGCATTTATTCACATGTTGATACACCTTTGTCGATTACGTATATATATATATATATATATATATATATATATATATGTTGAATTACATATTATTGTTGAGCAAGATTAAAACCTTGGGTTTGGAACCGTGCATGTATGAACATCCCTATATGGGAATATTTTTGTGCCCAAGTGGATAGAGTGAGCGATGAATTTCGTTCAAGTTTATGTAGTATTGATCAATACAGGTACTGTGGGGCTGATCACCCTCCGTGCTCGTAAGTTATGAATGATTTTCTATGGATGAATTTTCGCTAAACCTTTTCGAAAATGAAAAAAATGTTCATAGTATGTTTCTTAAACCCTATTCATGGGTGGAGCCTAATTTCAAGAAATTGAAAGAGAATTGTTATGTGAATTTTTATCAAGACAAATTACTTCACAACTTTCGATTCGTTGTAGAAGTGTTATGGAAAGAGAATACTTATATTCTTTCAAACTTATATATATAATTGCTATTACTTCTTTGGGCACTCAAATGCTCATCCTTGCTTAAATTAAATGTTTTCAAGATTATGTATGAGCAGCTTAGAAGGCTCGAGAAGCACGAACAAAGGAAAAGGAAAGGTGATCGAATAAGTGTGTATTATGAGTTAATGGTTATAGTTGCATTGGTATCTATTCAAGTATTGTAAGGAATGTATTTGAAGGTCTCAGACACAGGAAGTAAACTTTGATGTATGTAAATTAAGTTTGAATGTAATATTACTATTGTATTATTCACTTATAGAAATGGTATATGAAACCTTTGAGTTCGGGTTTCAAGTACACCCGGATTTGGGGGAAGCGCCTGTGTTGGTATCAAAGCCATAAGCATGAATTTGCAAAGAGCCCCGAACCTTTATCTGGTGACATCCTTTAAGGAAGCAAGCCGCATTTCAGTAAGGGGCCTTGAAGTAAGTCGGTGGCAAGTTGATAGTAAGTACCCTTGTGAGGTGCTATGGTTGGAAGCACCATGAGTGTCACAGGTTGGTATCAAAGTTGTAGGTTATAAATGTTAGGAATGTGAAACCTAGGTTATAACCTTAGTAGAATGGAGGACGAAAGTTAAGATAGATATTCAGTGAACCATGAGACGAAGTACTCTGGTGAGAAGTTATCAGATATGATGAGTTGAAGAGATCCATCAAGTTTTAGCTGTACTGAATAAAATATTCCTTCATTTTATCGATGAACATATTTTATTTCGGTACTGATGTTGTCTCGTTTATTGTGGTCATAGGATGGATGACGAAAGTCAAGATAGTAATTCCTTGACCCAAGAGACGATGGACTCTAGCGAGGAGTACACAGACAGTGAGATGATAAGAGATTTGATAGTTAGGAACGACGACTTAAAGGTTAGAGCTGAGCAAGCGGAGTTGAATTATCCACTTCAAAATTGATAATTATCCACTTGCATTTAAAAATTGATAATTATCCACTTATATAATTTTAATTATTTTTAATATAAAATCTAAAACAGACGAGGACATCATTTTAAAACGTTAGCCACGTAAGTTGAGTTGTTAATTATTTGGACGGAAAATTATAAAATCACTTGTTTGAAATATTTTTTCAATTTAGTAATATAAATGTAACAAAAAAAAGTTTGAGTAACCACAATGAAAACCGAGCCCTACTATGGTGACCAAAAAATCAATTAACCCCATGTACACTGCATAAAAAGAACATAATGCTAAAAAATTAAATTAATTAATGGTGGCTGCTCTGCTTAACTACAGAAACTTGCTAGTTGCTGTAATGAAGATGGAATAACAGAGTTCATGAAGGATAAAGCAAATCCAACTATAAAGCTTAAGGGTCTTCCCAAATTTCAAAAAAATTATATCTTTATTTATTTTTAAATGTTTTTCTTGGTCTGTCAATACTTGTTGTATAAGTTCTGATATTTCTTTGTTTTCTAGCTGTTCGGGAGGGTTTTACCGACCTTCGTGTGGGCCAAAGGCCTGACATTTAGAATTGCTTTACGAGGTCATTGAGCTGAACCAATGGAAAGGATGGTGGTGTTGTGTCGACGTCCAAAGTCATTTAGGGGAATAACACGTGACTCGTCAGTATGGAGTTCGGGTCAGACCTTCGAGTCTTTTGCCAAGCAAGCTTGATTTGATGGTGGGGTTGTTTGGGCTCGCAGTGGGCTCTCTGTGTCTGAGAGTTCAGGATCCTAATCATAATTGAATAAGGTAACTCCAAAGGTAGTGGTTGGATTGGATTCCACTTGCACCTTTTAATGAGATTGTGTTGGACCCAAGTTATGGTAACTATCATGACTAGGAGCCCTAATCCAACTCGGAGAAGGATTCTAAGGTGGAGAGATACTATAAATATAAGGCCAAGGTTACAATTAACAAGTAATACATACTTTTGAGCACTAAACACTTAGCCTCCATTGTTAAACCTTGTAACGGCTTGTACTTATTCTTACACCGAAGCTATCCCCCGGCGGCACAAGCCGTCAAGCTTCTGTGTGACCTATTATTGTGCAGGTTCTAGCGCGTGGATTCTATGATTGGACGCACCGACGAAACTTGGCATTAACATTGGCGCTAGAAGGAGGGGCTTTAGTGTTCTTACAATCACAGTCAGACTTTTTCGGTAAGAGGCAATGGCGAGCGTGGAGTATGTTGTCTTTGACAACGAAAAGGCTAAAACACACCAGACCACCCAGGTGAGGGGTTTGATCGAGGGATGATTGGGTTCCGAATCCGGGGAGATCGGTGAACCGCCTCTTTCCCTCATGAAGACTCTTCCACGACGACGCCAATTACTTCAACCAAAGCTAGTCAGGCCGACGATAATCACTCACGGGCGCTTGAGGTACATGGAAAAAGCTGAGGCAAGGGCAGTCGAGATCAGAGGGAATTCATTCTGCAGAAAAAGATGCAGCAGAACAAGGACGCCATGATGGCCCTACGCCTTCAGCAAGAGGAGCTCGAACAGCAGATGGCTAACATGGCCGGAGAACAGGAGGCATCCTCAAAGAGGCATAGGCATCGGGGCCGATCTCGGTCACCCCGACGGAGAGAGGCGAATAAGGAAAGGAGTATGCATCGAAACCGCTCGAGGGATGGCCGAAGCCAGAGAAGGAACCGATCAGCAGAGTGACGATCAGAACATCCAGGCAGTTCGGGACTGAGGAGGAGGGACGAGACTCCGGAACACGGGCGAGACAGACCCCGATCGTCCCCCCATAAAGGAGAGTCCGACCCCCTCGCTCAAAGGGTGGCAGAATTGGAAAAATTACTGTTGGCAAAAGAATCGGACGGGATGCCATCACCGCATAGGGTTGCGCTTTTCTCATCGGGAGATCAATCAGAGACGGTGACCCCAAAAGGAAGATGCCCCTGATGGAGACCTACAATGGGATGGGGGATCCGTATGACCACTCAGACGGGTATGATAGGCTGATGACATACTACGGGCATTCGGATGCTGCCAAGTGTCATATATTCGCAACAACCTTGAAAAAGAGCGCCCGGGAGTGGATGGGAACCTTGGTGACGGGATCAATTAATTCATGGAATGATCTTCGGGAGAAATTCCATGCTCGGTTCGGGAGTAATAATAGGCGGGGAAAGATCAGAGCCTCCCTCATGCAGGTCAGACAGAAACTAGATGAAAGTCTGGGACAATACGTCAAGAGGTTCCGAGAGGCTGTGGGGTCGGCGGCAGAATTAAACTCCCCACAAGCCCTGGGCTTCTTCATAACTGGTTTAGACATTGGGAAGTCAAAGAATTTGATGAAAGATTTGGTGATCAACCCTCCGGCAGACTTGATAGAAGCTTTCCACCGAGCCGAGGGACATATTGCAATAGAGGAGGCGATGGGAAACTTCAAACCCTGCTCTCAATCCTACGAGAAACCTAGGGATCAGGATAAATAGAATTTTCAATAGACAGCTAGGGGAGGTCAGATAACTATGGTAAGAAAAGCTATACTGGCGAAGATGCGAAATAAGCCCTTTTTCGAACCATGCCCAGTGATCCCGAAGCCTGAGAAGAGGGGTCGGAACAGATATTGTGCATATCATCAGTCTCGGGGGTATACGACGGAGGAATGCAATAACCTGAAAGATCTGATAGAGAAGAACGTCCAGAATGGGCAACAGTGGTAAAAAGATGTAATTCTGGTCGAGAAGGTTCGGAGGCCAAGGAGAGAACATGGAACCAACACGGAAACACAACAAGCAACTGCACTCCACAAGCCTGAGGAATGATTGATGTGATTTCGGGCGGGTCGGTAGGGCGTGTAACCGGAAGGAAGAGGAGCGGTCATCTCGAGGCCGTATTGTCGTAGCAAGTTCATCACCTTGAAAGGATAGGGCCTATTCAGGGGTATCGATCTCATTTTTGGACGAAGACTACCCTGCCGACCATATCGAACCACATGATGGGGCATCGGTAATAATAAATGACCTGGTCGGGCAGTTGACATGAAAAGAATGATGATCGATAACGGGTCCTCGGTGGACATACTCTACACACATGCCTATCAGAAGATGGATCTGGGAGGAAAGAAAATGGAATTGGGAGGAGAGGGTCCATTATACGGTTTCAGTGGCAACCCGGTGCATGTGTCAGGTACGATAGAGCTACCATCATCGGTTTCTAAGACAAATTCTCGTAAAGCAAAAATAATGGTAAATTTTTTTGTAGTACAAGTGGATTCGAACTACAACGCCATATTGGGAAGGCCGACATTAGCAGCATTACAGGCAGTGTCGTCTATACCTCACTTCAAAATTAAGTTTCCTATACCGAACGGGATCGGGGAGTTAAAAGGTGATTTGGACATTGCCCGAAGGTGTTATCAGAATACTTTGATTTCCTCAGGGGTCGGGGTCGGCAAACAGAAACAAACAATGGCCATCGAGATAGAGCTATTCACCGAGAGCAGCACTGAACCCATGGCACTGCCGACAGAAGAGACATAAGATATGGAATTGATACCAGGGAATCTGGAAAAACTGATCAAAATTGGGGCAGGATTAATGTAAGCCACTAACAATGTGTCCGGTGGACTTGCTTGGTGTATGCCGATATCTTGGCGTGGGAGCCTAGTGATATTCCGAGTAAGTAACGAATCCAGAAGGCCGCATAAACCGCATATATAGACTAAAAGGAAACCAAAGGATGAGAAAAGAAGGATCTTTGCCCCGGAAAGGCAGAAGATCATAGATAAAGAGATCACTAAACTACTGGAGGCGGGGTTCATCTTCGAGATCGACTATCCTGAATGGCTGGCGAATGTGGTTTTGGTTCAGAAGCAAAATGGGAAGTGGAGGTTGTGCATCAACTACATGGATCTGAATAAAGCATGCCCAAAAGACTTATATCCTCTACCCAACATAGACCAGCTTATTGATGCCACTTCGGGGTATGGAATGTTAAGTTTCATGGACGTTTTCTCGGGATATCACTAAATCTCGATGCACAAGGATGATATCCCGAAGACTAGCTTCATCACTCATCGGGCTATATATGCGTATTGGAAGATGACCTTCGAATTACTGAACGCGGGGACAACTTATCAACGGATGATGAACTTCGTATTCATAAAACAGCTAGGTCAGAGTATGGAAGTGTACGTGGACGACATGATCGTAAAAAGCATGTCAGTCCGGGATCATTTGGAAGACCTAGAAGACTGCTTCGAAACAGTAAGGCAACACAAACTGAGACTGAACCCGACCAAATGTACGTTCGGTTTGGGCTCAGGAAAGTTCTAGGATACTTGGTCAGCAAAAGGGGAATCGAAGCCAACCTAGAGAAGATTTCGGCGATCTTAGATATGAAATCTCCAAAGACATTCAAAGATGTGCGAGAGGTTGTGGTAGGATAGTTGACTTCGAGAGATTCGTGTCAAGGTCACCGAAGAAGATGTTTACCCTTTTTGACACTCTCAAGGGTCCAAAGAATGATAAGAGCTTCGGTGGACTTGAAGATGCCTGAAGACGCGTCCAAGGATCAAGAAATATCCGAGTTCTAAGACCGCTTATTGATGAAACCGATCCTTCCGGAACCTTTATATTTATATTTGGCGGCAATGAGCCCGATGGAAATAGGGGGCGACTGCACGTGATAAGGAGGAAGAAAGCGCTTCTCGGTATACTCATACCACGTACTCGGGACGTAGAGATCGATACACCGAACTCGAAAAGTTCTTTATGCCTTGATAATTGCCAGTAGGAAGCTCAGACACTATTTCCAAGGTCAGCTAATAGTGGTATACATGGACCAGCCGTTAAAGAAGATTTTGCATAAGCCAAAGGTATCAGGTCGGTTGGCCACTTGGGCGATGGAATTAACACAGTTTGCAATAGAATACCATCCCCGGATGACAATCAAAGGGCAGGCCTTAGCAGAATTCGTGGTAGAGTGTTCCTTTACAGAGTCAGACGTAAGCATAGTGGCCGAAACCCAACAAGGGCAGACCTCATAGACATTATACGTGGATGGATTAGTAACTTTAAATGTCAGTGGGGCGGGGGTCATTCTGACAAGTCCCGAAGGGTTCAAGGTACATCAGGCCATACGATTTCAGTTTAAGGCCACAAATAACGAAGCAGAGTACGAGGCCATCCTAGCAGAAATACGGTTAGCCCGAAGCTTGGAGGTATAGAAGTTAGTCATCTACAGTGATTCGCAGCTGGTGGTCAAGCAGCTGTTGGGTGAGTATGAGGCTCGGGGGGAAAGAATGTCGAAGTACCTGGCCGAAGTAAAGGATAAGTTTGCATACTTCTCATCGCACAGTTGTCAGGGGGTGGATCGGTCAGATAATACGATAGCAGATGCCCTAGTAAGATTGGAAACCACCGAAGCAAGCTCCTTCAATGGATCGGTATACCTGGAGGTCTTAGAACGGCTCAAGTGTTCAAGATGTAATGCTAGCTCTTGCATCGACTTGATCATTGCTCACGCCTTATATTTCCTACTTGGCAGACGGGGTTCTACCTTCAGATCGAATCCTTGCGAGAAAAATTAAGCATCGAAGCTCAAATTTTGTACTCATTAACGGAGATCTGTACCGAAGGGCTTTTAGTTCTCCCTTACTCAAATGTTTAACCCCGTCAGATACACACTTTGGGAAGTACATGAAGGGATCTATGGGGATCACATGGGGGCCAAGTCACTGGCACACAAGATTTTGAGGCAGGGGTATTATTGGCCGACTATTTATACGGAGGCCAAGGAATTCGTCCGAAGGTGTCCCAAATGTCACCAACAAAGACCATCCCACATCACCTCCCAAGAGTTGTATTCGATCCCTATCCCCGATTCCCTTTGCTGTTTGGGGAATCGACATCCTAGGGCCTCTGCCGAATGCCAAGGGACAAGTTAGCTTTGTGATCGTGGCTATCGACTATATGACAAAGTGGGTCGAAGCCAAACCACTGCAGAAGATCACCGAGCAAGAATGCCTAAAGTTTTTCAAAGAAGGAGTGGTTTATCATTTTGGTATCCCGATGGCAGTGGTCTCCGATAATGGCAAACAGTTTGTGGGATCTAACTTCGAAGGTTTTATGAAAGAGTTGGGAATTCAGCACCGCAAGACTTCAGTCGCCCACCCTCAATCGAATGGTTAAGTAGAAGTGACCAACCGAACCCTGCTCAACGGAATTAAAAGAAGGTTGGATGAATTGAAGGGTCGGTGGCCCGAAGAGCTACTATCTATTTTATGGGCATACCGGACTACTTCGAGGACTACAACTGGGGACTCTCCGTTTTGACTGGCATACGGAACCGATGCACTCATACCAGTCGAGATCGGGTCCCCTATTCTTCGAGTAAGTCAGTATAAAGAACTATACAACGACGAAGGTTTAAAAATAAATTTGGATCTACTGGAAGAAGTTCGGGACTCAGCTGTGATGAGGCTGGCTATCTATCGCCAATGTAATGTACCGACACTATAATCGGAAGGTGAAGCCAAGGAGGTTTGCATGAGAGATTTGGTCCTCCCGAGTTTGGAGGCATCAACCCCCGAACAACGACAAGTTAATGCCTAACCGGGAGGGACCTTATGAGGTGGTAGAGGTGCCAAACCAGTACATACTGAACTTGAGCAATGGATGGTTTGGAAGTAAAGAATACATGGCATGCTGGAAGACTTAAAAATTTTTACCAGTAATAGTTATGTCATTCTTTTCTTTATCCATGTAACCTTTCAATCTTAAATGAAATAAATTAAAGTTTTCTTTGGAGATGCTTAACTTCATCTATATTCATACAACTCTTAGTACTCGAACGGACAAACTTCGGACACAATCCGATCAGAAGGTTCGGAAAGACACCACTGGTCGAGATAAGTCATGAGTATAACTGACCGAGAAAACTGTAAATTTTTTATTCAGACAAGCTTAGCGCATTATCCGATCAAGAGGTTCGAAAAGATACTACTGATCGAGATAAGTCATAAGCATAACTGATTACAAAGATTTATGGACAAAATACTCTATTTCATTTATACTTGAAAATTTTTACAAAGCCCGATCGCTTACGATTCGGGCGAAGTAAAAATAAAAAGGAAAATGAAAAAGTACAAAAATTACAAGTCCTAACAATATCTATTCGGGAGGTGCGTCATCTTCGGCTTTAGATTCTTCGTCGGAGGAATCAAGGATGGAGGCATCGAGCCCAGTAACGGTCAGTTTAGCCCGAGCCTTCTCACGATAAGCTTCATACCCATCACCAAACTGGGCCATGACCTTCTCATTCAAAGCGTCTGACTCTTTGAATTCGATAATGACTTGCTGCTGGGCCTCAGCGATCTTCTCGGGGAAAGTGTTGATGGTGGCTGTTAAATCATTGTTCGCTCAGATCACTTGCATCATTTTGACATGCATCTCGGAGAACTTCTCGGTGATGGCGTCAACAACTTTCTCCCGATCCTTGACGTCCCCATATAGGCGATCCCTCTCCTCCAGAAGTATTGCATATTTCTTTTCGAGCTCCTCAGAATGGTGTTTAGCTCGGGATGCCTTATTTCGGGTCTCGGCATGGAGATCCCGCTCCTTCTTCTGGTCAGCTTACAGGCCACCAACCTCTGCTTCGAGCAGTTGCACGTCCATCCTTAGCTGAACCTCCTTTTTCGTGGATTGGGCCAGGGGAGGGATGGCTCGTGTAAGAATGGCATTGGCCTACAGCAAACACATACATCAGAAATTGAAGTAAAAACACAAGTTTACAACAGCAAGATAAAGTTTACTCTAAGTTACTTGACACTGAGCCCGAACGTAGGCTACTAGGTACTCCTCGGAAGAGAATCCCTTAAACCGTTCGTCATCGCCTGAAAGCTTAAAGTGATCGAACAGATTGAACGGGAATACTTCCGAGGGACTTTTAGGCCAACAAGTGGTTGGCGAACTGTGGGAGGAGCTTGGTCCGGAGATAGGGGTGGCTACGATGTTGAATTGGCCACAACAATCGGGCATTAAATTTGTTGTGGTTCGTGGTCTTGGTGAGTCAGCGGTTTTTGGATCGAGGTTCGAGAGGAGCCTCTTTGGTGTCCTCTGAGTCCTCGATCACCTCGATTTGAGAAGGAGGTGGCGGAAGGTTCGGCTTCGGGAGAGTTGACGAGACGACCGTGGTGGGAACTTTGGAGGCCGGCTTGGAAGATATTTTGGACTTCTTCAACAGAGCCGCCTTCTCCGCTCGACTCATCTTTAACGCCACCTTGTGGCCTGGCTCTGGGAAGTTGGGGCTCGATGTGGATCCCACCAACAGCTCGGTGATGGGGATGGTTTCTTCTTCAGCCGCCTCGTTGGTGATCGGGAGGCAAATTGGTTCAATTGTGATGGGAAGAGGAGTTAAGGACTCAGCGGCTCCATCGGGTTTGAAAATCGTCACTGCACAGAAACAAACGGGTTAAGTCATAAAACACATGAGAAGAAAAAAGAGAAAATAAGAGTGAAATTGTTCGGTCAGCAGGGAGACACTTACAGCCGTGTTTGTATAACCAGGCCTTGTTGGATAGAACTGCCAGACTCCAATCGGTCTTGCTCCACCTTTTATAAAAAAATTTGAAGGCGTCGGCTCTATCCTTCGGGAACTTGGACACCTTAGCCACGGGGTCCTCAGGATGGGCCCATTGAGGGAGCAGTCGGAGGTCGGTTCCCCTGGCGAAGAACCACTTGTCATGCCAACCTTTGTTGCTCGAAGGGGTCTTGACGGGAGCGGTTCAGGTGGGTCTTTTATTTAATTGCTTCAAACCAGGCTCTTTCGACCCGGTTACAGTGAATAGGGCAAAGAAAAAGTCGAGATCTGGAGTGATCCCGATCTCTTGACACAAGGCAATAAAAGAAACTAAATGGATGTATGAGTTTGGCACCAGTTATGCGAACCCGATCCCCGCAAAACAGAGGAAGACAGAGATGAATTCATGAAGAGGATACCGAACCCCATATTTTAGAAGGTATAGGGGGACGGCCACCCATTCGCCTTCGGGCCTCCAAAACATTTTCTCATCAGGATTGGGTGCCCGAAGCTTGTATTCTTAGGGGATTTTGAAAAGGGTTTGGATGTCTGGGATTTGAGAAGATGTGATGGTGGAGGGGGGGCGTGGAGATGAGAGAACTCTTCACTGGAATGGTAGGCGTTTCGAATTCTGGCTTCGGCACTTATCGAAGTGGGCAAGGTCGAGGAAGTGGTGATATCAGTAGGAGTCACCGGCAGATCGACCGGAATCAGGTCACCGGTGATGACGGATGGAGGAATTGACTCACTAGCAGGAAGAGGAGTGCTAGAATCAGCCATTTGGGGGTGATTGGAAGGGAATGAGACACAGATGTGAACTTTTAGGAAGAAAGCGGACAAGAATGAAGCTCGAAAGCAAGTGGAATGGTTGAAATCAGCAAGAATAAGAAGGAATTAAGAACGGAGTACTCGCCGAAAATCGCTCTTGCCGGAAAATTTTGAACAGAGATTCTGTGGTGAGAAGATTCTGGAAAAGTGATAATGAGGGGGAAGAGGGGGTTTTTATAGGTGTAGGTACATGTTCCCCAAGGGCGGCTAATAAATACTCATTAGCTATCGTGACCTTTCGCATACCCGACCTCTCGAGTCTCTAATTATAAATATATTATAATCAGAGACTGTGGGGCAATGTTCGGGAGCGTTTTACCGACCTTCGTGTGGGCCGAAGGCCTGACATTAGAACTGCTTTACGAGGACATTGAACTGAAGCCCATGGAAAGGATGGTGGTGTTTGGGTCGGCATCCGAGTCCTTTGGGCCGGATACATGAACTTGTCGTGTGGAGTTCGGGGTCTGGCCTTCGAGTCTTTTGGGCCGAAGCCCAGATTTGATGGTGGGGTTGTTTGGGTCTGCACAGTGGGCTCTCCAGCGTGCAGAGTTCAGGATCCTAATCATAATTGAATAAGGTAACTCCAAAGGTAGTGGTTGGATTGGATTCCACTTGCACCTTTTAAGGAGATTGTGTTGGACCTAAGTTATGGTAACTATCATGACTAGGAACCCTAATCCGACTCGGAGAAGGATTCTAAGGTGGAGAGATACTATAAATATAAGGCCAAGGTTACAATTAACAGGTAATACCTAGTTTTGAGCATTAAACACTTAGCCTCCATTGTTAAACCTTGTAACGGCATGTACTTATTCTCACACCGGAGCTATCCCCGTGGCACGCCGACAAGTCCAAGCTTCGTGTGATCACATCTTGTGTTCTAGCGCTTTGGATTCTCGTGATTGAACACATTTGGCGAAACTTGGCGTTAACACTAGCCATATTAAATTACCCATTTATGTCTCTCTTTTATGTCCTTATATACTATGTATCCCTTGTAGCTTTGCCCCTCAATTGCAGTTAACCACCACACAGATTCTGTACTAATTTACTAGCCATTTGCAAAACCAAGGTTAACTCTTTCTGTTTGTCCTCTTTTCCCTACTTTGAATATGTTACATTTTCGGTTTGCATTTCGTCTCTTCTCATCTCTGTGTCTATTGGAGTTTTAATCTATTCATATCTTTAAAAAGGACTCTCTAATTGAGGTGGGTTTGGGTTTTATTTATTTGGGTCATGGCTGTCTCTTGTGATCTTGAAGTAGATGTCAATGGAGAAGAGATTTTCATGGTTGATAAGGTTAAATTCTCTGTTCTTAGCTTCACTGTCTTCTTTTTTGTCTTTGTAATTAAATAATTTTGTTCTTTTGTTTTCACCAAGTTGTGATTACGTTTTTGCTTCATAGGTGAGAAAAAGCAAGAACACAAAGAAATCTTCTCAACTAGAGTCTAGAGTAGGTTTCCTCCAACACTGTTTTATTCTATTCAGCTAGCTTAAGTTTAAAACTTCTTGTTGTCTTTTTATTTGTCATTAGATTGTGAAAAGAAATAGTTTCTCCCCCCCAATTTTTTTTTAAAATAAAATAAAATTATTCCCCTTATAGAACAAGAATTTTCCTTTTGACAGGCTGTGAAATGTTACTCCACTAGATTTCCTGTCATATTCTTTCATGTGCCTCTAGGCCTTGTTTTGTGTTTGGGTATGTGGTGATATTAGGAGCATTTTAGCCTATTAGATTGAGATTCATGAACAATTTTCATTTGATGTAACTTCTATTGTATCCTAATATTGTTGCTCTCATCACAAGTGTTATGCCATTCTAATATCTGAAAAACCTTATGTATGCCCTATTCTCAGGTTCGTGATAGGGCTAAATTATATCTGAATACACTTGGAGGTGATGGTTTAGTTGTTGAAACTGATGAAGATGTGAAGGAGTTTCTCTTTGGGTCACTTGATGTTCCACTGGTCAACCTGGAAACAAGTTTGAAGAACTATGTGAGTGTTCATGATGTGTTTCCATTCTTTATGGTATAGTGAATTAGTAAAGAAGAGGATCAAATTTCTCATTTAAGGTTTATGCCATAAAAGAAACTAGCATTTCACTTTATCTTCCTCTCTAAACACCAAAATATAAACTTTGACCCTATCGCACACGGGTTTAGGATATTGAAAGACACTTTGATCCATGTTAACGCCAAATTTTGTACGCCTGACGAAATCATCAAAACAACAGGCCAAAATCGCGCTAACAAGTTGATTGTATTGTTGTGAAATCAAACTCACGAAATACACTCACATAAACATAATCAAAAAAATATAAAATATGAACACAAGAATTTACGTGGAAACTCAATTTAAAAAAAAACCACGGAGAGAGAGAAATCCACTATAATAATATGGAGAGTACAAAGTGTTTATTTGTGTCATATGATATTGTGTTCTGTATGTTCTCCATCCCTTGCTTATTGTTGTATTTATAGATGCCATGTCCACCTGAATCCAATTAAGAGTAGAAGTCCTTTTCAGAATCACCTTATGATTGATCTCTTCCTTCCCAAGTTAGATCTCCTTATCCTACTTCAATAAGGATTCTCCCACTGTAAAAATAAATATATGGGCCAACTCTGAATCCGGTCCATTAAATAAATTGGGCTACACATTAGCTAGACCCAAATAATCACATCCCAACATTGCCCCCTAGTCTCTTATTTATAAGGAACTTAAAATAAGAGAGTATATAAATTTATACCAACCGAAAATTCATATCTGCCGAAGACGAACTATCACATCCGAACTCCATACGCCGAACGAATATCTTTGGCTACTAATATCGCCGCCTCACTCCTCCTGTTCACTCCTAAGATAGATAAACAATTGCCCTTATCACTACCGAAGATATAAAGAACCAATCGAACCAACATTATCACTACTGAAGATATAAAGAACCAACCTTATACCAACGACCGAACCAACCTTATCACTACCGAAGATATAAAGAACCAACCTTATACTAATCGAACCAACCTTATCACTACCGAAGATATAAAAGATCATCCTTTTCACGACCAAATACACAGATAATCGAGCCAACCTTATCACAACCGAACCAACCTTATAACAACCGAAGATAGATAAATAACCCACCAATAAATTTCATTCCAAAGAACTGAACATTCAACCGAACACCAATTAATCATGTTCGCCATCATAAGGACGAATAAGCCATGTTCACCATCATAAGGACGAATAAGCCATGTTCACCATCATAAGGATGAACAGATCCAACCAAACCTCCAAACAATCTTGTTCGCCATCTTTAGGACGAATCAGGCTCTATTCACCATCTTTAGGATGAACAGATCCAACTGAACATCCCAACAATCCTGTTCACCATCTTTTGGATGAACATGTTTTGTTCACCATCTTTAGGATGAACAGATCCACCGAACCTCCAACAATCATGTTTGCCATCTTTAGGACGAATCAGGATTCTGTTCACCATCTTTAGGATGAACATATCCAACCGAACCGCCAATAATCCTGTTTGCCATCTTTAGGACGAATCAGGACTCTGTTCACCATCTTTAGGATGAACAAATCTTACCGCACCGTCAATAATCCTGTTCGCCATCTTTAGGATGAATCATGACTCTGTTCACTATCTTTAGGATAAACAGATCCACCGAACCTCCAACAATCATGTTCGCCATCTTTAGGATGGATCAGGACTCTGTTCACCATCTTTAGGATGAACAAATCCAACTGAACCGCCAAACACACCAAAGTAGATAGCCGAAGCTAGAATGAAGCTGATATGACGTAATCCAAAATGTACTGCAATTATCTGAAGCGAGTTGTTGTTGCCCAAAGTGAGTTATTGTTGCCCGAAGTGTTATAAGTGAACAAGTCGGACCATTGAAGCTTTACCTTACATCCAAATTTTGTGAATCCCTCCCCCCAAGTCAATTTGGGAGGAGAAACCTGAAATATAACGAAAAAACTATTTTCTCCTCCAACAACAGTTGGCGTGCCAAAGCTATCCCAAGGGATAGCTGATGATTTTCCTCCATATATTCAGGGCCCCTTTCTTTAACCTGTTTCATCTCTCCTTCTTTGTTATAGCCTTTCGGGATGCCCGTGTATCCACCCTTCTATACATGTCCACGTGTTTCCAGAACCTCTTTTGTTTTCTGATCAACTTCACCTAATAACACCCCAGTGGCATTATGTAACGCGCCCATCCATTCAAATTCATCGGAATGTGTTCCAGAAAACCAACTAACAAATTCTTCGGGTCAAACTTGTCAACTTCAAAAACAATCATCGACCCACAACTCAACTGGATCAAATTAATCCCGTTGTCTACACTGGAATTGCTTCTGAACTTTTCCACCCCATATAAGCTCTGCACTTTCCCGATGATCCGCTTGATTTCACGAACTAGAACATATCAAAAAACACCGCCGCAACTGAGATTTATGTGTGGAGAATTTGGTGCAACTCTCTGTGTCTGCACAATAGTCTTGTCCCTTTAAAGGACCCCCCAATTGCTCGAATCACCGCTTCACTGTCTCTGAAAAATTTGTCGTCTTAGGCTTGCCCACAATCGGTTCCCCATTTCTCCTCATATGAGCGAACCAAACTTTCAATTTCTCGAACAATATTTTTCTAGTCGCTCTGTCAATTTCTTCCTCAATTCCTTTCGTAATCACACCCTCAACTTCTTACCTCGTCCTTTGAACTGCTCATCATCGATCACGTCGGACCCGAATTGACCATACTCGATTTAGTTTAGGCTCGGTCTTTCCAGTTTAGCTTTTCTCTGTCATGTGTATCAATTTCATCTTCCAGGAAATCATCATCAGAATCACTTTCGTGCTCAAGTTTGGCACTGCTCCAGAGGAAGCTCTTCCGATCTTTGCCCAATCACAACTATAATCTCTGCAGCAACATGTAACAGTTAAATCTCTTTTATACAGGCTGAAAGTCTTCAAATTATTGGATGGTGATCATATCCGATGGTGTCTCTGTTGATGGATTAAACGCCTCAAGGAACTTTGGTTTGGCCCAGATGAGTGGGTAGTGAAACACAGGTTAGTATGTGGTGAAGACGATCCCCTGTTTCCACGTCCCAAATTATAATGTTAGATTAACTACCCAACTCCAGAATCTGTTTCAACTTGCAACAAAAACGAACATTACTCGTATAAAATTGAAGCGGTGCAAAAATAACAGAAGTACATGGATGACCACAATTGTTTTTCTTTATTCTAACTTTTTCGATGTGTTGCGTAAATAAAAGTAAGAAGCACGGTTCTACACACTACTCCTTAAATAATAATGCCTTTTTTTTCTTTTTGAGGTGAATATGCATGTAGATATCACATGGGTGTTATAGTTATATTGTAATAATTACACGCACATGCATGGGTTATTAAACGTCAGTGGATATAAGAGGTGAATCCATAAGACAAGACTTTTACTAGATGGACACATATTGCATATGTAAAAATAATTGCAGTTGAACATCAGTCATACTATTGCAAACAGAATTAACCCACTACTTCAAGGATTTTTTGCATGAACAATACAGTAGATACCACATATATACTAAACCATATATATATATATATATATATATATATATATGGTTTAATAAGAGATAGGCAACTTGGCTTTATATGTAAGCCCTCCAATTAAATTTGGTAATTTTAATTTGACACTGGAAGAAGTGTCTTGTTTCCCACAGACGGCGCTAATGTTAATGCCAAATTTTGTACATTTGACGAAATCACCAAATCAGCAGACTAAAATCGTGCTAATAAGTTGATTGTATTGTTGTGAAATCAAACTCACGAAATACACTCACATAAACATAAACAAAAAGATATAAAATATGAACACAAGAATTTACGTGGAAACCCAATTAAGAAAAAACCACGGAGAGAGAGAAATCCACTATAATAATATAGAGAGTACAAAATGTTTATCTGTAAGACCCCGAATTTTATGAAATGAAAGTATTCAATTTTTTTATAATTATTCTATTTAGTAAATGGTTAAATTGATAAAAGGTTAAAGTTGTGGATAATATTTAGAAATTTTGTAAAGTACGCAAGTTGTTATATAATATTCGATTGGTCGGAGAATATTCGTTTTAACAGGAATATTAAATGCGACGGCAACACAATCATTGGTGGACCCCACAACGGAATTATTGTCGATTGAGAAAAGCGACAAAAAATATTTTTATGAAAATAACGGCGGAAGTTTTACCGTTAAAGCTGTTGAACTACTCGGTAGTAAAAAATACGATGTCTGGCGTGGTTGCATAAGTAGCACACGGTATTGATTATTGATGCTTACGTGAGAAGGCACTCGGTTTTGTTCAATTATTACTCTGATGAATTGTTGCATAGTATCTCACGTTATTTGATTCAATTATTGTCGATATTTTATATATTATTAAATCAATAATTGAGATAACAAAGTTATTAATATTATTATTTGCAATATTAACGATGTCTAGAAGTTCTGCCAAGGAGAGGTTTGGTCACCTAATTGCGCGCCAATAGGAAGAAATCCTTATTGGAAAGCCCCCTCTTTCCTGGGAACAACCTGGTCGATTAATATTGTGAATTATAATAATGATGATAAATATTGTTAAAAATATTGAGAGAATTGGAGTCACGGAAGTTTATATATATATATATATATATATAAATTTTGTTTTATTATTATTATTAATGTAATAAAACAAAAAAGCTTTTTATATAAAACAGAATACTTTTATAAAGTTATTTATTTTATTAGACTATAAATAGAATATATTATATTCTATTATGCATAAGTGTTTTGCATAGTAAATTTTTTTTATATAAAATGAAATACTTTTATAAAGTTATTTGTTTTATTAGACTATAAATAGAATATATTATATTTTATCATGCATAGTGTTTGCATAGTAAAATCTTTTTATATAAAACAAAATACTTTTATAAAGTTATTCATTTTATTAGATTATAAATAGAATATATTATATTTTATTTAAAAGATTTTATTTTATTAGAATATTTTATTAATACTGCATAGTAAATCAATATGGACCGTCCGTTTAAAAGTAAATCAATCTGGACCGTTCATGAATTAGTTACTATTCAGTCCAATTCTCCTATAAATAGAAGCTCATTCCTTCATTATTTCTTACGAATTCACTGAAACTCTAGAGAGAGAAAGAAGAAAAGTATTCTGCTACTTCACTACTCCTATATCTAGTTTCTTCTAAGGTAAGGGATATTATTTGTTGTATTCGTAAGGGGTATTATTTCATTTGTATTCATGAAGAGAATTATTTTCTTTCAATACTCGTAAGAGGTATTATTTCTTTTTCGTATTCATGAAGGAACTTCATTATTCCATTCTTTATTATTACGTTGGAATAACTTTGTATACGCTGAGCTACCCTATACTTGGTGAAATTCTTACATTATTCCATTCTTTATCATTATGTTGGAATAACTTTGTCTATCAAATACCGCATATATGGTGAAATTCTTCATTATTCCATTCTTTATTATTACGTTAGAACATCACGTATGCATGCATTTACGCATGACTTTGATTAGATTATTTATTATTACGTTGAATATCCTCTACGTGCTTACGCATGACCTAGTTCCATTATTTATTATTCTATTAGAATATCCTATCTGTGCGTTTACGCATGACCTGGTTCCGTTATTTATTATTCTATTGGAATAACCTGTTTGAGCGGTCTATCGCATGCCTGGTGATTTCTTTTGTTATTTCATTCTTTATTATACTCAGTTGGTTAAAGTTTTGACTTTTGTACTCCATGAAATTAGTTGAATATCCTTAATATTTACGCTTCATCTAGTATCTTTTCATGGAAATATTCTTCTGAGCATTCTTGAATTTCACTCTACAAAGTATCATGTTGACAATTTGGGCGTTATTAGTTCTTGGATAAATTAATTCTTGAACTTGTTTTATTGAATTCTTATATCATTGTCATCATCCTCATGTTTATATTATGTTGAAAATTATATGTGGCATGTAGTGCATAGATGGACTTGGTATGATTATGACCAGGGATTAATCGGTATAATCATGACCGTAATGTTACAAATGATGTGGTAAAAGTCCTCATTGGCCCATAGTTCATTGATGGACAGTTGTTGGCATGATCATGACCATTGATGAATACACGAATATCCTTGGCCCGTAGTGCATGGATAATTTGTGGTTGTGATACTAATGAATATCCTTGGTCGTAGTGCATGGATGATGTGGATTATTTATTAAGTTGAGTCCCAGCGATAAAAGTGATAAAAACCCTTTTAAATCATAAAAGATAGTAGATTTTATTCTCTACTTGACTCTTTTAATGGATTACTTGTTCCGCTGCAGTTAAACTTGACGTTTGTCATATTTTATCAATTTAACACTATTGAAGGCTAACGATAATTTATTCTGCATTATCTTAGTCATAATATTTCTTACTGGGCTAGTTGAGCTCACCCTTTTACTTTCATTGTTCTCTTCAGGAAATGAGAACGTAGCAGGGACTAGTCGGGGAACGGAGTGACGGTCCAGATGATAGCATTAGTAGTCCTCATTATTCTATGAAATAGTGTGATAATAAATGTATTGAGGACTTATTTTGAGTTTGAATACTGTTTAGAAGACAATATTTGTATTAAAATTCACAACTCATGTTGTATATTTAAGATTGTATTTGTATTTTGTACCATGTATTTGGCAACTCAGAATAGGTGATGTATACCTATTTTGGGGGCGTCACAGTTGGTATCAAAGCTTAGGGATATGATCCCTGGCTGAGATTTGAGACAAGAACTAGGGGGGAGAGACGGGGATTTTCTTCGCTAGTATGACCTACCTAAGTTTATGTGGTATTTAATTGGTTGGTCAGAGTATAGGGATAACATGTGATATGTCAATTAACCCTTATTTTGTGACAGTGTTTGAGAATGACATCTGAAAATGCTGAGATTAACAATGAAGCACATGAGAGCGTTGATTCAGCTCAAACAAAACGTAACGACCAACAACACGATAATAATCATACCAGTGGCAACGACCATCAGAACAATGATAACCATCGTGGGGGAAATTATCATGCCAAGAATGGTAACCACTTCGGTGGTAATCATGGCCAAGATAATAGAAGTGAAAATTTCAAGAAGAGAAGGTCATTTAGCTCGATTTTGTCGTGCACCAAAGTCAAGTCCAGCTGGGACGGTGGTACCAAAGGCGGATACAGATAAAACAAAGTCGGTGGTTTCAGGAAGAGCGTTTTTCGTGACTTCTCAAAAAGCGAGTAACCCGAACGAAGTTAGCATAGGTTAGTTAATTATAAATTCTTGCGAAGTCTATACCTTATTAGATACCGGTTCTACCCATTATTTTATCTCTCTTGCTTGCGCTCAACGTTTAAATTTGACTCCGGAGAGATTAGACTTTGACTTATCGGTTGAAACTCGGTTAGGAGAAACATTCGTTACCTCCACTTTTTATAAATCTTATTTGATTCAAATCGACACTTTCACGTTATTTGTCGATCTTATCTCTTTGAAAATACTTGCCCTTGATGTGATTTTAGGAATCGATTGGTTAACTACTCATCAAGATTTTTGTAAGGTTGTTAGCTTTCATATTCCTAACCAACCTGTTATGCGAATTCAATCAACCAAACCACTAAAGTCAATCATTATCATATCAAGTCATAAGTAAAGAATCTCGAGCCTTTATCTGGTGACTTCCTTGTGTGGAATGCACCGAAGCCAGACTTTCCATAAGCGACGTCGTGAATAATGGTGACAAGTTGATAGGTATCAATGTGACGTGTTATCCAAGTCTTGGATGAGAGTCACAGTTTTGAATGACATTTCTATTGTTAATAAATTTCCTGACGTATTCCCGAAGAACTTCTTGGCCTACCCCAGAGCGTGAAATCGAATTTTGTATTGACCCCAGTACAAAACCCATTTCTAAAACCCTTAAATATTTCTTTAACTAAAACAAACGTATAATGCGCCAAGGACGTTGGTTCGAGCTGTTGAAGATTATGACTATACCATTCAATATCATCATGGAAGAGCGAACGTGGTAGCTGACGCGTTGAGTATAAGATCGTATGCGGTTACGAGTATGACGTTGTTAACACAAAAATTCATTTTGTATAACTTACAAATGATGAAGATAGAGTTAAAGACTCTAAGGACCCACATGGTGATATCAAATATACGAGTAGAATTAACTTTAATCGATAAAGTTAAAACCGTGCAAGCTACATACTCAGAGTTGATGAATGTGAAGAAGAAGGTTCAAGAGGGCGTTATTCTAGAAGCAAGAGTCGACGAAGAGAGTAAATCTCAACCCTCGATTTAATTGGCCCATTTGAAATTCTCGTTCGAGTAGGAACTATGGCCTATAAACTCGCATTACCGCTAAGTATGTCGCGTTTTCATAACATTTTTTTTCGTATCGATGTTACATAAATATGTGGACAATCCGAACCACGTTATTGAATTGGAACTAGACAAGATAGCAGAAGATTTAACGTATGAGGAGATACATGTTAAAATCTTGGATAAGAAGGATCCTATTCGACACTTAAAGGTTATACCTCAAGAGTTAGAATCTGAAATGAAGTCAAGGTATTCTCATCTCTTCGAACTACCAAGAACGTAAATTTCGAGGGCAAAATTTCATAAGGAGGGAGATTGTGAGACCCCGAATTTTATGAAATGAAAGTATTCAATTTTCTTATAATTATTATATTTAGTAAATGGTTAAATTAATAAAAGGTTAAAGTTATGGGTAATATTTAAAAATTTTGCAAAATCATGAAGTTGTTATATAATAATCGATTGGTGGGAATATTCGTTTTAACAGGAATATTCAGTACTCACGACACAATCATCGGTGGACCCCACAACGGAATTATTATCGGATTGAGAAAATGACAAAAATATTTTTATGAAAATAACTAGGAAGTTTTACCATTAAAACTGTTGAACTACTTTCAGTAGTAAAAAGCACAAAGAATATACATGGTTGCATAGCACACGGTAGTATTGATTATTGATGCTTACGTGAGAAGTCACTCGATTTTGTTCAATTATTGCTACTGATAATTGTTGCATAGTATCTCACGTTATTTGATTCAATTATTGTCGATATTTTATATATTATTAAATCAATAACCGAGATAACAAAGTTATTAATATTATTATTTGCAATATTAACGATGTCTAGAAGTTACGCGAGGAGAGGTTTGGTCACCTAATTAATTGCGCCAATAGGAGAAATCCTTATTGGAAAGCCCTTCTTTCCGGGAACAACTGGTCGATTAATATTGTGAATTATAATAATGATGATAAATGTTGTTAAAAATATTGAGGGAATTGGAGTCACGGAGTTTATATATATATATATATATATATATATATATATATATATATATATATATATATATATATATATATATTATACAAATTTTATTTTATTATTATTATTAATGTAATAAAGCAGAAAAGCTTTTTTATATAAAACAAAATACTTTTATAAAGTTATTTATTTTATTAGATAATAAATAGAATATATTATATTCTATTATGCATAGTGTTTTGCATAATAAAATCTTTTTATATAAAAATGTAATATTTTTATAAAGTTATTTGTTTTATTAGACTATAAATAGAATATATTATATTTTATTATGCATATAGTGCTTGCATAAGGCTCGATAAGATAGTGTTTCAGATAATAAAATCTTTTTATATAAAACAAAATACTTTTATAAAGTTATTCGTTTTATTAGATTATAAATAGAATATATTATATTTTATTTAAAAGATTTTGTTTTATTAGAATATTTTATTAATACTACATAGTAAATCAATATGGATCCTCCGTTTAAAAGTAAATCAATCTGGACCGTTCATGAATTAGTTACTATTCAGTCCATTCTCCTATAAATAGAAGCTCATTCCTTCATTATTTCTTTCGAATTCACTGAAACTCTAGAGAGAGAAATTATAGAGAGAAAGAAGAAAAGTATTCTGCTACGTCACTACTCCTATATCCATTTTCTTCTAAGGTAAGGGATATTATGTGTTGTATTCGTAAGGGTTATTATTTCTTTCGTATTCATGAAGAGAATTATTTTCTTTCAATACTCGTAAGGGGTATTATTTCTTTCGTATTCATGAAGGGAACTTCTGTTATTCCATTCTTTATTATTCTGTTGGAATAACTTGTATACGCGGGCTACCCTATACTTGGTGAATTTCTTCTGTTATTCCATTCTTTATCATTATGTTGGAATAACCTGTCTATTCGAAGTACCACATACATGGTGAAATTCTTTTGTTATTCCATTCTTTATTATTCTGTTAGAACATCCTGTCTGTGCATTTACGCATGACCTGATTCCGTTATTTATTATTCTGTTGGAATATCCTCTCTGTGCGTTTACGCATGACCTAGTTCCATTATTTATTATTCTATTAGAATATCCTGTCTGTACGTTTACGCATGACCTGGTTCCGTTATTTATTATTCTATTGGAATAACCTGTTTGTGCGGTCTATCGCATGCCTGGTGATTTCTTTTGTTATTTCATTCTTTATTATACTCAGTTGGTTAAAGTTTTGACTTTTGTACTCCATGAAATTAGTTGAATATCCTTAATATTTACGCTTCATCTAGTATCTTTTCATGGAAATATTCTTCTGAGCATTCTTGAATTTCACTCTACAAAGAAGTATTATGTTGACAATTTAGACGATATTAGTTCCTGGATAAATTAATTCTTGAACTTGTTTTATTGAATTCTTATATCATTGTCATCATCCTCATGTTTATATTATGTTGAAAGTCTTCAGTGGCCTGTAGTGCATAGATGGACTTGGTATGATTATGACCAGGGATTAATCAGTATAATCATGACTGTAATGTTACAAATGATGTGGTAAAAGTCCTCATTGGCCCATAGTGCATTGATGGACAGTTGTTGGCATAATCATGACCATTGATGAATACACGAATATCCTTGGCCCGTAGTGCATGGATAATTTGTGGTTGTGATACTAATGAATATCATTGGCCGTAGTGCAGGGATGATGTGGATTATTTATTAAGTTGAGTCCCAGCGATAAAAGTGATAAAAACCCTTTTAAATCATAAAAGATAGTAGATTTTATTTTATACTTGACTCTTTTAATGGATTGCTTGTTCCGCTGCAGTTAAACTTGATGTTTGTTATATTTTATCAGTTTAACACTGTTGAAGGCTAACGATAATTTATTCTGCATTATCTTAGTCATAGTATTTCTTACTGGGCTAGTTGAGCTCACCCTTTTACTTTCATTGTTCTCTTCAGGAAATGATAACGTAATAGGGACTAGTCGGGGAACGCAGTGACGGTCCAGATGATAGCATTAGTAGTCCTCACTATTCTATGAAATAGTGTGATAATAAATGTATTGAGGACTTATTTTGAGTTTGAATATTGTCTAGAAGACAATATTTGTATTAAAACTCACAGCTCATGTTGTATATTTAAGATTGTATTTGTATTCTATACCATGTATTTGGCGACTAAGAATAGGTGATGTATACCTATTTTGGGGGCGTCACATTATTTGTGTCATATGATATTGCGTTCTATATGTTCTCCATCCCTTGCTTATTGTTGTATTTATAGATTTCCACCTGAATCCAATTAGGAGTAGAAGTCCTTTTCAGAATCACCTTATGATTGATCGCTTCCTTCCCAAGTTAGATCTCCTTATCCCACCAAATAAGGAAACATAATCTTACTTCAATAAGGATTCTCCCACTGTAAAAATAAATATATAGGCCAACTCTGAATCTGTGACGCCCCCAAATCCGGGTATCTTCCAACCCGACATATGGTGCTACACGGTGCTACAGTTCACACAAATATTCAATTAAAATTCCTCAAAAGAACGAATATATCTTATATATATTCCAAAAAATATTACCATTCCCCGGGTTCTTTATAACCGTTACATTTTTTCTTTTCATAATATCAAATAATAACAACATTCACCTATACTATTACAAAGGTAATCTATAGGTTCGCCTTAGCCTTCCCTTTATCTTTACCGGATCCTTCAAATTGCCTCACCTTATTTGCATTCATATGGTTCAAGCAAGAGTTTGCATAACTAGCTCAGCAAGTATGATAATTCCATTTAAAAAATATGTTTGAATCATAGGAATCATATATCTTCAATAGTTGAACAATAGTTATGAAGTACTATCGATAATTCAAAATAGCACTTCTTTTCCTTCAAAACATTTCACAATAAATAACATTCAGTAAAACATCAATTCCAGTCCAAGACCTTGAACATTTCATACTTTCTTTGAAAAGGACAACCTGATACCAAGTCCGTAAGTCCGGCATTACTTACGAGCACGTCTAGGTGATCTGCCTATAGTACTCTATATTGTACAACACTACTTTCTTTAAACGTATGTACGTTTAAGTTTTGGCAACCTCACGTGCCTGTTATTTGATGACAAAATATTTGTTTAGCATACTCAATCTTCATTTGAAAACCACACCAAAATAGTTTGGCAAAACTTGGCAACAGTTCAATAGATTATAAGAAACCCAAAACATCTTAAGTCTAGCCGAAAGAATTGGCTTCGACTTCATCATACATCAATTCATGCGTAAGATACATGAATCACAAAGCTCGTCTAGATTGAACTTAGACAAGGGTTAGAACACTTGCCTTCAGCGTCTGCTATTGCTATTACACTTTCTGATCCCTTTGAGTCTTTAGAGTCTCTATAATACATAATCAGGTAACATACCACATTAGGTTAAAGTAAGACATGTATAATATCTAACTTATCTTACCCTTCATCTCAATCGAATCGTTCGTTAGATTTGTTTAACATTGGTTTTGGTTTATCATTATGTTTTACATCGTTCTTACGTTCACGTTCGAATAAATTATCTTTAACCTTTAGTGTATTACATAAGGTCTACAACATCTTAATTGATGTTACATTAAGTTTTAGTTCATTCCTAAACAATCATCTTCCTTCTGTCTTCATAAGCTTTCATTACTGTGCATAACCTAGTGCTGGCGCTATGGCGCCAGCTTCCATTCCTTGTTCCACGTCGCGGCGCCACTCTCCAGTGGCTTTCACCCAAACCCGGCGCTGTTGCGCCACTCTTAGTTCAAAAGGCCACGCTGCGGCGTGAAACTCCAATAGCTCATAGGCATGGCTCTCATATACTGCAAATACCACTTATTTAACCTTGAAATGTCAGCCATGGCGCCACCTCTGTCGGCACTGAGATACTTTGATGAGACTTCTTTACACAACGAACTTCCCGGACTCATTATTTGATCAATTTAAGTCCGAATTGGCTCATTCAAAAGCCATTAGCTCACAAATCACATACTCTACGTGTTCATGCAAGAATTTTACATTTTTGAATCCGTTAACTCGAAATTCATCTTTTAATTCATTTTAACGAAAACGATAAACGTTCGTGAACGTTCAACGCTCGTTTCTTCGTTCTAAGTCGGAATTCGGTCATTTTTGAGTCCACAACTCTAGAATACCAAATAAGACTCATCCCCATCGAAAACCAACGTTTATGAGTTCAATGTCAAAATTTGACTTCCATTCTGAGAATTTCACGATTTCAACGATTATCGTCTAATCTCGTCAATTCCGTCATAACTTCGTTACTTGAGATTTTTACATGGTTTCAAATGGATTCTTTCCATCATACTAACATCTTAACCATCATATTTCATTACATCATATACATGATAAGTTCTTACTTGATCTTCATGAGTTCATAACTTAAATAAGTATAACTTACTTATTTATGGCTTATTAAGGTTTAAGTTCATTGATTAGCCATTCTTATTACTTTTTAGCATACATGTTCTACCACTACTCACTTCTCTAACAATTGAAGAGAGGGAAAATCATGGTTTAGGATCATTACCTTTGATGATCACTTGGTTAATCTTTGTTCTTCTTCTTGCTTCTTAAACTAACAAAGTCTAGCTTTTCTAGCTTTTTCTCTCTAACAAATAAGCACTAATAATGTTGGTGGAAATTAACAAGTAACAAATGAATAATCTAGCTCTCTATTTATAGGATTTCTAAGGTGAGGGTATAATGGCCATTTAGGCCATCCCACCTCCACAACTCCACCTCCTTACTATTCCTATCTTAGCCACCAAGTAAAAACCACTTTACTTGGCCTCCACAACTCTTATTTTTTTTCTTGGCCACCAAGATCACCCATGTGATCATGGGTCCCACATGGGTTGCCCCATGGGTCATACTTACCCATTAGATCGATCCACGGATCCGATTCTTAATTTGGGCTTTAGGTTTAATTAACTTAACTTATACTTTGGGCTTGCATTAAACAAACATTTGGGCCTTAACATTAATAAGCATTGGGCTTTATCATAATTCCAATTGGACTTTACAACTTCCTCCACAATCCTACAAGTCCATTACATATGGCTTAAAGCCTTATAACGTATTGTCTACGTATTAATCTCATATTCTAACTCGTTTACTCATTCATCATATACGACATACCACCATTCATAAATACTCGTATAATACCTCGTATCATACTCGTATTCATTACCTCGTACAATACCTACGTATCATACGATCCTCGTTTAACTCATTAACGCTTTACTTTACCTAACGTTCTCAAATTTAGTCCGCAGGCGAAAAACTGCGTTTTCCATACTCAAATTATTATTACATAATCTATCTTCCCTTGATATTCTATCATTACGTATTTCTCGGAAGTTCAAAAATAATTCCCCAGTAGAAATCAGTGAATAGTGTTTTTCAAAAAATTTCTCAGAAAACTTTTATTTTCGTCTTGGATATTCAAACACTTTAATTCCTTCACGTAGCCAAAATACTACAACATTACGACAGGATTAGGTTATAGAATAACCTTCATCTTATTAACACATATAATATAATTTTATTCATTATTTAATTAAATAAAATTATTTTACAATAAATCCGAATTTCTCGGTCGTTATAGAATTCGGCCCATTAAATAAATTGGGCTACACATTAGCTAGACCCAAATAATCACATCCCAACAATCCATATGGCAAGGTTCTCAATGTTAGAATTTGACGCAACTTTGCATTTGTTCAGTTTGAAACTCAAGAGGATGCCACAAAAGCTTTGGAGTGTACCCACACGAGGTATGTAAAATATTTGGCGTGGTTTCCTGGTTAACAGTATTTATGATATTGTTGTCCTTTAATATGTGACCTAGTGAATGTGTATTTTCTCATTTTTTTCTAGTAAGATATTGGATAGGGTGGTGTCTGTTGAGTATGCATTGAGGGACGATGGTGAGAGGGGAGACAGATATGATAGCCTTAGAAGAGACTATGGCAGGCGTGAAGATAGTCCTTATAGGAGGTCACCAAGTCCATTCTCTCGCAGAGGTCGACAAAGTACTGATTATGGTCACCCGCGAAGCCCAATCTATGAGAGTTACAATGGTCCATCTTATATATGACAGACACAGGAGTCCTGAATATGGAAGATATCGCAGGTAAATATTGACTTCTGAACATGTTTTCATTTTTCTTATATTATTCTGTTGTTCCTTCGGTCTTTATATATATATATATGTTAGTGTGTGGTACATATATTTCATTGGTTGTTGATCGACTCTTTTCTGTTATTGCCTTCAATTTGCAGCCGATCGCCTGTGCAGAGGTCTAGGACATAACTATTCATCCAAATTGCTGGAAGGAAGAAGCTTAGTGGACTGGTTTCATAGGTTTTTAGCTATTGTAGTTGAAGTCTTTTGGCTTGGTGTTTATTAGATTCCTGTTTTTGAGTTGTTTGAATGACATTATATTGGCTAAACTGGTATTATTAGATGTATTTTAAAACTTAGAACGCTTGATACATTTTAACTTTACATGAAAATTTAGAGTTTTTTTTAGCAATATCATGGCATTAGCCGTCCTTGTTCGGTACTGACACAACATTGTAGGTACTTGTTTGGTAATTCAATATAGTAGTAATTATATATATGCATGTATTATATCTTATGGAAAATAAATAGAAACGTTTTTTAGGGGAAAAAATGTTGTGTATATGTATCTATTACAACGTTTTTTAGTTAAAAAAACGTTGTGGAATCATACTATCTACAACGTTTTCACGCATCCAAGACTTTATGAAAAACAAATAGACAACGTTTTTTAGGAAAAAAATGTTGTGTAATGTGTTAATAGACAACGTTTTTTTACAAAATAAACGTTGTTGCTTGCTAAAGTAGAGATCCAAAAACGTTGTATATATGCATCTATTACAATGTTTTTTAGTAAAAAAACGTTGTGGAATCATACTATCTACAACGTTTTCATGCATCCAACACCTTTTGGAAAACAAATAGACAACGTTTTTTAGGAAAAAAAAACGTTGTGTAATGTGTCAATAGACAACGTTTTAAAAACGTTGTGTAAATGTGTCTAATAGATGACACTGCTAACCACGACGTTTCTGGGGTACCTATTACAACGTTTTCTAAACGTTATCTATTTACTTTTTTCTACTAGTGATCGATCATTCATAATCATTTACTGAATTAACTTATCAGTTATCAAACAACATATAGTTACCTTCGACAACTATTCATAATCCCGTTTTGATCTCCCATTTGATGTACTACATCCTTGAATACCAACTTAAATTTCATTCTTTATAATCTTATATTCAAAATGACCATTTTACCTTTACTTCATCTTACGTGTCTTATTTTACCACGTCTCTACCGGTAACCTATAAAATACGTTTCTGGGTAACTTAAAAATCAATTTTTCGTAATTTCTTAAATCATATCTTCTTCATAAATCTCTTCTTGACCACTTTATTATTTTTTTTTCTGGCCACACATATATACATATATTTCATACACAAATAATTTTTCTAGAATTTTTCCTTTTTATTAAATATTTTTTAAAAGCTAATTTTAGTTCGTAACTTAGTAAAATTAGCTATATCGTGCTCAACTCCAAAAATTTCAAAATCTTGGCAGAATATTACACATACTAACATGAACTTCTAGTTTAAATTTCTTGACCATCGGAGTTATACAACTCAAGTTATAACTTTTTTCGTCGAAAAAACCCTAGTTCTTGATTTCGCCATAACTCTTTCGTCCGATGTCGGAATTCGTTCATCTTTGAACAAGAATTACATGATCCCATATAGTTTCAATTCCCAAAAGGCTAGAATTTATTTCTTTGTCTAAATGGACCAAACAACCCATGGAACAAACTGGACAGTAGGGTTTTTCAAATTTTTAGGTCTGGACAGTTTTGGCAAAATCTATCCCCATGACAATCTACAAGGGATATTGTGGAAAATTCAATTGGAGATATTAGGGGACTCATAGATATAAATCTGGAAGTTGACCACACTCCCAAATTTGAAATAGGATGGGAGTTATGTTTGTTCAAATTTTAGTCTCTGTTTTCCAGAAAAATAGTTTTTTTTTTATTCCTAAGTTTTCTAGGAAAGCTTTCTTGTTTTTATTGTATTTCCTTCGTTACTTATCCGTTTTCGTTCATTCTTCCATCAAATTAAACTTATACAGTTCACTTTACTCTCATCTAGGCCCTAGTTCAAGGTCCTCCTTCAATCTAAATAGATTTTTACTTTTTACAACCAAGGTCAGATTGTTACGAAATCTAGCTAGCTTTACTGTCTCTCGCTAGAAAAGTCATAACTAATTCGTTTCAAAATATTTTTGATCAATTCTAACGCCCACACGAAGCTAAATTATGGGGAAAAAACTCTTATGCTTTAACCATTATGAAATTTGGAACACACAAGTCCAGAAAAATTCATACAATCACTACTACAAAACAGTAAATAGACAATGCAGAAAAAACGTTGTGGTTTCAGTCAAAAAAACGTCGTGGTTAAGGGTGTCATCTATTTGACACCCTTACACAACGTTTTTAAAACGTTGTAGTTAAGCACATTCCACAACGTTTTTTAAGAAAAAAAACGTTGTAGATTTGTTTTCCATAAATTAGCAGATGCTTAAAAACGTTGTAGAATGTATTATTCTACAACGTTTTCTGGATAAAAACGTTGTAGTTTAATATATCAGACAACATTTAGGCACTTTCATACAACGTTTTTAAAATGTTGTAGAATAAAAAAGAAAAAGAAAAAAAAAGTTATGGTTCACCTATATTACCAATGCACCTGCAATATGCTAATGTCATGATATATAGCTAAAATTACAAAGAATATTAATACCATACAATACGTGTACATCCCAATAATTCTTTATAATGCCAATTACAAAGAATATTAATACCATACAATACGTTTACATCTCAATAAAATTAAACATCTTTTTAAAATAGTATTCCTGGAGGTAACTTGATGTATTTCATTCTCATAGCTAGCAGAATAGTTACAAATAAAGTAAAAAAGCCCTCTACAAAGAAAAACCAGAACTACATTAGCTGTGAGAGACTACATCAAGTCATCAAAGTGTATTTTTGCCTTCAAAATAGTTGTGAGAGACTTGACTTTGTGAATATGAAAACCTGGTATTCTTCCCCTGCTTGCCAAATCCTCAAATTCATCATGTAAAATTCTTGGTATAATAATGTTGCAGGGATCATGAAAATGAAATGAGAAATAAGATGATCCTTCATTAATCCAACCTTCTCTATCAGATTGCCCCAGTATATGGACAGAAGTGAAGCATTTCATAGTTTGCATTCCCTGATTCTGATGCAGCGTTGGCTGCTGCTGGGAGTTGGCTGCTGCTGCTGCTGCTGATGCAGCGTTGGTTGTTGTGCGCTGCTGCTGCTGATGCAGCGTTGGTTGTTGTGCGCTGCTGCTGGCCTTTACTGATGGTGGTTTGGGCGTATACCTGGTTCTTGGGCGAGCCCTTTAACTGTGCACTGCAGCGTTTCTGGTTGTTGGGCGAGTCCGTTTCTGATGCATCCATTCACATATAGCCAAGCTAAATATGAATATGTTAGATGATAAAAGAGTATTACAATAGGTGCCATGGTTATCTAGTTTCTTTTCGGTCTAAGGCCATAAGTAAATTAGAAGTTTAAGATCAATGAAAGCAAGCAGCTATCCAATAGAGACTACAATACTGTAATAATGTCAAAAATTACTATTCATTTTATGCAGTATGAATCTTTCTACCAGAAAATATAATGTTTTAACACCAGAGAGTAGACTTCTAGGAGAAAGTGTTTAAACCAAGTATTAGAATCTCGGCATTTGATTTCAGTTTGGGACGTCTTTAAAAACTTACATCGGAAATTTGGAATGAGTTCAGATTAAGACCTTCAGTTCCCTTGCTTCTCTTAATGTGTCTAGGCTCAACCCAATCATAAGCTTTCACATGGAAGGAGCCATAGGAGAAGTTTGCTCAAAACAGTCAAAACAACATCATTTTCAAAACCATACCTCTGACAATGGCACAATTGTGAAGACCTCCACCCTGAAGTTTTGCAACTCGGACATTATCAACGTTGAAGTTTGCTGGGTTCTTCGGGCAAACTTGTATGCATGTCTACAGTGTAAATTTATCCCAACAATCAGGAACTTCAAATAGCTGAAGACATTCCTAATGCATAATAAGATAGTTAAGTAAGAATTACATCAGTAATAAGATGGCATAAAATATCCTCCTGCCCAAATTGTTTGCTAGCAACAACAGATCTCATCTGTGATATAACTTCATCATTATTCTTTACATCCATCTTATCAGAATCATTCTCAATTAATTCATCCAATATTTCAATTGTCTGCAACCATGGTTTACAAAAATGATTACAAAAATTACTAATCTTATCCATGTCACTTGAGAAGGAAACACAAAAATCAGATACTCACAAATCCCCACCCGCTTTCTGTGAACTCTTGGTCAACAAGAGGTGTACCTATTAGATATTAGGCCAGAAACAGAACGCAAAATTTCACCACTTTGCTCTGCTAATTCAGACCTGAATATGAAAACACGTCCAGAGATTAATAAAAGAAAACAGAAACTATCATTTGTACATAGCCAAATAAGATCCACAATAAGGACATATGAATCCCATAGCAGTAGCAGCATCCAAAAGGGTGTAACCCGTAGCAGTATACCCCATAACATAGTTGCCTAGCCTAGCTCATCAGCTATAGCAGAGACAGATCAGAGAAAAGCAATTTACCCAGTCTGCAGCAAACCCCATAATATCAGTCGAACCCCAAATTCATATTTAAGGCAGAACAATGAGAATCCAAATTCAACAATAAAACATCAATAATATCCACTTATCACATAAAATGAATAAAATCAAGAATAAAAAGAAAGTACTAATTCTAATTCAAACAAAAAAATGGGTATTAATTCAAATAACAAGAGGTAAAAATAGAATTGAATATAAACCTGATGGGCATCTTCAGAAGGGATGATATAAGGGTCAATACCAATCCCAGGCTTTGAGAAAAGCTCGCGCAAGGCGACAAGCTTCTCGTCTGGTTCATCACAATTATTGCACTTCGTTCGAAACTCAGACGAGGGTTTTGCAGTGATAGAACTGGAGTTTCGGATTATAAAGCTGAGGGATTTCGTGGGAACAATTTCTCATCTCGCTTGCGATACCGTTCACTACAACCCCTCCGATCTAACGTCTTGGCTCGAATCTATGATTTCTGAGCTCGACCCACCACCACCAGTGCAGCAGAGATCGATAACTGATAACTAGGGTTTTGGTTTTGTGAGCGAAAGAGAGCAGAGAAAGACATAGCAAAGAAAGACATATAACTCATCTCCGTGTTTTAATTTTAAGTTTTTATTTAAGAGCTCCATGTTTTTTTACAAACATAACGTTTTTTTTATAAAAAAGTTATCTATTTAAAATCAAAAATTACTCTTATAAATAGATAACGTTTTTTTCATATGTATCTACAATGTTTTTTTAAAAAACGTTGTGAAAAAAAAATACTACAACGTTTTTTATAAAAACGTCATCTTTTAAGTGTTGTCTATTTACTATTTTATAGTAGTGAATAGTAGGTTCGAATCTGATTTTCCAGATTGGACAATTTTAACGCGTTTGCTTTGGAACGTCATAACTCGATCGTTCAAACTCGGCATGAGTCTGTTTCAGAGGCTATAGATTCCTTATTCAGTGTACTATAAACCTCCCCCCCCCCCCCCCCCAATAAAACCAAAATTTTCTGCAAATATAAACTAGCCACGAAATTTCCTAAAGGCCAGCAGACCACTAGATTTCAGTTTTCAACATGTTTTACCAAAACATTTACTATAAATTCATTTTAGCCTCTTTTTGCTTCGTTCCCATTGGGTTATTTTCATAACTAATAAGAGCACAACTCATCATTACAGGACTTAATTTTAAGGTTTGGGAAACCACAACAAAATGGCCCCAAAACAGCCCTTTACAGTCTAGTATTTGGTTTTCCATGATTTACGCATAGGCTTACATTTTTTTTTTTTCATTTTCTTGCTTTATCACATGGTCTAATCATTTAAAGACCATCATATATCATCCTTATTTCTTCTGGACCCATCATGATCTCCATAAATAACAATCACAACTACCGAGCAAAATAAAACTTATAAAAGGAAACTTTTAGGGGTTGAGTTTATTGTTTACCTTCTTCTTGGTTCTTATTCTTCTTGCTAGAGCTTGCTAGATGATTGTTTCTCTTCTCTTTTCTCCTTCTCTCATCCGTGGGTTTCTCTCTTTCTTTCTCTATTATCTTTCTTGCTCTTCTAACACTTAGAAGAATAAGATGAAAAAACCAAATGATAGCAAGTTTAATTGCCTTGCCACCTATGGTACATGAGTCATCACATATCCTCGTTTGTCTATCCATTTTTCACTTCCCACATGCTGAAATTATCAACAATGGACACATGTCCTTTCTTTCTTTTAATTAGATATCTAATTAATTTTATCATTATCGCTGCAGCAGTAATCCAGACGGGTAAGACATGTCTGTTTTTAAGTCTTGGTTGATTTACCACTAAAACAGACGGGTAGAACCTGTTTGCTTTAGAGTCAAAATTTAATTTGCTAACATGTGACATATGTCCTCCACTTGCTTTTCATCATCTTTATCCCATATTTTAAAATACTTTTAAGTGACACATGTCTCCTTTTATTCCTTTATCCATTTGAATATTCTCCCTCATTTTGTGTTTTCCTTTCCTTTCCTTTCCTTTCCCTTTTCTCTTTCTTCCTTTCCTCTATTTCTTCCTTTTTCCTTATCCCATCCGTAGCTTCCTTTTATTTCCTCAATGCTGAATTTTTTTTTTCATTCTTCTTTCACCCACCCATTTGACCAATTTTGACTTTATAAATTGGATTAGAAATTGGGCTTCACTTTGGAGTTAGCTTAGAAATTAATTTGGGCATTTAATTAACACATGGTTGGGCTACACAATTCTCTACACTTGGACTTCAATTAAAGTAGCAACTCATCTAGCCATTTACTAACCCACTAATTTAATTCCTTATTGGACTCATTTAATTGGATTAGCTTTTTACTAACCAATTAAATTAGGATTAATTACATATTTTAGTACATTTTTAAAAATAATTACAATAATGGTGCATAGATAAAATAATTACAAAGTGATATATTTTTCCATATTTATTTACAAAATTAATATATTTGGGTATCCTTTAATCGTGGCCCACTATTATCTCCCTTATCTCTTCCTATTAATTAATTATTATTTTCTTATTCAAACACAGCAGACCCATTTTTGATCTATGTTCCTGTTTCTCTCTCTTTTTTCTTCATCCTCTTTTTTCCTACTATAAACCAAAGTGGTGGCGGTTTGACCGGCAGAGGCCGCAGTGGTTTACCGTGTTGAGTTCCGTCGACTGGTTCTACTACGGGAGGAGAGAGAGGCAGATGGGTAGAGGCTCTGCCTCGTGGTGTTGTCAATTTTTTATTGCTATTTTTCTATCAATCGTTGAATCTCTAATGGAGGTTTGGATACCCTTATATGCAGCAGGTTTGGATACGCCAATTTGGATAACCTTATATGCAACAGCTTACCCTTTTAATATGCCTCGTGGTTCTCTGATGGCTATAACATATACTAATAATTAATATTATTTTGGTCTTAAAATGAGAGTTTCAAATTTTCTATATATTAGTATATGTTATATTTGTTTGAAATAAGTTTAGACATATCAATCAGGTTTCCAACATGTTTGGCTGGAAATGAAATTTAATTGGCAAAATGTTGTCGGTTCCATAATTGGATTCTGTGGAGCTGCATTTGGAA
This sequence comes from Panax ginseng, assembly GCA_020205605.1. Taxonomy (NCBI): domain Eukaryota; kingdom Viridiplantae; phylum Streptophyta; class Magnoliopsida; order Apiales; family Araliaceae; genus Panax; species Panax ginseng. The sequence goes on from CM035149.1 coordinate 23,154,956, forward strand.
GTGTAGGTGGTGTTGGTGGCATATTCGTCCCAATGCTTACCTTGATTATTGGATTTGATCCAAAATCAGCAACTAATAGAAGAGATTGGTAACCAAACCTTCATACCAAGGTTACCAATCCACCTCTACACCTGCTATTTTTTCATAGTGTAGTTGGTAACCAAATTTTCATACCAAGGTAACCAAACCGTCATACCAAAGGTAACCAATCCACCTCCACACTTTCAGTTTTTTCATAGTGCAGTTGGTAACCAAACCTTCACACCAAGGTAACCAAACCTTCATACCAAGGCAACCAATCCACATCCACACCTGCAGTTTTTTCATATATAGTGCAGTTGGTAGCCAAACATTCATACCAAGGTAACCAATTCAGTTCTATTAGGTTACCAATTTATTTTGAATGTCATGAAGTGGGTAGCCAAACCTTCATACCAAGGTAACCAATTCAGTTTTATTAAGTTACCAATTTATTTTGAATGTGATGAAGTTGGCAGCCAAACCTTCATGCAGTTAGTTGCCAAACTTTCAGACCAAGGTAACCAATTCATACTGCAGGTGTGGAGGTAGATTGGTTATCTTGGTATAAATGTTTGGTTACCATGGTATAAAAGTTTGGTTACCTTGGTACGAAGGTTTGGTTATCAACATTACATTACACATCATTCTCTTATCTCTCTCTTTTTCTATGCAGTGTTCTTGTTTTTCTTTGGACATGAAATTAGAATTGGAATTTTCGGACATGAAGAAATTGTGAAAAATCAAATATCCACCTCCTTTCTCCATCCCATCGACCATTTTGTGGTTGACTCTCGTTCTGTCTCACCGGTGAAGGGGAAGGAGGAAGATGACGCTGCCAAACATTCAGACCAAAGTAACTAATTTAGATTTATTAAGTTACCAATTTAGTTTGAATGTGATGCAATTGGTAGCCAACCATTCATACAAAGGTAACAATTTTAGTTTTTGTGGGTAACCAATTAGTCATAAAAAAAATTCAGAACAGTAAGAGTTACATCTATTTATTTTTAAACTTTTTGTTGGGAGAATCTTCTTCTTCTTCTCATTGGCGTTTTGGATAACAAAGATTCGCGACGGAGTAGCAGAGGAGAGGGCAACTATGAAGAAGAAGATTCGTGGCGGAGTAGCGGATGAGAGGGCTACTATGAGGGAGATGAAGATTTGAATTTGAATATTTGAATTTGAATTATTATTTTGAATTTAAATTTGTTTTTGTTGTTAGATCCAAGATATTTGAATTTGAATTATTAATTATGGCAGTTATTTCTCCTTGATTTTAGGTTTCTTTATTAATGTGAATTGCGTTATTTTTATAATTATTTTGTGGATGCACTAATAATGTAATTACTTTCTAATTGTAGTATATTAGTGTTAAGGACCCATTAAATTACCACATTCATACACATAAATATACATATATCCCACATATATTTAGTTAACACATTTACACCAAGTAAATTCTTTCCATAATAATTTTCATCAAAATATTTATTCCATTAATAACTTTTATAATTAAATCTTATTGTTTCCTTCCATAAATTATTTTGAAACAATTTATTTAATATATATATATATATATATTATTCATTAATAAAATAATTAATTTGATTTACATTCAATTGGCATATTTACTTTTTCCATATCCAACATTACATACTACAAATTACTTCATCATATAATTAAATAATTTCTTATTTAATTATTACGTTAACAAATACATTGATTTATAAAACTTAATCTTTTACTACATTTAATATTTATTGATCAACTAATATAAGTTAATCAATTTAATATAACATTACATCAAAAAGGCTTATTTCCGACGGAATATTTCGTCGATAATAAGGTTATTCCGTCGAGGACAACCTTCTTTACAACGGAATATTCCGTCGGAAATTCGGTCATATATAAGCACGTCGAAATTAAGTCCGTTGATTTTTCAGTCGGGAATACTTAGAGTCGACGAAATTATTATCGATTGAATATTCAGTCGGAGTTAATATATCACCGACTGACAATTGTCTGTCGAGGCTATTCAGTCGATGATAAGCATGCCATGTGGCAGTCTGATAAAATTAGAAAAATAACTTAAACTCGACGGAATTCCGTCGAGTATACCACCATTCGGTCGAGGATATTCGGTCAATGATAAGTATGCCATGTGGCAGTCTGCTAAAAATGGGAAGCACCTTAACCTCAACGGATATCCGTCGAGAATACCACCATTTTGTTGGGGATAATGTTTTTTTTAATATTTTATTTGTTTTAATTTGCAATATCCAGGGATTTAACCCACATCTTGTACCTGTACCTGTACCTATTTTCCCAAAATCACATACCCAAGCTAACAATATGGCCAATAACATGAATTACAATTACAATCACCTCATCCAACAATATATCAAAAACCAACTAATTAAATGAGAAGTAAAAAGGTCAAAAACATCCCATTAATCTAAACTAAACTATAACAAACATCCCATTAAGCTAAATTAAACTAAGTGTCAAATCGCAACAAAACCAAAGTAATGATAAGGTTTAAACTACAATATGTACGTCAAAAATTATGTAAACTACAAAAGAATGTAAACGTCTAAGTCAAGCTAGTAGAGCCCCCGGTGTGAGGAGGATCATCGAGCGGGCGTCGACGCTGCTCTGGAGTATGAAAATCGCCCTCATCGTCAGTCCGCTTGTCACCCTGTCGATACAATACACTACTAAAAAATGGTCATTTGTGATGGCAAAAATCCATCACAAAAAGTAGAAAAACTATCAAGAAAGGTTTACGTGATGGCTTTAAGCATCACAATGGCCGTCTTGTATACGCCCATCATGAAAGGTTTTACGTGATAGTTTTGGCAATCACGTAAACGCTTAGTGCTTTTGTGATGATTAATACAATCACATTAACACGTAATCTATTGTGATTGTCAAAGTCATCACAAAAAATAAGACTTTAGGGATCAAATATAAGAACGTAAATTTTATTTCACTGTATTAATTGTATCAAATGATACTTGTAGGATTCGAACCCTCTCCCATTTGCAAACTAAATAACGAGTATTACCACTACACCAAAGTCCAGATAATGATTATAATTTTTTTAAAAAATATAAAAGGAAACGTATGTGAGTTGACTTACTAAACAAAATTAGTTCCACATAAGATTTGGTGATTGCAATGGTAGTCACAAATACTCTATAATGATGGTAAAATTAGTCATCACTAAGAGCCATCATATATTTTATTGTTTTGTGATGGCTTGAAAATTCCATCACAAAATACCTTTTTTTTGTAATTGCAAATAAAAGTCGTCACAAAAATATATCTTTTTTAATGTTTGTCACGACCGTCATAAAATATTATTTTAATTATTTCTTATATTAAAATATTAGTGATAGCTTAAATGCAATCACAAAAAGGGTATATCTATAAGTGATGACTTAGTGCGTCACAAAAAGAAAATTTATTTTACATGAAAAAGTTGGTGTACGTGATTGACATGGCCATCACAATTATAATACATTGATGGCAAGATTAGTCATCACTAAGAGCCATCATATATACTATTATTTTGTGATTGCTTAAAAAGTCCATCACAAATTACTATCTTTTGTGATTGTTTTTAAAAACTGTCACAAAATTTCGTCACGTATTTTTATTTTTCTAGTAGTGAATATAATGTAAATCATTAGTCCCTATATATGATTCAGTTAAAGATAACTAAATGAAAATTAAATAACATGCAGAATATATATTTATATTTAAAACGAAGTATACTTGAGCAGTCGAGCGCTGACTCAACATCAGCCCAAACGCGTCCTCAACTAAGGTAACCACCATCCGAACAATCTCATCGCAGATCGCACTGCTTCAATCGCTCGAAGGGATACCCAGATACTCAATCGGTGGCACCGTTTGCAACGCCCCTGCGCAAGTTGATGGAGGCGAGAATGGTTGGGAGGGTCCTGACGATGGAACAGCGGATCGGTCTCAAACCTCTCCGACACCGCAGCCATAACACGCTAGAACAAAGCATCATCTAAGCCAATACCAGATACGATGGTCCCACAGGGGGCTCTTTGACGCTTGAGACGGCAAGCAGAGCCAACAAAAATAAATATAACATGAATAATATTACAAGTTTACTTTATTCATAAACAAGAAATAAACACAAATATTATACCTCCTGACAGTGTATAGGCTGGTATCCTCGGTAACCCCAGCACTCGATACCGGCCGGTAGTACTAGTGGGAGTATCCTGAGATGCGACCCAAAGAGTCGTCTCCTCATCTTGAGATAAACTAACCTCGGGTGGAGGGACGGTGGAATCTAACGTCTCAGCATCGCTCCTAGCAATCTGCAACTCTGCTATACACTAGCTGCGGAGCTTTTCAAATCGCTCCTGTAATTTGATATTCAAGTAACTTTATTATTCGAGTATAAGACACAAACAGAAACTACGACCCTTTTTTTAATTCTTTTCACGAGGAACCTATTGGAGTACTTATTAATACTTGAATCGCTATATGTTGAACTCTGCATACAAGGAAGTCCTTATATGTTAGTATATTAGAGTTAATTTATATGTAATTATATTATAGTTAATTTAATTTATATGTTATTATATTTGAAAATTATGGCACACTAAGCAAATGGTACTTAGTTTATTTTACCAATGAAAAACTAGGTAAATGCTACCCAGTCAACATGTATTTTATTTTATTTATTGAATATGTAGACAACTTATTATTCAATTACTTTTAATTGTAGAAAACTAAGCAAATTCTACTTAGTTTATTATTTTATTTTTGGTTAATTTATTTCAAATATATTATTTTATTTTAATTATGTTTATTTAATTTATTAGCTATGATTTTATTTAATTGAGATATTTTTTATGTAATGGAAAACTAAGCAAATGCTATTTAGTTTAAGATAATTATTTTATTTTATTTTATTTTATTTTTATATTATATTATATTATTTAAATTAATTAATTTACATTTAATTATATTAAATTAAATTAAATTTTAAAATTTTACTTTATTCTAGTTTATTATTAATTTTATTTTATTTATTTTAAATTTAATTAATTAATTAATTTTAATTTATTTATGTATTTTAATTTATTTTATTTTGTATTATATTAATTTAATTTAATTTAGTTAAATTAAATTAAATTAAATTTATTATATTATTTATTTTATTACGATTTATTATTCATTTTTAATAATAATTCATTTTCTTTTAATTATTTAAAAGATATTATATTAATTAATTAAATATAATTTATTTTATTTTATTTATTTAGTAGATCAGTTTTAAGTTATTTTATATAGATTTATTCCATATTCAATTAATATATATTATTCTAATTTATTATTAATTTTTATTTGTTTTAGGGCCCACATATTTTGTATTCGAATAATTCTAATAGAATTCCGTCTGGAATTCCGTTGGGAATAAAATATATAACACAAGTAGTTCATGGCATTAAAATTTCAAAATGATAATAAACAAACACATATATCAACCATTCATGGCATGCATACAATACTAATATTCAGTTATGTAATTCTAGCATATATACAAAATACAGTACAATCTTATACCAATTTCAGACCAATTTGATCAACTCAGCTTTATCTTATACCAATTTCAGTCCTATTTCATAGCTTCGGTACCAATATATCCAATTTCAAACCTAATAAAACCAATTTCTGTACAATCTTCAGACCCACTAATTTTCAGACCCAAATTAACATATATACAAAACACCCACTAATTTTCAAACCCAAACATGCATATATACAAAATACATAGCAATATATACTGTAATAAAACCCATTTTGCAAAAATAGGGCATGGATTTAAAAGACGCTCTCTCAAAATCAAATGACAGATTTATCAAACATACCTGATTAGCTTTAATTTTTAACAAAAAGAAGAAGCTTTATACCACCAATTTGAGAAGAAATCGACCACAGTGGTTGGCTAGTTTTCGCGCGTAGCAGGTGGGCGGAGGTTGGCGTAGCAGGTGGGCGGTGGTTGGAATTCCGGCGGTGGTGTGGGCGGAGTGAGATGACTGATGAGGGAGTAATTTTAGTGAGAAAGAGGGAATATTGAGAGAGAGACTGAGAGAAAGGAGATAGTGAGTGATAAGAGGAGGCGCTGGAGAAAACATTATGTTTAGGTTTTTAATCACTATTCTCGACGAAAATCCGTCGAGGTTGGTTTCGTCGACTTTACGATACTTTCGACGAACTATTTCGTCGAGGATAATACATATTTTGTCGAGTTTATACTCGCGCTGGCGGGAAAGCTTGGCGCCAAGGTGGAGGGCTTAATGCCGACGGATATCTGTCAAGGATACATTACAGTCGACTGACTTAATATCGACGAAAAATTCAGTCGGTCTTATATTAACGTTGACTGAATGTGTTCAGTCGATATTACTTCCGTTAACGCTTTTTCTTGTAGTGTAATCTAAATTTAATCTCAATTAATTAATATTAATTATTTAATTTCCTTCATTTCCATATATTTCATTTCATAATTAACTCAAGCTAACTATTTCAATAGTTTGGTTAATTATTAACTCTTTCGCCATATGTATATATTTCACACTTATATATACATATGTACATTTTCACCACATAAAACACATAAATATATATAACACATATATACATTTATACATTCAAACACGACCTGTCTCATTATTTAATGTTAAACTTATTAAAATGCGGAATAATTAAAACTTTTCTGTCTTCTTACTTTATCTATTTTCCTGAATCATAACCTTTATCATCTACACATCTCTAAATCAAATTTATTTTCATGATTCACTTCATCAAAGTTATTATATAAAATCTTTCATCTCAGCTCGATATCCCTTATACATTGGGTAGCTCTAACTTTACAACTAAATATGAAATTTCACATCATAAATTATCAAGTACATTTCTCAAAACCTTAAACATGGTTTAAAAGTATAACAACTATAGCTAAAGTATTTAATCTTCATGTATTGCATCTGATCCATGTCATTCAAGTAGCAAATAGTGTTACCTTGAATCCTTAACCTGCAAAAATGGTTATTTTCAAGGTTGAGCTCGACAGCCCAACAAATCTTACAGCTTCCATGCATCACGTAGCACATAATAACATGCTCAACATACATCTCATAATCATACATGTTGCAGTTAACATAACAAGTATAAAGATTGAGTTCCTTACTCAATCAACATTATTTACTCAATCAACGTACTCATAAATTGACTTTAACATTTCATACTTACAACATATATAATACATCATGCTCTTTGAAATACAAATTTAAAATAGTTCATCATCAAGTTCATATAGCAAATAAGAACTGAAAGACTTACCTTGATCGTTATTTACCAATAACAGATTAACAGCTTACTGATATCTGCACTTTACGTGCCCTACACAATTATATAATCATGCCCATCAACTATTAGTCACATAGCGACACATAGTAGTTGTAATGTAAAATTTACTCTACATCCCATAACCCTTCCGTTAATCAATACACAAGGTTCAATTTGATTATTTTAACTTTCGACTTATATCTCACTATATTTCTTCTTAGGTTATACTAAAGTTCATTTAAGTGTTTTAATCTTGCTAGGACTCCTTATTGGTTTATATTAGCCCTATTCCATATCTTATAATGTTCATTTCATTTGAATTAAAACACTTTTTAAGTTCATTAACACTTGCCACGACGTTTCCACGTTCATTCGTCACACGTCTGATTCGTCTCTCTTGCGTATGCTTAGCATGCTCCTACAACTTATTTAAAACATCATTGATTAATGTTAAGCATCATTATATTTCATAATATTCATGTTTTATAACTTATAACAACGTCTTTTATCATCGGAAGCACTTCACTTGCATACGTGCATGCCCAACATCCTCTGATTGCCTCTAAATGCACATCAGTCCTAAAGATTGCCATTTTGACCCCTTCTCCCAACCTCAAATTTAAAAACTTAATAATAAAAAGTTGTAGGTCTACTCTTCCTCGTTATGGATCATCTTGAATCGCCTCAATCGGAGTTTGTATGGAAAAGTTATGTCTCTTTTACTAAAGGAGGTCAAAATAGTCACACTTGACACACCATGGGCGCGTCTGCGCCCATTTCCTTCTCATTTCCAGCGCGCCTATGCTTTCTAGCAGCTCCCAGCTGCACGCCCACGCCCATGGGCAGTGCACCCACGCTCGGCTTCGCCCAAATTCCAGATTTTGTAATTTTTTTATGCACATACTTCAAATCTTCATAACTTCTTCATTTTAAGTCAGAATTAGTTGGTTTTCGACTCTATGAACTCGTTAAACTCTGAACTACTCACCTACAGAATAAATATAACACTTTAAAAAATCATTTTAAGGGTTTCAATTCAGTGTCTATGTTATATTTTCATGTTTTAAACATATTTAGCGAATTCATTCACTATAAATTCGTTTCTCAACTAAATTACGGTCATGATTATACCGATAAATCCCTGGTCATAATCATACCAAGTCCATCTATGCACTACAGGCCACAGATGACTTTCAACATAATATAAACATGAGGATGATGACAATGATATAAAAATTCAATAAAACAAGTTCAAGAATTAATTTATCCAAGAACTAATAACGTCCAAATTGTCAACATGATACTTCTTTGTAGAGTAAAATTCAAGAATGCTCAAAAGAATTTTTCCATGAAAAAGATTTGGATGAAGCGCAAATATCAAGGATATTCCACTAATTTCATGCAAGATATAGAAGTCAACACTTTAACCAACCGAGTATAATAATGAATGGAATAACAAAAGAAATCACGGGCATGCGATAGACCAAGACAAACAAAGTTATTCAATGGAATAATAAGCGATGGAACCAGGTCATGCGTAAATGCACAGATAGGATATTCCAACAGAATAATAAATAACGGAACCAAGTCAAGCAAAATTCGCACCGACAGTATGTTCCAACAGAATAATAAATAACGGAACTAGGTCATGCGTAAGAACGCATTGCATGGATGTTCCAATGAGAATAATAAATAACGAAAAACCAAAGCGAAATTAAATTAAGACCGAGGATGTTCCAACATAATAATAAAGAATGGAATAATGAAGAATTTCACTATGTATGCAGATTAGATGTACAAAGTTATTCCAATGAATAATAAAGAATGGAATAATGAAGAATTTCACCATGTATACGGTGATTGCAGATGTACAAAAGTTATTCCAACGAATAATAAAGAATGGAATAATAGAAGAATTTCACCAAGTATAGGGTAGTTCACAGATATCTGAGTTATTCAATGTAATAATAAAGAATGGAATAATGAAGTTCTCTTCATGAATACGAAAGAAATAATACCCCTTAACTTAGAAAAACCGGATATAGAAGTGGTGAAGTAGCGAGAACACTTTTTTTTCTTTCTCTCTATAGTTTCTCTCTCTAGAGTTTCGGTGAATTCATAAGAAATAGTGAAGGAATGAGCTTTATTTATAGAAGAATGGATTGAATAGTAACTAATTCTGAACGGCCCTGATTGATTTACTTTTTAAATGGGCGATCAGATTGATTTACAATAAAATATAATATATTCTATTTATAATCTAATAAAATGAATAACTTTATAAAAGTGATATTCTGTTTTATATAAAAAGGTTTTACTATGTAAACACTATGCAGGCACGATGCAAACACTATGCATAATAAAGTATAATATATTCTAATTATTGTCTAATAAAACAGATAACTTTATAAAAGTATTCTGTTTTATATAAAAAGATTTTAATATGCATAATAGAATATAATATATTCTATTTATAGTCTAATAAAACGAATAACTTTATAAAAGTATTCTGTTTTATATAAAAAGTTTTTCTGTTTTATTTAATAATACTAATAAAATAAAACTTCATCATCATTATTATAATTCACACTATTAATCGACCAGGTCGTTCCTAGAAAGAGGGAGCTTTCCAATAAGGATTTTTTCCTATTGGCGCGCAATTAGGTGACCAAACCTCTCATTGGCAGAACTTCTAGACATCGTTAATATTGCAAATAATAATATTAACAACTTTGTTATCTCAATTATTGATTTAAAAATATATAAAATATCAACAATAATTGAATCAATTAACGTGAGATACTATGCAACAATTATTGAAGCAATAATTGAACAAAAATGAGTGACTTCTCACGTAAGCATCAATAATCAATCTGAGTGCTACTATGCAACCACGCCGTATTCTCGTACTTTAACACCGTGTGTTTCAATAGTTAACGATAAAACTTCCGCCGTTATTTTCATAAAATATTTTTGTTGTTTTTTGAATCCGACAATAATTCCGTTGTGGGGTCCACCAATGATTATTTCATCGTACGAATATTCCCTGTTAAAACGTATATTCCCCGACCAATCGAATATTATATAACAACCTGCGTACTTTGCAAAATTTATAAATATTACCCACAACTATAACATTATATCAAATTCATTTCATAATATTCAAAAATGATAATTATAGAAAATTCATCTTTATTCATAAAAGTTGGGGTCTTACATCATATCTCAATATGGTAAGTTTTCATAACTCAACTAACTTCAATCATCAATTAATTTCAATATTTTCATCTCATAGTAAAGCACTTAGTGCACATTTCAACTCGTTCACACGAAATACACATAGTATATATATATATGAAATACTTTCACATAACAATTAACAAATTTACACATAATAACAAGTTCTAAAAAAACTTACTTGTACCAGTGTTTTACCATCTACTTCATCCACAATCATAACTTCCTTCAAATGATAACCTACGTTATCCATGATAATTTATTTGATTAAATTAATCATCACCTCATAATAATTATAGATGGTAATTATCGTAACTTATTCCAACAATTAATCTTTCGACTTAAACCAACATAAACTTTCCCTCACATTATTTTTATAAGATTCTCATAAAAATACATGATTAACCTTTACATAGACTCATATGTCATATCTTAACACATTTCAATCGGTAGAAATTATTTTGGTAATTCCCGACTTCCCGGTAGATAAGTTTTACCTCCTCGTAACTCTATTTTCTTCATTAGGCCTCCTTAATTAACCATTGTATTATTTTTTTTCTCTTTTGGCCACACATACCTACATATGTTCCACAAACAAAAATAATTTTATTATAATTTTTTAATTTTCTTAAGTATTTTTCAAAGAGCCATTTTAGTTCGTAACTTAGCAAAAGTGACTATATCATGCTCAACTCAAAAAATTCCCAAGTCTTGGTAGAATCTTACACATTAACATGAACTTTCAGTTTTAATTTGGTGGCCATCAGAGTTATAAAACTCAAGTTATGACAATTTTCGTCGAAAAAATCCTAATATTGAATTGGTCATTATGTCAAAGTCATTTGAAAATACTTATTGAATGTAGCAAACTAAATAAAGATGTTTTAATAGTTGAATTAAATGTCTAGCCTAATATAGGAGAATATTAATTATTTATCAACGAAGTGAATACTTATGATGAGTAATGTACAAAATGTGCATAATTGAAGGAGTAATTATTTAAAGTCCAAAGTAAATGGACTAGAAACCCTAATTGAATAATTAGGGAAATGTAAAATTTATGAGATATGTCCCAAACAATTTATTGGATAGTCCAAACTTGGGAGGACTTTCTAGAAGCAAGTTAAAACTCAAAATTGGAGTTGGAGATAGAATTTTGAAGCACAGACTACTAGGTTGCATCCGGAACGTCAAGTTTAGTTAGAAAAGACTGTAAACATGAAATGTGTCAGTGTTGACTTTTTTGGTCAAAGTCAATAGTTGACTTTTATGGAGAAAAGTCAAAATCGGAGTTAGGAGTGGAATTTGGAAACACGGATTGTATATTTGAATCCGGAACGTCAAAATTAGTAAGAATAGGCTGTAACACAAAATGTGTTGGGGTTGACTTTTTGGTCAAAGTCAACAATTGACTTTTATGAAGAAAAGTCAAACTTAAAATTCAGAGATGAATTTGGAGAAACGGATGGGTCCATGACGTCGGGAGCGTTGATTTTAGTAGGAATCAACTATAAACTTAAAATTTTGAGTTTTCAGTTCCGAAAGTTACACACGGGATTAAATACGTAAAATAAGAAATTAAAAACGGGACCCACAAGGGCCAAATCTGCTGGAAATTCCAGCACATGGGTAGCCACCTACCTCCAACCGCTCCCACCTACTCCCATCTTATCTTAACTACTCCCTCACTCTCCTAATGATATATTATTTAGCTAAAAGGAAAAGAACAGAAAAGAAAAGAACTCTCTCTTCTCCACGTACCACTCCATGCTCGGTTTTTAGAGAGGAAAAAAGGAGAGAGAAGGCAGCCATGGGAGAGTAAGAAGAAGGAAGAAGAAGAAAAAGAAATCAAGAGGAAGAAAATAAAAAGGTATAAAACACTAACCCCTATACTATATATAATCTTGTTTTTGGTAAGAGTTTGATGAAATAGATCATGGATCATGATAGATCCATGAGTATAAGATGTATTAAGATGTATTAAGTTGGTTTATGTTAGTTAATATTTGATTAATCAAGATATCATAGAAGTTTTCTTACAAAACATAAAGGTTAGAAAATCAGATTTTTGAGAAAACGAAGCATGAAATTTAAACGATCACATCTCTCATTCTATTTCGAATTTTTGAGTGTGGTCAAGTTCTGGAATTAGATTAATGAGTCTTTTAACTTCTCTAAGTAGAATCACCGAAAAAGGTATTGTAGATTTTTGTATGGACTATTTTTGGCAAAGTAAGTAAAATCTGAAAAATGCCCTAAATTTCAGTCCACTTTGGACCTTCACCATTTGAAATCTACAACTTTTTTTTGAGATCTGTCAAAGACATGTGTTAGATCCATGAAATATCTAACTTCTCCAAGTGGAATTACTGAAAAATTACTTGTAGATTTCGTATGAACTGTTGTTGACAAAGTATGCAAAATCTGGAAATACCGAAAAACAAACTGTCCAAAAATTTGTAAGGGCATTTTCAGAAATTTAATTATTGAAATAAATTCCTTCCTTTTGTGACATGAAAATATATGATATAAATTATCTCATGTCCAAATATGAGCTTATTCCGACTTATATCGATCGAGTTATGACAATTTCAATTTTTGGGTTTTTCCGACGAAAACGGCTATAACTGGAGTTCTATAAGTCTGATGGTCAGGAAATTTAAACTGGAAGTTCATGTTAATACGTGTAAGATTCTTCCAAGAGTTGAGAATTTTTTGAGTTGAGCATGATATAGCTAATTTTCTTAAGTTACGAACTAAAACAGAGTTTTGAAAAATACTAAAGAAAATTGAAAAATTCCCAAAAAATTATTTTTATGTATGGAATATATGTTTATATGTGTGGCCAAAACAAAAAAAATAATAACATGATTTGGTATTTTTCATGCTTACGATTAAGTTATGAATAATTGAGAAAATTAGATTATATTAAGTCCTAAAATTTGTTAATATGATTTTAGTGACTAATGATCATTAATATGTTATATTAAGACTATATAAGGTTAATTTGGTCATTTTGATAAAATTTTATATGAAGGGTTTGATATGTTTGTTAAATGAATTAAATAGTAAAGAGATAAACAATTAAATTAAAATTGTTTATAAGTTTATAAATGAATAAAATATTATTAAATGATTAATAATATTAGAAAGTGATTAAAATATTATTAAGTGATTAATAATATTAGTAAGTAATTAAAATATTATTAAATAATTAATAATATTAGTAAAAAATAAAATATTATTAAATGATTAATAGTATTAGTAAAGGAATAAATTAAATATTATTAAATGATTAATAATATTTGACAAGAATTTAAGATGAATGATAAAATGGTTAAGAAGGCTTAAATGAGAGTATTAGGCTTTCAGCGAAATGAAAAATTTAATCACATATTTTTATGTGAATATTATAAAAGTAATGTGAAATGATGTATACTTTGGTATAAGTTGAAGGGCAACTAACAGGTTAAGTTGCGAGATGATGATTAATTAATTAATCAAATAGATGTTCATCGATGCTGCGAGTTATCATCTGAAGTAAATTATGAATGAAGATGAAGTATTGAAGTAGATGATAAAATGCCGGTGCGTGCGAGTTTTTCAGAACTTGAGTTTATATGTTAAGTGTAATTAAAGAAAGAGGAAACGTAATAAGACATAAAATGAAGTTTAATGTAATAACTGAATGGATAATAAAGTGTCCTAGAAAGACTTGAACACATGATTGAGCATTGTGTATCAAGATTTAAAAAGGAAAAATAATTAAAGATAAAGTAGAGCTAGCATAAATGACTAATAAACGTCGTTATGTAGTTAATTGTGGTTGTATATGCACTTAATTGTGTAGGTCAATGGAAGGACACATTTTTCTAATCACGCAAGGAACGCTTTGAGGCAAGTTCTTCAGTAACTTGCTCTTATGTGATAATGTGTATAAAACCATGTTTATAGTAGTTAATGATATATGTTGCTTTATGTGAAATCGTTGATTACATGAATGTTATGTGACTAAATGCAAAGCATGGAATTTTGTGAAGTATGGGTTAAATACAATATGAAGATTATATTGTATTGTATGATAAGTATGATGCATATAAAGATGCATATCATGAAATGTATGATGCATATAGAGATGCATGAAGCATGTGTAGATGCATTAACTAAAATTTTTGATGCATGAATATATGAAATTTGTATGCTATGTGAAGCATGAAATGTGTAGACTGTTGGACTTGCTGAGCCGTCATTCTCAACCTTGCAAACAAATTTTGCAGATAAAAGTCGATATAAACAGATGACCATAGCGTCAAAGACTTCAGAATAGATGAAGGATCACGAGAAGAAATAGTGATTGAAGATGGTTGGTGTTTTAATAATACATTAACGCAATGGTGTAATTTCTTTAGAGTAATTATACATAAAGTAAAACCCGTATTTAGGAATACTCTATATAAGAATAACCTCTACAATATTATAAAAAAAATTGGTCTCAATTTGGGTCAGTTATAAATAAGAATAACCTCTAAATTGTAATATGTTATATACTTTTTAAGTCCCGTATTAAGAAACTATACCTCTATATAGTAATAATTTCATATATATATATATATATATATATATATATATATATATATATATATATATATATATATATAGAGAGAGAGAGAGACAATATTAATTTTAAAAGACTACATTTTCTATAAAATACTACATTTCTTATAAAAAAAATTACATTTTTCTATAAAAGACTACATTTCCTATAAAGGACTATATTTTCCTATAAAAGACTACATTTCCTATAAAGGACTATATTTTCCTATAAAAGACTACATTTCCTATAAAAGACCACATTTTCTTATAAAAGACTATATTTCCTATAAAAGACTACATTTCCTATAAAAGACTACATTTTTCTAGTTTGAAAATCTAAATAATTTATGTTTTCTTTAATTTTTGTTATAAAATCTATATTTTTGTTAAAGTGGATATTTTTGGGTGTTCAGAAAATATTTTGTACCAATACCTCTATTTAGTAATAACCTCTCAATTAGAATACAA
Organism: Panax ginseng; assembly: GCA_020205605.1. Lineage (NCBI taxonomy): Eukaryota > Viridiplantae > Streptophyta > Magnoliopsida > Apiales > Araliaceae > Panax > Panax ginseng. Next base: position 23,170,676 of record CM035149.1, read on the forward strand.
ATAGTTTGGTCCCAAGTCTATTCCTAAATAGAGGTTTTACTGTAGTAAGATTTTATGCTAAACCACTTGATTGTGAAGTTTCCAACTAAGCTAGATGAACATTATTATTATATATTGTAGATGTTGAGTTGAAATACTCTACACAAAAGAATATTTTAAATTTGAATTGAGAGTTAATGAATACTTGCAAGTTAATATTTCATTATGAAGCATATTGTTTATAGTTTAAGATGTATAGATAGATCATGAACTATCTACAGATGTAATAACCAATTGTAAAGGTTACAGATTCTAGAATAAAAAGGAATAATGTATTAATTAGTATAAAAGCCAGGTTGTGTTCATAACTTTATGAACAAATGTTATATATATTGGAATGAAGTTAGTATCGTGACGTACTAGGTCCGAAGTTCAAGGAACCCAGATTTGGGGGCGTTACACTACAAGTCTTATGCTTTAACCATTTTCAAATTCGAAACACACAAGTCTAGAAAATTCATACAAACAACATGTCCGAATCTGTTTGGATAATTTTAATGTGTTTACTTTGGAACGTCATAACTCGGTCATTCAAACTCGGAATGAATTAGTTCCAGAGGCTGTGGATTCCTTATTAAGTGTACTATACACCCAAAAAAAAAAACCAAACTTTTATGGAAATATGAACTAGCCCCAAAATTTCCAAAAGGCCAGCAGCCCACTAGATTTTAGTTTCCAATTGGGTTATAAATTCATTTTAGCTTCATTTTGCTTCGTTCCAATTGGGTTATTTTCATAACTCATAAAAGCAAAACCCATCATTACATAACATAATTTTAAGGTTTGGGACACCATAACAAAATGGCCCCAAAATAGCCCATAGTCCACTATTAGTCCATTGTTCATCCTTTATGCTTAGGTTCATTTTCTTTCATTTTCTTACATTATTACATGGTTTAATCATAGTATCATCATCATACCTTCCTTAAAACTTCAAGATCCTCCATAATCTTCTATCACAACAACAACTAACTAACAATCAAAGCTTCAAATTAAAAGAGATGAAGAGGTTAGAGTTTTAGATTTACCTTTTATTGTTCTTCTTTTCTTCTTCTTTGCTTGCTAATGGATGATCAAAGATTGATCTTCCTCTTCTTCTTCCTCCTTCCATCTATGGGTCTCTCTTTCTCTCTCTCTCTTCTGTCTTACGTAGATGATTTTAATGAAATGAATAAACGATAAAATGGAAGTATACTTGCATTGGTTTATGTAAGAGAATTAACCATACATTAGTTAACTCTTACCAACTTCTAACTCATCCAAAATTCAATTAACCTCATGCCATTTAATTTACGAGAGACACATGCCCCTCCTAGCTTATGACTCACCTCTTAGCCTTTTACATTTTCCTTTATCCCATATGCTTAATTGCCCACACACGACAGTTGGCCTCCCAAGTTTTGGCTCCAAGCTTGCAATAGTTGGCTCCAAGTATGCTATAGTGTGGCTCAACCCTAGCCAAGCTTCTTTCAAACCCTTGGCTCAACCCTAGCCAAACCATACAAATCCTAACCAAGCCTTTAAAACCCTAGGCATAGTAAATTCAACTAAATTTAATTAGTTATTTTATTTTCTAGTTTCTTTCTAGTTAACTTTCATAATTCATTTAGTTAGCAAAAAGTCCATTTTTTCCTTTCATACAATTGATTGATTAGGATTTAATTCTCGAACTAAGTCGGTTACCCAATTTATTTCTAGTTAGATTTTCCTAACTCGTTTAACATGCGAAAACTGCGAAAAAATTTTCATTGATTTTATTGGAGATTACGTCTCTCGTCCTCAAATAAACTCTATGTCGCCCTTTGAAAAATCTAAAAATTGAAAAAAAGCGAAGTTGTGTTTTATGGTGAATATTGTTTTTACGGCTTTTACACGAAAAAATCAATTGTTGACTTTTTTTAACCAAAAAGTCAACCCCGAAAAAAAATAGTGTTTATATCTATTCATGCTAAATTCGACGTTCCAGACTCAATTCCGTAATCCGTTTGTCAAAAATCTCATCCGAACTCAAGGTTTGACTTTTTATCATAAAAGTTAACCGTTGACTTTGACTTAAAAGTTAACTCTGACACATTTCGTGTTTATAGTCATTTCTGACTAATTTCATCGTCCCAAACTCAAATATTCAATCCGCATCTCAAAATTCAACTCCAAACTTTGTGTTTAACTTTTCTCCATAAAAGTTAATTGTTGACTTTGACCAAAAAGTCAACCTTGAAACTATATCGTACTTACAGTCTTTTCTTACTAGACTCTCCGAACTCAACTGAGGAGTCCGCTATTCAAAATTCTACTCTGAACTCAAATTCGAGTTTTAACTTACTATTCTTGTGTATTATACAAGTTTTTTCCTTCCTTAGTTCAAACTATTCAATTAGTCTCGTCTATATATATATATATATATATATATATATATATATATATATATATATATCACCACTTACTTGATAATAAGTATGTAATACACATGTTTAACCATATCACATCTTCTTACTACATAGATTAGATTAAAATATATAATCATTTCTCTATACATCTCTCTCCTTCAACATCTATGTTTTTTTATATCTTAACCTTTCATCGTATTTAATTACATCACATACCTCATTTTTACATCAATTATTATCCTTATCTAAGGATTATCATACAATATCATCACATTATTCATTTACGACTATATTTCTAGTTGTACAAATATTCAGGATATTATAGTTACACCTACTTTGCAACGTCATAACTTGGTCATCCATTATTGGAATGAGTTCGTTCTTCATGAGCCTACGACTTCCTTATATTACAAAGTGCAAAACCCCCAGAAAGAACCAATTTTCAGAAGCTTTAACTACCCAGAAAACTGACTCAAAAGTCAGTGCACAAACTATAACGATTGAGATCATGGAATATCTTTGTAATAAGATTTGTAATATTTATTAAATAGAATAAATATTTTGATAGAATAAATCGTGTGTTATAAGTTTTTAGGTCGATTAATGACCTAGTGTACGTGTTACGTGTGATGACCAGGAAATTTTTGCTTAATTGAAGAATTAAGTATAATCAAGGATTTAGGTCACAATGTAAATAAGGATATATTTTTATACTTTGTGATTTATGTGAAATATGTATGGGATTAAATACATATACATTGTAAATATGTATATATATTTTTTTATTATATAAAGAGAATTAAAAAGAAAGCTACATAACATAATTACACATTAGGTATGGAAATTGAATAACTTAAGGGTTATGGTATGGTAGAATAATAGTATTTAAATATATATTAACCCTAAGAGATTTATTATATACATCTCAATTAATTAATTAATTTTATAACCTAATTAAACCAAGTCTAATTGGGTTAAAAAATTAAGTGTACATGAGTAAGGATTTGAATTACAATTGAGTAAATGGAAACCCTAATTAAATAATTAGGGTAAGATAAATTTAAGATAATGGACTATATTAATTCTTATGGCCCAAACATTTTAGATAGGAAGTCCAAATATTTTAATTTGAGAACCTAAAAGAATTAATTTGGAGCCCAACTTTTAGCCCAATTAAAGCGGCACATTTTGGACATTTGTTAAGCAAAACAAAGCATTAAAAATAAATCATAAATGAGCTATAATAAGGGTGATGGGCGACACATTTAGAAGATAGGGAGATATGCATGTGTTATAATTATTGTTCTTACTTTAGTGGTTCACCAACTACCTTAGGTGTCACCAATTAATTTGGCCACCTTATTTCTCCAAAGTTATAAGTAAAGAAAGGAGTAATGAGAGAGAGAAAACAAGATAAGTTAGGAGATTTTTATAGATATACATATATTATATCTATACATATCTACTAATTTTAAAATACCCATTTTAAAAATAAAAAGTTACTTTTTCTCATTTCTCCACAAAAGCTAAGAGAGAGAAAGAAAGAAAAAGAAAGAAAATAGAAAAGAGAGAAGAAAAGAAGAGGGTGCTCGGAATCCCATATGGAGGAAGGAGGGAAGAAATTCTTCCATACAATCTAAGCTTCATCTTATTTTGTTAGAAGAAGAAGAACAAGCCATAAGAAAAAGGTATTAAAAACCCTAAACTTAAGCTTGATTTGATTATTTTGCTTGTTTAACAAAATAAAGAAGCTATGTTTCTTAAAATTTGAAACCTTGGATCTACATGTTTTAGAGGGTGTTATGTATAGATCTAACCATGTTTGGTGTTAAAAGTTTAATCAAAAGAAAGAAAATGAAAACTAGTTTCAAAATTTAGAAAACCCTAACTTTTTTACTACTTTGAAAGGTTATAACTTAGATCTAGACATCCTTTTTGCGATCCGTCAAAGAGGGGTGCTATATATGTAAGTTATCTTTCAAATCCAACTGGTAGCACTCAAAAATATTGAGTTTACAAGCCATAGTGGTTGTTTTAAGCAAAACAACCCAAATTTTTGAAAAAGAGAAAAAGAGACTATTTTTGGGCAGTTCATAGCAGGGGAAATTTTGTCCGTTTATTGTACTTTAAAAATTATAGAAAACATTAAGATTATAATATGATGAGTTAGTTGTGTTCAGTATAAAGATGGTAATTTTTGGATATGTAAGATGAAAGTTATGGATTTTACGATAAAATGACTACTTAAAAAGTGTAGGAAACGAAATCGTGCCTTGCCAGTTAGGGTTTCGTGTTGGCTGAGGAGGAGAGAAATCTACGAAGAGCACAGAATTGATTGATTGATTGAATAGGGGAGAACGACAGGTGGATGATTACTCCAATGACGCGTGGTAGAACTCCTAGAATCTGGAAACCGTGTTAGGATTATTGGGATTCCAAGAGCCTTCTTCTTGAGTCCTTCCACTCCTAGAATTCTAAAACCTTGTAAGGGTTATTAGGATTCCAAGAGTCTTCTTGAGTGTTGAGAGAGAATGTCCAGGTCCTTCGATCTTCCAAGAGTCCAAGTCCTGTGTCTAAAGAGAGGTCCCCTTCCTAATAGAATGGAAGGGGGTATTTATAGGGTTTTCTGGAAAGTAGTCATTTGTCAGGCACATGCTTTCAGGAAAATTCCAAAAATACCCTTTAATCATCATAGTAATGCCCAGATCGTCATGTCCTTCTAGCCACCAATCTAATCCCTCAATCAATTCCCAAAATGAGCTGCCTCCACGAGCCTTCTACCTCGGGACCCGTGGAGGCTTCTCTCAGGTCTCACCTATTTATTTTTGGCTTTTTCGTCTTCATTCCGTTAGGTTATGCGAATCCTAATTTGCACATTTAATGAGATCGTGGAACCCTAGTTGTGCATTTAATTCAATTAGGTTATGTGAACCCTAATTTTATACTTGGGCCCACATTTGCCCCCTGCGCGAGAGTTGCATTCCCAAATAGACGTTCGTACAAGAAAACTGCAAGCCTTTGAATGATTTTGCGGGACTGCACTTTATAGGTCTTGAAGACAATGGTCCTAGTAGAGAGAACCCCTAGGGAGCCAAACCCTTAGGGTTAAACCCTAGGGAGACAAAACCTAGCAAGGCTCTTCCTTGGACATATTGGGAAATCCTCCAAAAAATCTTTCCATAGCTTGCCCAATATTTGTTTCCTTATTTTTTCTGGAATTTGAAACAAGAAAACATAATCAAATATCACCAAATAAAATTTAATCTAATAAAATCCTTCTTTTGGGTAAACCAAATCTTTATTTTTACCAAATCAAATCTGAGTTTTTTATTTTGGAAATAAAATTAAATTTGAATTTTATTTTGGAAATAAAATCAAATCTGAATTTTATGTTAAAAATAAAATAAAATCTTAATTTGATTTTGAAAGAAAAATTCGGATATATTAATATATTATAATTTTTATTTTATTTTTTTTAAAGAAAACTAACAATTTTTGAAATCTTCCCTTATTGGGAATAAAATCAAATCTTCTTTATATTTAGAAAATAATATCTTTGATATATTTCTATTAAAAAAAACAAGATCAGATCCACTTATCTTTTGGAAACTCGATCAAATCTTTCCTTAAATAGGATCATGGTAAGTGCTTCTTTTTTTTGTAAGTAGACTTTGAGGGCTATATGCACATTCCTCTAAAGCTCTTTATTTTCTTCACCCTCGTTTTGAAAATTTGACGCATCATTTTCTCGATCAATTGACGCGCTACGAAGATTCATCGTGTAAGGAAATTTTTAACTTCTCATGTGAATAATCCTCTGAAGTTATTTGATGATGATTGTGCTCATAATTCAAGACTGGATACCATGTCTTCTATGAGTATTATGAAACCCATCTGCTAGATTTTCTACGTAGTCATGCCAATAACTTTGTCAATGAACGGAATTACTAGAATCCATTAGGCATATGATGCCGATGCAAGAAAATGAAATCATCTTTAATAGCCTTATGTTGATTTTTTTTTCCTTCAAGCCTCACATTAACCCATATGCTGCTGATGCTCCTAATGCAATTACTTTTCGTAGTAGGCCTTGCTTCATGTTATGTTCTTGCCACGTGTTCGAAAATTGTCTTCCAAATAAAAGAAAAACAAACTTCTTTATATTTGAATTCTTTTTGACTACTTCATCTATTTGTCTTTTCAGGTAATTGTAGCCTTTCTTCTGTTTTTCGAGACCCATCACCTTGATTATATCTTGGTTTTTTCCCTCGGAATTCATCAGAAAAAAGCCATAATCTTCGCGGCGAAGGAGCATTCATTCCAAGCAGTTGATTGGTAGAGCAACAGGACCTCAAAGGTATTAAGGGGAATATCCCCTAGGTAGCCTAACCCTATAGGGGCCAAAACCTATAGGGCGCCGAACCCTATAGGATTTTTTTAAAGGATGAAAGGAATAACCCCTAGGTGGCCGAAGCCTACATGGTCGAACCCTAGGGGGCCGAACCCTATAGAGGATTTTTTTTGATGAAAGGAACAACCCCTACGTGGCCGAAGCCTACATGGCCGAACCCTATGGGAAAATTGAAGTTCAAATGTAAAAAATGAAGTTTTGGAGGAGCAATTACTATTTTGATCATAACTTTTGACTCGTTTGGAGTTTCGGGGCCCATAATATATCAAAACAAAGCTAGCGACAAGCCCTACAAAATTCATCACCAACGACCATGACATATGCCATTATAAGTCCAAAAAAGGCTCCGAAGGATGCCTTTTGGCCGTCCAAAGTTTTTCCAAAAATTTTTGGGAAATTTTTTCTTCCATAATTGTGATTCCTAACTCTTTCTGACATTATTTCTTCTTCTTTTTAGGTGTTTTGAATCTTAAATCTTAGACTTTCCTCTTTGTCATGGTGCGCACTTCAAGTTCAAATGCCTCATTTCCTTGCTCTTTAGATCCCTTATGCTGAATTCTTTTTCCTTGCAGGCCATCCCTGTTGAACATTCTGCAGACTTGGGAACAACCAAAGAGGCCCCGTTTCTCAATGATTGGGGAAGGGCTCCCCTCCTTTGGTCTTTTTGACGTCTTTTAGAAGCAATTCCAGACTTATGACCGTACAACTTTTCCTCCACCAGAAAAGGAAGGCTTGTTTCTATATTCAACGGCTTGTGAAAGTTGGGATGACTTTCCCCATTCTGATTGCATTGTCCTTCACATCTTGCCTTATTCATCTAACCACCTTCAGGAATGGCAGCAGTGGACCGACAAGATACTTGGGAATGCTGATTATGTGGATATACTAAAGAGAATGCTAACATTCTTCGTTGCATCCAGCTATGCAGGGACATTCGTATCCAACAGGACCATGGTGCTCCTTTGTATGCATATTAATCACTTCTTGGGGGGAATGCATCTCTACTCTAGAGGATGTTTATGCCATCTATCAGTAAACATTTTCCCCCTGCGCGTGAGTCACGCCTTTGGTGAGATGATCACGCAAAATATTTTTAAGTGTTAAAGTCTTGATTCCAGTTTCTAAACACTTCGCGGGGCTTGATGATTTTTTCAAGTCTCAAAAATGAAAGTCCTAGGAGAGGGAACCTTTAGGGGAAAAAACCCTAGGAGGGGGAGCCCTAGAGGAGCTCTCCCAGAATATCTTGAAAAATCTTCGATCTAATCCTTCACCACATGATGTAATCCTTCGAGTCTTGATGCTAAGGATTATTTGTCTGATATAAGCTCGGATGGCCTACTGTGGGTAGTGCAGCGCTCTCTTCATGTCTTTCTATAACTTTTTCACATGACAGTTTTGAGAGTACCGATAAGACTCTTGCTTCTTTGAGAAGGAATCCTTCTGAGACTATTGCTGATGTTCATCCTCCCAAGGAGGATTCCGCCAAGTTGGTGATTGCTCGGGAGGGTATTGTGGATAGCACTTTGGGTGTGTTGAATGACCTTCCATCTCCTGTGGCCTCTCCTAACTCTCCTTGGACATGTCTCCCTTCCATGTTAGGTTGGATCTCTTTATTTCCAATCATGTTATTGCACTTCATTCGGAAGTCACTTCACGTCATCATGGGAATGACTTATTTTATGTAGAGTTTTAGGAGCTTCAAGATGCCATAGATAAATTGAAGACCAAACTTTTGGGAAATTAAGTTAGCTTCCTAATACCTTGAAGGCCTGACAGCCTTGAAGGCTTGATAGCCTCAAAGGCCTGATAGCCTCAAAGGTCTAATAGCCTCGAAGGCCTAATAGCATTGAAGGCCTGATAGCATCGAAGGCCTGATAGCATCGAAGGCCTGATAGCATTGAAGGCCTGATAGCCTTGTAGACCTGCTAACCTCGAAGGCCTGATAGTATTGAAGGCCTGATAGCCTTGAAGACCAAGCTTTAGCTATTCCCCTCTCTTAAGTTCATGACCTTTAGATCATAAACTTTTGTAGTTTTTTCCATTTCCTATATTAGAAAATTTATGTACATATATTTCATTAATCAAATTGTAGTTTCTTTTATCATTATTGATTTCCTTTAATTTGAACGATTCCTTAAAACTTAATATTTAACATTGGATCTTAAGTTGTCCAAATTAATACTCCAAGACAACAATAGGTATTATAAACAAGTAAACGTGAATTTTGTTAAAAAAAAACATGTATATATATTTTTTACAAACCAACACTTGAATTTATACTTCTTTTTTTAAAAAGAAATCAGGAAAACATTCAAGTATAAGTGAAAGTTTGTCAATTCATTGATAATCAGATTGATTTTAACAAAAAGCATAACGTTTTATATAATATATCTTGTTTTAATCGAAGAAAGCGTAACGTTCGCCACTTTTAGAGAGTTCAACTTTCTTGCTTTTGTCGAATGAAGCATAACGTTTGCCACTTTTAAAGATAAAGTGTAACTTTTGGGGTTGAGGGCTTATACTTAGGTGCCTCAATCACTTTTGAAGTTGAAAGTGTAACTTTTGAGGGGTGTTGGTTAGGTGCCTCGATTACTTTTGAAAATGAAAGTATAACTTACAAGGACTTATAGTCAGGTGCTTCATTCACTTTTGATGATAAAGTGTAACACTCGGGTGCCTCGTCACTTGGGTCGTCCAATTTCTTGGCAAATGAGGTCTATGAGGACTTGAAATCGGGTGCCTCGTCACTAATTGGGTCGTCCAATTTCTTGGCAAGTGCAGTCTACGAGGACTTGAAATTGGGTGACTCGTCACTTGGGTCGTCTAATTTCTTGGCAAGTGCAGTCTACGAGAACTTAAAATTGGGTGCCTCATCACTTGGGTCATCCAATTTCTTGGCAAGTGCAGTCTACGACGACTTGACCACCATTTAGAGTGGACCACCATCTTGGGTGGATATTTTTTTAATTCGTCAATTCTTGTGCATCTTCCCTTGGTCATCCAATTACTTGGCAAGGGATACTGCTGAGGACTTAAACCACCATTTTTGGTGGACCACCATCTTAGGTGGATTTTTAATTCATCTGTAGTTCAAAGTTCTTTCGATGGTAGAACTAGTATTTGGGTTATTAACTTTCGGGACTGCACCATGGGTGATAATGTTGCACGTTTCTTCTCATAGTTCAATCTCCCCGGCCGCTAGCTTCTCATGGTATATCCTCCGCAGACTGTAACAATCCATAGTGAAATGCCCTGTGTATTGGTGGTATACACAGAAGTATGGTCTTCTTTTCACCTCTTCCGTCACAACTAACCGGGGCCTTGGAGGTTTCACCACTCCGTGCTCGACCCATTGTTCGTACATGCTCCTGAATGCCTTTTTGCTGCATGTGATAGCCTCCAGAACTGGAATTCTGGTATACTTGTCCCCATGTTTTTCTCTGCTTCGCTCAAATTTCTCATTCTTCTCCCTCTTGTCCCCTTGTGGTTTTGACTGAGAATCCGCCAAAGCCACAGTTGTTGTCCTCTTGCTCTTCCATGTAACCATCGCATGGCTGGTAGGAAATGTCATGATTCCTCCCAAGTCTTGTGCAAAATATGAGAGGGTCGCAAATGAATCACAAGCCTTGGTAATGAGGTGGGGCTTAAATGCGTCTAAAGCACCATTGTTGCATATGATAACCAAGTTCTTTTCTTCAATTGGCTCTGCACACTTCTGTGCTTGGGCCCTGAACCTATCCACGTAATTTGACAGCTCCTCGTTTGGCTTCTGCTTGAATCGCATGAGCTCTACGATGGTTACCTGTTTCTGCACATAGAAAAATTTCTTAAAAAATTGCAATTTTAAATCATCCCAATCATGGACTGATCCTTTCTCCAAGTTGTAGTACCAACTGAAGGCATTATCCATCAAAGTCTTGTTGAATTCCCTCATCAACAAATTATGATTGTTCATTTCATCATATCCTAACCATGGAGACATCGACTCCACGAACATGACAATGTGTTCCTTGGCATTTCCTTTATACCCATTGTATTTTGGAAATTGTGGGGGAAGCTTGATATACCCTGCCGGGTAAGGTTGTCTCTGAATATGTGCCGAGTAAGGTGGAGTAAATTCTAACTCCGAAGGTCGGGATGTCTACCTGTGAAGTTGATTGATCACATCGATCATATCATCCTTTGTCACATATTGGCTCGTGGTATGGACTCTCTGTGGTGTTGTGATGTATGGAAGCATTGGTCGTGTGTATAGTACAGAAATTGGTTGATGTACACTGGCATCATATAAATTATGTATCGGTTGTGCTTGTGGGCTGGTTCGTTGGACGAGGTTTGGGATGGTTGGTATCTGCACTGTGAAAATACGGGGATAGTGGTCAGAATGATGTTTGTCGCGAGGGTGGTGACTTCGATCCGGGTTCTGAGACGTCACCACTATCGAGGTTCCAAATGGATGATTGGAACGGACTGATTCTCCATCAATGAAGGTGCAGTCTGATTCTCTTTATTATTGCAATCGTTGTTGTTTTCCTCCATTCCTGCTTGTTTTCCTTGTGAATTGTCTGGAAACATGGTCTTGAAAATAGGGATCTGCATCAATTGCTGGTGGAAATTTCCCATTTCCTCTTACTTCCTCTACATCTCCAGCATCATGGCCATCATCAAACCTTGTCCTTCCCGTGCTTCCTTCAACGCCTTGAGCATCTCCAGCTGCACAGCATTTGCCTGCTCTGCACTTTCTTCCTCGCTTTGCCTTCCCGCGCCTATCTGCCTGACATTCGCTAGTTGTTGATCCGCCATATATGGTGATGTTGAACTTCCTTTCGAGGCGTCTTCAAGGATGGGTTGCTCGAAATTTAGATTCACGCCTTGGAAAGCTTGACTTGATTGCCTTGGAACTGGATCCGGTGAGGTAATGTTATTTGTTGGTGAAGCTCTTCCTGTTGTTCTCCCACTTCGAGTTGTGGGCATACCCTTCACGAATTCTTCACCTCCCCAGCAGGGTCGCCAAAGAAATGTGGGCAAAGAAATCGTGCCTTGCTAGTTAGGGTTTCGTGTTGGCTGAGGAGGAGAGAAATCCACGATGAGCACAAAATTGATTAATTGATTATAGAGGGGAGAACGACAGATGGGTGATTACTCTAATGACGCATGGCAGAACTCCTAGAATCAAAAAACCGTGTTAGGTTTATTGGGATTCCAAGAGCCTTTTTCTTGAGTCCTTCCACTCCTAGAATCCGAAAACCTTGTTAGGGTTATTGAGATTCCAAGAGTCTTCTTGAGTGTTGAGAGAGAATGTACAGGTCCTTCGATCTTCCAAGAGTCCAAGTCCTGTGTATGAAGAGAGGTCCCCTTCCTAATGGAATGGAAGGGGTATTTATAGGGTTTTCTGGAAAGTAGTCATGTGTCAGGCACATGCTTTCAGAAAAATTCCAAAAATACCCTTTAATCATCAGAGTAATGCCCAGATTGTTCTGTCCTTCTAGCCACCAATCCAATCCCTCAATCAATTCCCAAAACGAGGTACCTCCACGAGCCTTCTGCCTCAGGACCCGTGGAGGCTTTTCTCGGGTCTCGCCTATTTATTTTTGGCTTTTCCGTCTTCATTCCATTAGGTTATGTGAACCCTAATTTGCACATTTAATGAGATCGTGGAACCCTAGTTGTGCATTTAATTCAATTATGTCATATGAACTCTAATTTTACACTTGGGCCCACAAAAAGTAAAAGGGAATAACTTTTAGTGTGTAAGTCCAAAAATTTTGAAATTTTTACAAAAAGTACATATACAAAACTAGAACATCCCCTGAAAGTTTCGAAATTTTTGGACAAACTTAGTTCATGAAAATTGTTACAAGATCCAACTGTGTTGGCCATTTTAAGCATAATAAACGAAACTAAAAAATTCGAGAATAGTTATATGTTCATAAGGGTAATATTAAGTGATGTTTCCTAGAAAAGTAGAATTTTCATAACTGATTTTATATTCTTCGTGTGAATGATTGAGTTATGAATAAATGGATAAAGTAAGTTAAGTGATGTTATAAAGGGTAAAAATGTAATATTTTAGCCAAAAGACCCTAATGATGATGTAATCAGAATTATGGAGGCTATTTTGGTCATTTTGATGAGATGTTATATTTATGGCATTTTAGGGTTGTTAAATAAAGTAATTAATAAAGGGTAAATAATTAAAATAAATTGTTTATAAGTTTAATAAATGATTAAAATATTATTAAATAATTTATAATATTATATTAACATGTTATTAATAAATGTTAGATTAAAATATTATTAAATAATTAATAATATTAGATAATGATTTAAAATATTATTAAGTGATTAATAATATTAGATTAAAGTTAAATTAAAATATTATTAAATAATTAATAATATTATATAATGATTTAAAATATTATTAAATGATTAATAATATTAGATTAAATTTAAATTAAAATATTATTAAATGAGTAATAATATTAGATGATTAAGATATTATTAAATGATTGATAATATTAAAGTGTGATTAAAATATTATTAAAAGGTTAATAATATTTGTAAGTGATTAAAATATTATTAAAGAGTTAATAATATTTGTAAATGATTAAGATATTATTATATAATTAAAGTATTATTAATTGATTAATAATACTAAGAAATGAATAAAATATTATTAAGATTAATGATATGAAATGAGTTTAAGGTGATAGTAATATTATCAAGGTATGATAATATTACTAAGGACTTAATGTAAGATCTAATATTTATTATGTAGCTAAATGTTAGATAATATGTTATTAAAATAGTAATGTTATGAGATAAAGTGTATTATGCTAATTGGAAGATCAATTTTAACAATGATAGGTCTTTTCAATAAAGAGATTATAATAGATTGTGTAGCAGTAATCGACGGGCAAGGCAAGTTCCCTAACTCAAACTTGACTTATTATTTCAAAGCGTGTTAATTGTGATGCCCCAAAAAATAGGTATACATCACCCATCTTGGGTCGCCAGAAAATACACTACTGACAACTTCATTTATACAATTGTCGTGCAAAATACAACGACAAGTATACTGTGAGTTTTAATACAAATGTATGTAACTCTCATGGTGCCTCGACCACAACCTTACAATGGTACGTTACATAAAAGTACAATCAAAAATTGTTTTAGAAATTAAAATCTTTGGGAAGTGCTCAAGGAAACCTTCGTACATAGGAAGCCATGAATCTAAGTTATGATAGATATCATATGTCCAGAGAATTATCCTTGGTTGACCCAATAGACCTCAAATAAAAACGAGAAGATTACTATCATGTTCCTTCCAATAGTGAGTTCTCTTGACATATAACTATCTCCACTGTCTCCAAGTGAAAATTATATTTTAAATAAACTCCAAGATCATATAGGTGGTGCTCGTAGATATATTCAGCAAGTGGATGTGCACAACCCTGTCTTATGATAACACGAGGTTGTATGTAATTAGACATTTTGTATGATAGTGGCAAAACACCCTTCCAAAGTTAGGTTCACCTCACCCTATTCGGTTCACCAAAATTAAATATCAAATAGCGTATACAATCGACACACTTATCTAAAGTTCTCAATAAAATTATTTTCATACTATTTAGGAGAACCTCAATAGCTATAAACCATCGTTCTATTCCCTGTTATCCCCCGCTTGATTTCGTAAGAACACTCTTATTACACGAAAGGAATTGTGAAGCAAAAAGGGTGAGCACAACTAGCCCGATAAAGAATATCATGACTAAAGATAATTAAATTATCAATAGCCTTCGTCGATAATAAATCGGAGATTTAGAACATATGGTAGATGATAAAACTTTTCAACCATAGTTGCGATTGGAACAAGCAATCCATTAAAGAGTCAAATAGACCATCGTGTCTATTATCTTCTCCATGTTAAAAGTCCACCAATAATGTTTTATCCTCAGTAACATCAATCAACAATTCATGTCCACAATTATATGAATAACTCATAATCATAATTGTGATTCTGAATTCCTTTTCGCACCCAGGACGAAGATAATTTACATCACTTATCTTCACCGAAACATCAAAAATTATGGTTATACCAAATCACAATTCCCGCTCATAATCATACTTAATAAATTCATCTTTTACTACTACCAAAGATATACAATCATATAACTAATAATCAACGAGTTCATCTTTGCACTTTATAGGCAAAGAGATATTTATCAAAACCAATAATCTTTGAGACTCACCTTAACAAAGATTATCACGACCATGAATTATCCATGCACCTACTGAGCCAAGGATATTCGTGTTTTCAATTACTGATCATGATTATCTGAGAATAATCCATGGTCATAATCATACCAAGTCCATCTATGCACTACGGGCCAAAGATGACCTTTACCACATCATTTGTAACATTACGGTCATGATCATGCCATAAAACAATTCATCTTTGCACCCTTGGCCGAAGAGAATCCATAGCTATAATCATACCAAAAACTGTCCATCAATGCACTACGGGCCAATGAGGACTTTTTCCACATCATTTGTAACATTACGGTCATAATTATACCAAATAATCCCTGGTCAAAATCATACCAAGTCCATCTATGTACTACAGGCCACAGATGACTTTCAACATAATATAAACATGAGGATGATGACAATGATGTAAAGATTCAATCAACTAAGATAAAGGATAAATATTAAACATTTATAATACAGTTTATCCAGCGTTCAATAATAACCAAATGTTATCAATCACTTAATAATCTCATAATCTAATATCATTAATATTATAACAATATTTTAATCACTTCTTAAACTTATAAACAATTTATTTCAATTGTTTACACTTTACCAAATAAAGCATTTTAATCATTCAAAAATGTCATACTCATAAGATTTCATCACCAATGATCAAATCTCTTATCAAAAATCTGCATATACCCTATATAGGATTCCCAAGCCATAAAATCCTATTTACTAATTTCCAACTTCACATAACATATTTAACTCATATACTCATAACTAGTGCATTTTCATGAAAAATACCAAATCAGTCCCAAAAATATTTCTTTTTTGTGATTTAGCATAATATAGTCCCATATTGAACATATATTTTTCTCGGAATTTTTAAAATTCATTTACTATTTTTCAAAAATCAATTTCTAATTAATTCCTTAAGAAATTAGCTACCTCAAGTTCAACTCCAGAAATTCCCAAATCTTGGTAAGATCTTACACATGTTAACGTGATCTTCCAGTTTAAATTTCATGGTCATCGGAGTTATAGAACTCCGGTTATAGCGTTTTTCGTCGAAAAAACCTAAATATTGAAATGGTCATAACTTGCTCATTTTAAGTCGGAATGAGCTCATTTTTGGACAGGAGGTACTTTATACCATATATTTTCATATCCCAAAAGGCCGGTATTTTCTCACAAATTAAGTGGCCGAAATAGCCCTTACAAAATTTTGGGCAGTAGCCTTTTTGGTATATTTAGTTTCTGACTCTTTTGCTAAAATCAGTCCACACGAAAATCTACAACACCTTTTCCAATGATTCCGCTTGGATAAGTTAGAAAACTCATAGATCTAACTCTAGGACTTGACCACACTCAAAAATTTGAAATATAATAGGAGATATGGTCAATTGAATTTCATGTTCCATTTTCACCAAAATCTGATTTTCAACTCTTTGTGATTTCTAAAAAACTTTTATGTTTTCTCATAATAACCAATATAATTTATCATAAAACTTACTAATACTACATATACCCATGATTTTTATCAGTCCAATGCTTTTATTATGACCCTCATCATAATCAACGTAAACAGATCATTACCACAATTTAATAAGGAATGAATACAAAGGATCATTCACCATGCATGTGGTAATCTACATAGATAGGTTATTCCAACAGAATAATAAAGAATGAAATAACTGAAGAATTCACCATGCATGCGATAGATCGCACAGACAAGTTATTCTCAGCGAATAATAATAAAGAAGCGAAATCGAAGTCAAAGCGTAATCCAAATGCAAGCGGGATATTCTAACAGAATAATAAAGAAGCGGAACTAGTCAAAGCGAAATTACGCACCAACGGGATATTCAGCGAATAATAAAGAATGGAATAACTACGAAATCACCATGCATGCGATAGGATCGCTTGCAGATGAGTTATTCCAACAGAATAATAAATAATGGAACGGGGTGCGTAAACGCACGCACGGATGAGGATATTAAAGGCAGAATAATAAATAATAGAATAACAATAGAAAACACCATGCATGCGATAGACCGCACAGACAGGTTATTCCAACAGAATAATAAATAATGGAACTAGGTCATGCGTAAATGCACAGACAGGATATTCCGACAGAATAATAAAGAATGGAATAACAGAAGAATTTCACCATGTTTGCGGTACTTTGCATATACAGGTTATTCCAACAAAATAATAAGAAATGGAATAACAGAAGAATTTCACCAAGTATAGGGTAGTCCCCGTATACAGGTTATTCCAATAGAATAATAAATAATGGAATAACAGAAGTTCTCTTCATGAATACAAAAGAAATAATACACGAGTACAACAAATAATATCCCTTACCTTAGAACAAACTGGATAGAGGAGTAGTGAAGTAGCAGAATACTTTTCTTCTTTCTCTCTATAGTTTCTCTCTCTAGAGTTTTAGTGAATTCATAAGAAATAATGAAGGAATGAGCTTCTATTTATAGGAGAATGGACTGAATAGTAACTAATTCATGAACGGTCCAATTAATTCACTTTTAAACGGACGGTCCAGATTGATTTAATAAAATATTCTAATAAAACAAAATCTTTTTAAATAAAATATAATATATTCTATTTATAATCTAATAAAACGAATAACTTTATAAAAGTATTACATTTTATATAAAAAGATTTTACTATATCTGAAACACTATGCGAGCATTATACAAACACTATGCATAATAAAATATAATATATTCTAATTATTGTCTAATAAAACAAATAACTTTATAAAAGTATTACATTTTATATAAAAAGATTTTACTATGTAAAACACTATGCATAATAAAATATAATATATTCTAATTATTGTCTAATAAAACAAATAACTTTATAAAAGTATTCTATTTTATATAAAAAGCTTTTCTATTTTATTACAATTATAATACTAATAAAACAAAACTTCATCATCATTATTATAATTCACACTATTAATCGACCAGGTCGTTCTCAGGAAAGAGGGGACTTTCCAATAAGGATTTCTCCCTATTGGCGCGCAATTAGGTGATCAAACCTCTCCTTGGCAGAACTTCTAGACATCGTTAATATTGCAAATAATAATATTAACAACTTTGTTATCTCAATTATTGATTTAATAATATATAAAATATTGACAATAATTAAATCAAACTGAGTGACTGCTCACGTAAGCATTAATAATCAATAATGTGTTTACTATGCAACCACGCGTATTTTACCACCGATTATTTTATGACAACTTGCTTACTTTGAAAAATTTTCAAATGTCACCCTTAACTTTAAACTTTTATCAATTTAACTATTCACCAAAATAAAAAATTGAATACTTTTATTTCATAAAATTCGGGGTCTCACATTAATGGATAATTATTTTTGATTATTCCACATCTATGATTATTGATTCGTACTTAGTGCATGTTGATATGTTCATCAAGTATGAAAGGCTGATCACCTTGATTATCATAAGGTTCAGTTAAATTTGTTCATGGTCATTGTTGACCACTCAGCATTATTGATTCAATCATTGAAATTGATTCATGCTCTTTCACAATTATTATATTGTTGAAAAATTCGAAAGCTATATATTCATTCTTTCAATCATGATATATCTTTATTGTATTTAAACTTGCTGGGCAAAGTAGTTGCTCACCCTTGCTATATCATGATAACCAATTTCAGATTAAAACGAAGGCTCGAAGAACAACAGTGGCAAATGCAAATTCCAAGAGTAGATTATTATGCATTTAGAATAATTAAGTTATCTGATGCAAATGATATTGTAAACCTTTTCACTTATTGAAGGTATGTATTAAATTAAGGTTGTAGACCTTGGGTATTTTTGTAGAATCCTATGAAATAAACAATGTATGTTTATATATTCTGCATTAGTTTATAGAATGTGTATAAAGATGTTGTATCGTGACACACCAGGTCCGAGGTAAAAGGGGCTCGGATTTGGGGGCACTACATTACATAAATAAATATGAGTGTTTAGAATTTTTGGGAGAAATTAAATTTTTTCGAGAAAAAACAGAAAATCACTATTCATAAAACGCAGAAAACGCTTTTTTCGTTTTTTGAACTTTTCGAATTACATCATAGCGTTTATTTGGAAAAGGGAGACAAAATCTCCAATAAAAATATTTTTATCAGAAAAGACGTAAAATCACTATTCACGCTAAAAACACAACTTCATTTTTTCAAATTTTCGAAGGGCGACATAATGTTTATTCGGCAAAGGGGAAAAGGTGATGAAATCAGATTTCTGAAAATTGAGAGTCAATTTTTCGGCTAACCGAGCGTGTTACGAAAACGTAATAGAAAAAGTTAAGAAATCTAATTAGAAAGAAAACCCTAATCAAATATACAAAATGGTTAAAATGAACTTTCTGCTAACTAATTGAATTATGAAAATTAACTAGAATGAAATTAGAGAATAATAATAATAAGTTAAGCATAAATCAAGCCAAGTGAATGTGACGACCTGAAATCTTTTGCTTTATTTAAAAATGAAGTATAATCAAGGATTTAGGTTACAATGTAAATGATGATATTTTTTTAAATACTTTGTGACTTATGTGAAATATGAATGTGATTAAATAAATAAATATGCTATGTATATATATTTATTTATTATTTAAAAGAAATTAAAAGGGAAGCTACATAACCAATTATACATTAGGTATGTAAATTTAATAACCTAAGGGTTATGTTATTTAAGAATATTAGTATTTAAAATGTATACTAACCCTAAGAAATTTATTTTATATACATTTTAATTAATTAATTTTATAAATAAATTAAAACAAGTCTAATTGGGTTATAAAATTAAATATACATGAGTGATGATTTAAATTACAAATGAGTGAATGGAAACCCTAATTAAATGAGTAGGGTAGGATAAAATTAAAAGTGTTGGACTTAACATAATTTACATGGCCCAAACATTGGTTAGGAAGCCCAAAAGAATTAAATATAAAGCCCAATCTTTAGTCCAATTATTAAGGGAAATTTTGGTCATTTGATTAAGCACATTAAGAAATAAAAATAAAACAAAAATGGGCTAAAAGGAAGAGAGAGGACAGAACATCAAGGAAGAGAAAGGAGGTGCATGTGTGTAACGATTTAGTTTACTAACTCCTTACCAACTAAGTTAGGTGTCACCATGTAATACTCAGAAAAAAAAAATTATATTCTTAAAACATATTGTTTGGACTGTCTTTTTTTTAGTCAAACATGTTATTTAATTAATTTGGGCTAATAAGTATTAATAAGTGATGAATAATTAACTTAGTAAAATTAGACTTTTCTTATGTTTGGCAGTTTTGGTCAAATTATGTTTAATTTATGTTGACTATAATAAGTATGTGGTTACATTAATTTGGGCATTTATACTAATTGAGTCAAATTAATTTTTAAGTATTTAAGTTTGGACATGTTAAATTATTTGAGCCCAAATTAAGGTGATGAGTTTAAAAACTAAATTGGAATAGGAGTAATATATTAGGTTAAATTCCTTCCTAACACATATACTGACATAATCGACTAAAGAGGGTTTCTAACGTAGCGAGAAATGAAGAAGAGGCGGACGAAGAACGAGGAGAAAGAGGGAGCGTGACTGGAATTAAAAACGGTTTGAGAGCAAGATCATTAAAACTTTATGCACCATATTCTTCTTCTCAAAGGTAATTATTGGACTATTTTTTAATACAAAATAATTATTTTGCTACTGTAATTATAATCTATTTTCTTGTTGTGTTTACAATCAATTTTAAAAATTTATTATGCCGCTTGATTAATTGAATTTGTTAATAAAATTTTGATTTATAATTGGGATACATGATATATATGAACTAAGAAAAAGTAATTATAATAAATAATTTATTTCATTATATATATATATATATATATATATATATATATATATATATATATATATTATATAAAAGATATACATAAATTTTAAAGGGGAAACCGATAAATAATATTATAATATTGTTATTACAATTAAAATATATCTTTTGATTACAAACCTGAATATAGTATATTAAAATTATTGAATTTATGAAAATACAAACTATACAAGTTCATAATTTAATTAATTATATTATATTTATTTCGATAATTAAATCAGATTGAGGGAGTCTAACGGGTGATATTTGGCTTCGGTGAATTATTTTGGTACTATATTAAGGTACGGATTTCATACTCTTTCAGCGATACTTTTGTTAAATTTGATTTGTTTGTTTTGTTCCTCGTTTCAAATTCTGTTATTATTTCACATAATTGTTTCTTGTGAAATTCATATATTTGTTTCATTTTGGAGTTGACACATTGGACTCATACTTGTACTCTTTGAATTAGGTTATCATGTCTAGTATTTATTTTAATATTTTTGGAGCGATATATATTTTTACCTTCTTTTGGAGACATTATGATTTGCTCTGGTTCAACATATACATTATAACCCTATTTTTATTGGTATAATGTCGCATATGTTGTGACACGATACCTATTTTGATGGTATTATGTCGCATGTGTTGTGATATGATATTTTTGTTAGAATGTACCGTACGGTATACCGGAGGTATAACCACCTGCTGGGGTACCACAGGCATGTCGTCTTCACACGAGAGGCATGACCCTTTTCGTGGTGATGTGATTATTCCACGGCATCTCCGTTTGGGCTCCGGAGGAAGTGGGCCATTTAGTGTTTTGTTGTAGGAAGCGTATGGGTTGACCCTAGTTTTATGTTCTGCAGATTGGTGATGTTGTGTCAAACACACCTATTCGATTTGCATACATTTGGATTCGCGATCCAATGTGTGACTTGCCTGTGTGGCATTATTTTGACTTGCATGTGTGACATTATTTTGACTTGCCTGTGTGACATTATTTTGACTTGCCTGTGTGGCAATGTATATTTCTTAGCTCACTCGGTATGAAATAACACCCATCCATTTGATTCAGCCTATTATTTCATTGTATTAGTTTTGTTTGTTTTTGGTCAGTTTAATTAATTGAGTTAGTTACTTCAGTTCATTTTTTACTCTTCTATTTGTTTCGTTAAATCTGTTAATTCAGATATATTCTATTCAGACTTTGGATATCATATTTTCATCGGTCTTTAAGCTTGAGGCTTTGTTAAATATGTTGCTTCAGTTGATTTCGTATTTTAGTTATACATCTTTGTATTATCTGTATCCGTACTGGGCTATTGGCTCATGCTGTGTTTTTCTTCTAACAGGTTTACATGGGTGATTCAAGGCTAATGTGATGAGAGAGTTGCCTTTGACCATCTAAGTTGATTCAATTTTAAGTTTTGATTATTTTGACTCTGTTTGGAGAATTGCATTTAGTATTTTATCAATGGATCGCCACTATTAATATTTTGAAGTTATTAGTGCTCTGTTTACTTATTTTGAGATTTATTGTGCTTTGCACGTGACCTCCCTTTCCTTTTCGGGAAGGGGGTGTTACAGATATGGTATCAAAGCTTAGGTTCTTTCTTGTAGAAAACCTATTTAGGTTTGACATGTGAGTTGTGGGTAAACCATTGGGTAGACGTAGGAGTTTGATTTGATTTTGTTCTTTGTTTGGTTGGTCTCTATTTTGACCAGCTGTCGATTTCTTTTCGATTTGTAGTTGATTTGAGGAAAGTGGAATAATTTGTTAAGGTGGTTGAGTAATGATATTAGGTAAGAATTGTGATTTAATCATTGAGGTGAGTAAAGTTATACTTTGTACAGATAAGAAATGATCTTATAAGAGATGCGATTATGATGTGAGTATTTGTATCGACGAGTATTTGATTTTGGAAAATTATTTATTAGAGTTGTTTTTTTTGTGACAATTATTATGATCGTTGAATTGAGGATTTGATTCGAGTTAGATTTTGATTTATGTTAAGCTTGTGGATAATTTGAGGTTTGTGTATTGATGGCATATTATGATAAAGTAAAAATTATTAAGTATAGAGGATTTCTTGTACTTTGAGTTGTTGATATTCGAGGTAATTAGATTAATCATTTGGAGTTAATGATCAATTTTGTGGCTATTTTCTAGTAGGATATTGGAGTTATGTTCTATGAAGTTTCTTTGTGATAGTATGGGGAGACATTGAAATTTATTGGATTAAGATTTGCAATAAGGGATGATTGATTTATTATATGATTAGATAGTAAGTGATGAAATTCAATTGATTTTGAGAGATCTTGAATAGTTGTAGTTCGCTTATGCAGATGGTAGAATATGTGACTTAGAGTTTGATGTGGTGATAAAAAGATCTTAGTAGTATATTTTGAAATATATAATAATATTTGATAACTAGTTTAATTTGAGGTTATGATATTTTGAAACTATTGAGTTCTTAAAGTGAGTTAGTGATATAATTTGTACAATTGTTTTGTTTATCCGATGTCATTGAAGTTTTGCATGAATTTATGTAAAATAAATAAAAATAATAAAAATAATAAAAATAATTTGTTAGATCCTGGTCATGTGCGGAACATAAACATTTTACGAGTTAAAGATAATTTTAAATATTTCGGGTATTCGAATCGTATTTAGATGAAAAGAATATTATGTGTTTTCGAATTATGTTCCAAAGAGTACGTACATTTGCAAAAAAGAAACTCAAAGATATTAACCTGGGGCGCTGTGATGGATCATGTGATTTAACGCAAAGAACCTTATCAAGGTTTGACACGATAGCTGACGAATCTTTTACGAGTACATGGATAATTGAGTGGACCGATAGACTTGCCAAGCTTGATCGTTACAAATGTGACAACCCGAAAATTTAGTTGTGATCCCTGCGTAAATTATATATTTAATATATGAATAAATTATTTGAAAACAATTTATGGAAAGGAGGAAATTAAATTTAATTATACAATATAGATTGTATAATTTAAATAAGTTATTTAAATTAGGTAATGGGGAGTTAATAAATATATATTACGCAGGGAAATAAAATTGTGGGAACGATTTGCGTAATGAGGCAAAAAGAGGCGGGTTAAGCATATAATATTTATATATACTTTACCCAAGAGTATTAGAATAATTTTTTATATAAAATTAATTTAGTAAAGAAAAGATATTATATTTATCGTAATATCCTAAGAAAGTAAATAAATTCTTAATTGAATTTATGATAATGAGGTAAGATATTATATTATAATATCTTGGGTATGTAAATAATTGTATTTACATAAGAAATTATATGTATTACATATTTATTTTATAATTATAAAATAAAAATATATAATTTAAGTATGTTACGTTATATTTTATATAATTTATATATCAAAAATGAATTATGTAAATTATGTAATTTCAAGAGGGTAAAATAAATTAAGGAGATTTATGTAGTAACTTATTTGATTAAATTAAGTTACTAAGATTGAGTAATTAAGTAACTTAATAAAGTATGGAAGTGAATTATGAAAGTTAAGGGAAAATTGTGCGAGTTAAGAAAACTTTAGGGTTAAAAACTTAATATTTGAAATTTAAGAAAATATCTTAAGGAATATGCTAAAGAATATGCCAGGGGTAATTTGCAAGCTTTTAAAGACGAGGAGAAAGACTAGAGAAGACTTAAGTTGGGTGACCAACTTATAAGAAATTGAAAGTAACTTTTATATAAACAAAATCAAAATTTACCAATACTCATTTTTAGCCTCCACTAAGCTTGCTTCAAGCATGAGTTGTGATTAAAGTAGGATATTACAAAGACACTAATCTTGAAATTCAAGTCTATAGAGAAAAAGAAGGAACCTTATTACTGTTAACTAAACCAAATATATTCTAGATTATTCAAGAAATATCTTAATTAATATTAGTACATGAATTGAAGATATCTAAGTACATGAATGTATTTGAATTGTCTTGGAACATGTAATGGTTAGGTTCATGTACATGAATGTGATCATGTAGTAATTATTATTGTGGATCTAGAAGTGTCCTATGAGTCCTATAAATAGTCTTGTACTTGAATCATTTTAATCAAGTAAAATCAAAGTGTTCTTATATTTTCTATACTTACATTTCACTTCCTCCATAAAATATATTCTGTTCCTAATTATCTATCAATTACTCAGCTGGGGACTTAACGAAATTCAATTGAGAGTTATTTCCCCTGCTATTTACACTTCTGCACATACATGTTCCCTTCTTTCTCAATTCTCTCTATACCAAGTGCCGTAATCACCGAAAAGCTTGATAAACCCTTCTATGTTCGGCAATTAGTAGCAGTTCAGCTAGTAGTGTAGTAGTGTATGATGTTTCGAGCATCATCAGTAAGAAAAGGCTGCATAAATGGATCCTCACACGCCTAAAAATCATCAAATTTAAGTGGTTTAAGGTAGGTTTTCTTGTTCATAGCTTTTGTAATATAAAATTTAGTAACAAATGTTGCATATGATAATTGTGCGATGATTGAGTTATTGATTGGGCTTGTTGGTTAAGAAGGTTTTATGCAGGTTAATTGGAGAGATAAGGGTGGAAAATTTTGTGTTTAACCACCTCTAAAAAAAAAAAAAACCCTACGAACTCTGTCCTAAAAAGGAATGCACAAATCATGTTTTTTGAAATTCCTCTAAGGGATGTTTAGTTTAAAAAGAAAGAATCGGGCAAAGATATTATCAATGAATGTTATATATATATATATATATTGAAGTAGTTTAAATAGATTGGGCAAGTTCAGCTAAGTTTAAAAACAGTTTTGTGAAAGATAAAACAAATGAAGTTTGGGTGAAAATTAGTGTGTCAGGCTGCTTTGGGCTAACTGTTTCGGCTAGTTAGACTTGCTGGAAAGCTATAATTTTCTGGGGTCTTGTGGTGTGCAATCCCAGCTATCCATAACCTCTAGAACGGGCTCGTTCCGAGTTCAGACGGTCGAGTTATGACATGCCAAAGTGGGTGCGTCGAATCTGTCCAAAATTTGGAAGTCAGTTTCGAATCTGTCCCTTGTGCGAATTTTCTGGAATTATGAGTGCTGAATTTGGAAAAGGTTATTGAAGAAGAGTTGTAGCCCCAGAAGTTAGCTTCGCGTGGGCGCAAGAATCGCTCAAAAATGTTTTAAAACGAATTAGTTATGACTATTTTAGCGAGAGAGGGTAAAGCTGGAAAAAAATAATTAAAAACAGTTCCGACCAAACATTTTTGGGGTTTGTTTTGGACTACCTATGATGTCCAAAATAGGTGGATTATATTTTCTAAATATAGCCTAATATGGTGTCTAAAATATATCCAAAATTGGTTGTAATCGAAGCTATGAGCTAAAAGATATGAAATTGTAAAGGAGCCATGTGGCGTAAAGAACTGCTGCCCATGGCAGCAGCAGTAGCAGAACTCGGCGGAGGCTAGGGGCTCTTTTGAGTTCTCAGTCAACGCTTTTATATTACTTGAATTGTTGAGCTTGTATTTTTTTAAAAATAGATGAGTGTATTACCTATATAATATTCAAGATTCAGCCTAATCAACTAATAAAGTGTAAGGTATAACTTAGTAAAGTGGAGGTTAAGGAAAGGGAGCTGCTGCCTAACGGGTAGCAACGAGGAGCAGATTTGGCAAGCTATTTTTGGATTCGTGTTGTAATTTGTTAATTTACTTGTGAAATTGAGTCTATATTTTATTATGAGTGGCTACACCACCTAGTATTGAGAATCCAACATAAATGGATACTGTAAAAGATAAAAGTTAGCAAAGGTGAGCGTCCAAAAATTGGGGCCGCAGGGCCAAGTGAGGCTATGCCAAGCCTGGCTGAGCCCCGCAGGGCCAAGCAAGGCTTGGCTGCCGACATAGCTTGACAATAAGGGACTGTTAATGCTTAGAGGGACTGTTTTGGCGTCATGTTGAAATGCGATAGTATTTAACGCGTTAGTATACGGGAATGAAACTATAAATTATTATAGAAGCTATTAGTTAACCATATAAATTGGTTGAGTGGGTGTACAGGCTGATGTTAATTTGAAGGTCTACATGCACAAGAATTTGGAATTGTTATTAACTAAAAGAAATCATGTTAGGTTTGCTTTAGTGTTAGGTAGATCCAATTGTCTGATCCTAAGTAGGATTTTGACAGGCAATTACATGGGATTTCCATCAAGCATGGTTTGCTGGAAAAAAATAAAAATAAAACCTCAATTGGAAATGCAATAATAACAAGGTATGGTAAATATGGCTTGGTCGATAAGGCTGAGCGCATGTTTTATGAAATGAATAATAAGAACTTGGTTACTTGGAGTGCTATGCTATCAGTATATGTCAAAAATGGAAATGATGATAAGGCCATAAATGAGTTTATGAAAATAATGAAATTTGGAATTCACTTTGATTCTAGTTATTTGGATTGTGTGCTTGATGGCTGTTCAGAGAACACAGTAATTTAGTACTAATATTTTTGATAATGGTTTTATAACGAAACGAAAAGTATGGAACCATTAAAAAGTTATAATAATCATAAAAATGATGCAATGAAGATTTGTGGGGATCAAAATGGAGTTTTTGAGCCAAGATTTATATATACTTAATATATAAATATATATAGTGAAAATGTGAATATTTGCAAAACGAAAAATGCAGTAAGTGTGTTAGCGGGATAGAATGTTTATAAATGAGACAATGGTCCGAGTTGACTTATGAGTGGGCAAAATAATAATATAAAAATTATTTATATTAAAGGAATAATATAGTAAATTGAATTTTACTATAAAAGCTATTTATTAGTTGTTTAAGTCCTGAATTAATGAGTAAAGGCATAAGATATTCCTAAAGTGGAATATAAATGATTGAAACTTCAAAGTGTAAAATATTTACATACTAAAATGTGAGGGACATTTGGTGTAAAAAGATTAAAACGAATTAAGTTTCTAAACAAATTAATATTCATTTTGAGTAAGAATAAATAATATTAGTTTGTATAAAACTAATAATTATAATTGATGAATATACATGCATGTTTTGTAACATATTCAATTATCTAATATGTGTGTGCATGTAAATATAATTCTGTAGAAATTGTGGAGAAAGTCTAGGTTAACTTTTGTGGTAATCTCCAATCAAGGCAAGTTTTTCAGTTCTATTATGTTTGTGGATTAAATCTGACTATGTGGTGAGTTACATACAATGCTTTATGAATTGTTAAAGTCAAAATATGACTAAGTTAATTGGGTTATGGAACTCAATTTATATGTGATATGTGATAGCACATGTTGTATAATGTAACTCGATAAATTAGAAATGTATAATGCATTAATGTATGCTTTGTAAGGAATTATTGTTGCATTTAGGATATGCATAGTAAAGAATATATGTTGCATGCAGATATGCATAGTAAAGGAAATATAGTGCATATGGAATTGTGTGCTATGTGAAACATGATACACTGTTAAATTTGCTGGGCTGTCGAGCTCAATCTTGCGAACACAAATTTTTTGCAGGTTAATGATGTTGAGCGATATTACTTGCTATATGGATGATGAAGATTGAACTTGCAAAATGTATAAATTTCTTTGAATTAGAAATGGTATAAATCTATGATTGATAGTTTTGTCAAATATAATTGGTAGTTATGTATAGCTTGAAATGTTGAATGGATAAAGAATGTTTATTCTGAAACGAGAATAGATACTATTCTAAAATAAATGAATCATTGATAGAAAAGATATGAAGTATTGAGACTTAAGCTTTTAATACGTTTACAAAGATTATACAAATCATATAATAAATATGATTCTAGCATAAAGAAGATTTGTAAAGGTTGCGATTCAGGGAATGAATGAATGGGAAAAAAAATTTATTTCGCATTTTTAGTTATTTTAACAGTAAATAATGTTTTAAAGCTAGAACAGGATAATATTAACGCACAAGATCAGGAAGGAAAATAGTCCCGATTTTGGTGGCGTTACAATAAATGGCGACGCTACATCTTAATTAAAGTTTATGAATAATTATGTAATTTAAATAAAAACTAAAACAAAACTTTATCTAACTTATTTGAATTTCGAGGACGGAATTATTTTTAAGGAGGGAAAATATAATAATCCAAAATTTTGTTAATAATTAAATATTAATTTTATTTTTTCTAAAATTATTCGAAGCGCGAAGCTACTTGAGAGGCGTAAGAGACTATTCGGCAAGAGTATCCTCACCTCGTTAATGTCAAGTAAATCTTTGTTACTATTTTGATACCGGGGACAAAATCCTTTTTAAGGGGGAGGTAATGTAATACCCGGAAAAGAAATAAAATAAATAAAACTTTATATTCTTAAAACATATTGTTTGGAATTTAACTAAGTTGGGCTAATAAGTGATGAATAATTAACTTAGTAAAATTGGACTTTTCTTATGTTTCGCGGTTTTGGTCAAATTGTATTTAATTTATGTTGACTATAATAAGTATGTGGTTACATTAATTTGGGCATTTATACTAATTGGGTCAAACTAATTTTTAAGTATTTAAGTTTGGACTTGTTAAATTATTTGAGCCCAAATTAAGGTGATGGGTTTAAAAATCAAATTGGAATAGGAGTAATATATTAGGTTAAATTCCTTCCTAACACATATACTGACATAATCGACTAAAGAGGGTTTCTAACGTAGCGAGAAACGAAAAAAAGGCGGAAGAAGAACGAGGAGAACGAGGGAACGTGACTGGAATTAAAAAGGGTTTGAGAGCAAGATCATTAAAACTGTATTCACAATATTCTTCTTCTCAAAGCTAATTATTGGACTATTTTTTAATACAAAATAATTATTTTGCTACTGTAATTATAATCTAATATTGTTATTACAATTAAAATATATCTTTTAATTACAAATTGAATATAGTATATTAAAATTATTGAATTTATGAAAATACAAACTGTACAAGTTCATAATTTAATTAATTATATTATATTTGTTTTGATAATTAGATCGGATTGAGGGAGTCTAACGGGTGATATTTGGCTTCGGTGAATTATTTTGGTACTATATTAAGGTACGAATTTCGTACTCTTTGAGCGATACTTTTGTTAAATTTGATTTGTTCGTTTTGTTTCTCATTTCGAATTATGTTATTATTTCACATAACTATTTCTTGTGAAATTCATATATTTGTTTCATTTTAGAGTTGACACATTGAACTCGTACTTGTACTCTTTGAATTAGATTATCATGTCTAGTATTTATTTTGATATTTATGGAGCGATATGTTTTGTTACCTTCTTTTGGAGACATTATGATTTGATCTGGTTTAACATATACGTTAGAACCCTATTTTTATTGGTATTATGTCGCATGTGTTGTGACACAATACCTATTTTGATGGTATTATGTCGTATGTGTTGTGATATGATATTTTTGTTATAATGTACTGTAAGGTATACTGGAGCTATAACCATCTGTGGGGGTACCACAAGGTTGTTTTCTTGGTACGAGAGGTATGACACTCTCCGTGGCGGTGTGATTAGTCCACGTCGTCTCTGTTTGGGCTCTGGAGGAAGTGGGCCATTTGGTGTTTTGTTGCGGGAGGCGTATGGGTGACCCTAGTTTTATGTTCTGCGAATTGGTGATGTTGTGCCAAACACACCTATCCGATTTTTATACATTTGGATTCGTGATCCAATGTGTGACTAGTCTGTGTGGCATTATTTTGACTTGCATGTGTGGCAATATATATTTCTGAGCTCACTCGGTATGAAATAACACCCAACCATTTGATTCAGCTTATTATTTCATTGTATAGTTTTGTTTGTTTCTGATCAGTTTAATTAATTGAGTTAGTTTTTTCAGTTCATTCTTTACTCTTCTATTTGTTTCTTTAAATCTATTGATTTGGATATATTCTATTCAGATTTTGGATATCATATTTTCATCGGTCTTTAAGCTTGAGGCTTTGATATGTATGTTGCTTCAGTTGATTTCGTATTTCAGTTATACATCTTTGTATTATCTATATACGTATTGGGTTATTGGCTCATGTTGTGTTTTTCTTCCAGCAGGTTTGCAGGGGTGATTCAGGGTTAGTGTGATGAGAGAGTTGCCTTTGACCATCTAAGTTAATTCAATTTTATATTTTGATTAATTTGACTCTGTTTGGAGAATTGCATTTAGTACTTTATTAATGGATCACCACTATTAATATTTTGAAGTTATTAGTGCTATGTTTACTTATTAGGGGTCCTCACCTATAAGACCACGAAAAGTAGGCAGCAAATGGATTAATCCCGATTTAAGTTCAAATGCAACATCTAAATAAGGATATTCAATGCACAGTGGCTGCTGATTTAAATTAGGAGTTGCCAACTCCCTGAGAGTTCTATTGTTGTTTTGAATCTCGCCATCTCTTCTTCTTTATTGGATTCAGTGGATGATTCATTGGATAATAATTCCAAAGCTAAGTTGAGGCCTGGTGATGATATAGAAGTGTCGTATATATCTGCAGAAGACTGTTGAACTTTAAGTTTTTCCTTCCTTAGCCTCCTTACAGTTTTCTCAATCTCTGGATCAAAATCTAATATGGTAGCCTGAGAAGACCGAGTCATAAAACAAGAACAAAATAAATAGTAGAATAAAATCAAAACGAGAAATTACTCCCCGGCAACATATGCAAGTCAAAATTTGGGAGCTGTCGTTTACACTCCTAAATTAACCTCACGTTCACTTCACAATTTATAATAATTAGCACAGTAGCAAGTAAGGATCGATTATTCTACTATTTCAACAGAAAATAAAGATGGGAATTTTTGATTTTTTTTTTAAAATTAAGAGAACAAGAATTAATGATGAAATTAACCAAATATGTAAAAACTTCAGTTCTGCAGTTCAGTTTCACCAAGTACAACAATCAATTAATCAAGTTATTATTATTTTCCCTTCAATGAAACTATTAGCCCTAGATAACAATAAGCTCAGCTATCCAGAATTCTCCTTAGATTATCACTGTATGAAACAAGCTCTCCACCGAATTCTAACTAGCATACAACTTAGAACAAGCTCTCTAGATTTAATATGATATAAGCATTAAGAAATAGAGAATTAGGCTAATCTAAGCAACAAACACAAAAGCTTGATTTGGTTTAACTTATTTTCTGATAATCTTAGCAATACACAAAAGCTTGTCCACAATTAGTATTACCAAGTTGCTACTTATGATGAAGACAAATATCAATTACACGTAATACTAATCTTAATCTAGCAGATGATAATGACCAAATTAACTCAATTGGCCATATCAAATTAATTAGATCAATTAGCATGCAATCATTGAAAAAAGATTATCAGAAGAAATTTTATATAAAAAGGAATAAATAATAATACTCAATCAATCAATTACTTGTAACAAGGTTCCACCTCCCTTTAGAATTGAATAAAAAGAACTAGTCTGACATGCTCTTGAGTCTGTACTCCAATAGATGATAGTTGATTATTGAATGAATAAAATCCTGACTATCATCCTCTATTTCTCTGCCATGTTGTATAATGTAACTCGATAAATTAGAAATTTATAATGCATTAATGTATGCTTTGTAAGGAATTATTGTTGCATTTAGGATATGCATAGTAAAGAATATATGTTGCATGCAGATATGCATAGTAAAGGAAATATAGTGCATATGGAATTGTGTGCCATGTGAAACATGATACACTGTTAAATTTGCTGGGCTGTCAAGCTCAATCTTGCGAACACAAACTTTTTGCAGGTTAATGATGTTGAGCGATATTACTTGCTATACGGATGATGAAGATTGAACGATATGCAAAATGAATACATTTTTTTGAATTAGAAATGGCATAAATATATGATTAATAGTTTTGTCAAATGTAATTGGCAGTTATGTATAGCTTGAAATGTTGAATGGATAAAGAATGTTTATTCTGAAATGAGAATAGATACTATTCTAAAATAAATGAATCATCGATAGAAAAGATATGAAGTATTGAGACTTAAGCTTTTAATACGTTTACAAAGATTATACAAATCAAGTTGTTATAAAATATTCTATTGGTCGGGAAATATTCGTTTTAACAGGGAATATTCGTACGACGACACAATCATTGATTGACCCCATAACGAAAGTATTGTCGGAGTTAGAAAATGACAGAAATATCTTTTTATAAAAATAACGGTGAAAGTTTTATTGTTAAACTGTTGAAATACCTATTGGTAAAAAATACGATGTCTGCGTGGTTGCATAGTAGCACACACAGTGTTATACGATATCTTGGATTATTGATGCTTACGTGAGAAGTCACTCAGTTATACTCAATTATTGCTACAGTAATTGCTGCATAATATCTCTTAAATTATTTAATTATTGTCACAATATCATCTGCATAATATTATATATTATTAAATCAATAATTGAGATGACACAGTTATTCATATTATTATTTTCATTATTGACAATGTCTAGAAAGTTCTGTCGAGGAAAGGGGTTAGGTTATTTAATTGTGCGCCAATAGGGAGAAATCCTTATCGAAAAGCCCCCTCCTTCCTGAGAATGATTTGGTTGTTAATATTGCAAGTTATATTATTGATGAATAAATGTTTTTAAAATATTTTCATTGTGTTGGGATTATTAGTGTTAGTGGAAATTGACATTTATTTCGATAATAATTAATTTCTGGAAGATAAATTGACCAATTGGGTAATTAATTGGATAAATGAGCAATTAATTGCTATTAGTTCACATGCATATAACTATTTGTTCACATGAATGGAACTATTGATTCACATGCATGTACTATTAGGGGAGGTGGTGCAAGCTTGATAATACTTGTTGGACTAAATTAAAAATGGAGGAAAAGATGAAGGTATTATACTGTAATAATTCGAGGCCCAAAATGTGCAATTATCAAAACTATATTTTTTTATAAATAAAAGCTCATTCTTCTTTCATTCTCACCAATTCACTAAGACTCACAAGAGCAATTATAGAGAGAGAAGCTATAGAGAAAAGAAGAAGAGTATTTTGCTATTTTACTATTCCAGTATCCAGTCTTCTTTTGAGGTAAGGGATATTATTCTTGTTTAGTATTTGTAAGAAATAATACTTTCTTTCATAATCTGTAGTATGTGAGTAATATTATTTCGTTTCGTATTCCTAATTCTACACTCATTTTGTTAAAGTATTGTTTCTCTATTCCGTAAAATTAGTAGAATATCCTTGAAATTTGCGCTTCATCTATTATCGTTTCATAAGGATATTTTTTTGAACATTCTTGTTAAATTTTAAGCTTTTCATGCTGGAGTACTGTTCACGGGGTACTATTCACAAAGTACTATTCAAGGGGTACTATTCATAGAGTACTATTCCTGAAGTACTATTCATAAAGTACTATTCACGAGTTACTATTCACTCGCGTATTATTCACCCAGGGTACTATTCATGACAAAAATTTATTTCTTTTCTGTCCAAATCATTTTTGATACAATATTATTCTTGAATTTTATTCCACAAAGTAGTATCATGTTGACAATTTGGACATTATTGAATTCTGGATAAATTAAATTATAAATCTTTAAAAATTTATCCTTTGCTTTCTTTTAATTGAATTCTTATATCATTGTCATCATCCTCATGCTTATATTGTGATGAAAGTCATGTGCGGCTTACGTGCATAGATGGACTGTTGATTGGTATGATTATGACCAGGGATTATTCGGTATAATCATGACCTTAATGTTATAAATGATGTGGTAAAAGTCCTCATTAGCCTGTAGTGCATTGATAAACAGTGGTTGTCATGATCATGACCATTGATGAAAACACGAATATCCTTGGCCCGTAGTGCATGGATAATTCGTGGTCGTGATACTAATGAATATCCTTGGCCTGTAATGTATAGATAATTCAGTGATGTGGAATATTTATTAAGCTGAATCTCAATGATAAAATTGATGATAAACTTTTTATATCATAGAAGATAGTAGATATCATGTTCTACTTGACTCTTCTAATGGATTGCTTGTTCCGCTGCAGTTAAACTTGATGTTTATTATATTTTATCAGTTTAACACTGTTGAAGGCTAACGATAATTTATTCTGCATTATCTTAGTCATAATATTTCTTACTGGGCTAGTTGAGCTCACCCTTTTGCTTTCATTGTTCTCTTCAAGAAATGAGAACGTAGCCAGGACTAGTCGGGGAACGGAGTGATGGTCCGAGATGGTGGCTATAGTAGTCATCACTATTCTATGAAATAGTGTGATAATAAATGTAATGAGGACTCCATTGAGTTTGGATATTGTTTAGAAGATAATATTCGTGTAAAAACTCTCAACTACGTATTTTTATCGTATTGTATAATTAAGTTGTATTTGAATTTTGTACCATGTATTTGGAGATTCAGAATGAGTGATGTATACTTATTTTGGGGGCGTCACAGTTGGTATTAAAGCTTAGGGATATGATCCCTGGCTGAGATGTGAGACTAGAACTAGGAGGGGAGAGACAGGTAATTCCTTCGCTAGTATGACTTACCTAAGTTTATTTGTTATTTAATTGGTCGGTCAGAATCTAGGGATAATATGTGGCATGCCAATTAACCCTTGTTTTGTGGCAGTGTTTGAAAATGACATCCGAAAATGTTGAGATAAGAAATGGAGCACAGGAGACCATTGAGTCACCACATATCAATAACCAGGATAATGTGCATCAGGAAGGTGACAATCCTCATGCAAACAACAACACCGACCAAATGATGAACGATGGGATGTTCAGAGGCTTTTTGCAATTCATGCGACATCAAGCGAGAGAGACTCATGTGCAAAATATAGGTGGAAACACTGGCAACTCTCGGATGGTCACCGCTAAACAGTTCAAGGAGCTGGGACCACCGAAGTTTTTGGGAAAGCCAGAACCACTTGCGGAGACGTGGATAAAGCAGATCACCAAGATATTTGATGTCTTGGTATGCTCCGAGGAGCAAAAGGTTCCCTTTGCCACCTTCATGTTGTGAGGAGCGGCAAATCATTGGTGGAAATCTGTAAAACATACCCAGCCTACCGCACTGAAGATGTCATGGGAGAAGTTCCATAAACTGTTCAACGACAAGTACTTTTTCGAAAGTATTTGTCACATGAAGGAGGTAGAGTTCATCAAGCTGGAGCAAAAAAATATGACTGTGTCTCAGTACGAGGCTAAGTTTGCGGAGTTATCCCGGTTTGTATCCCATTTGGTTGATACTGAGAAGAGAATGACGCGAATGTTTCTGCGAGGTTTGAAACCCGAAATACGTCAATACCTCCTTTTCTCACAAACTGTGTTTGTATTCAGATGTTGTGAATAGAGCTCAGTTATTGGAGCGAGATAATGAGTCAACCCAACCAAGAGAGAGCATCCGACAAAATGATAATACCAGTGGTAGCAGTCATCGAAGCGTTGACAACAAACGTGAAGGGAATCAATATGCCAGAAATGGTAACCACTTCGGTGGTAATCATGGCCAAGACAATAAAAGTGGAAATTTTAAGAAGATGAGATTTAACAATGATGGAAAGACATCTGAACCATCACCCGTTGTTAAAGAAGGAGAAAGACCACCGATCGTATGCTTCAAATGCGGAGGGGAGGGACTCATCAGTCCAAATTGTATGCAGCAGTCCAAAATGTGTTACAATTATGGAAGAGAAGGTCACCTAACTCGATTTTGTCGTGCAGTGAAGCCAAGTCCAGCTGGGATGGAGGCACCAAAGGCCGTCCTAGAGAAGTCAAAATGAGTAGTTCAAGGGAGAGCATTTGTCGTGACCTCCCAAAAAGCAAGGAACCTGAACGAGGTCATCACGGGTAAGCTAATCATAAACTCTAGCGAAGTCTATACCTTATTTGATACCGGTTCTACCCATTCTTTTATTTCTCCTACTTGCGCTCAACGTTTAAATTTAACTCCGAAAAAATTAGACTTTGACTTATCTGTTGAAACTTCGTTGGGAGAAACCTTCATTACATCCACTATTTATAAGTCTTGTTTGATCCAAATCGGCACTCGCACATTACCTGTCGACCTTATCTCTTTGAAAATACTTGCATTTGATGTGATTTTAGGGATTAATTTGTTAACTACTCATCATGCTAAAATTGATTATTTTCGTAAGGTTGTTAGCTTTCATATTGCTAACCAACCTATTATGTGAATTCAAACAACCAAACCACTAAAGCCAATCACTGTCATATCAAGCCATAAAGCTATTAGTTTATTAAAAAATGGATGTCAAGTTTTCTTAGCC
The DNA here is from genome assembly GCA_020205605.1 of Panax ginseng. Lineage (NCBI taxonomy): Eukaryota > Viridiplantae > Streptophyta > Magnoliopsida > Apiales > Araliaceae > Panax > Panax ginseng. The sequence goes on from CM035149.1 coordinate 23,208,016, forward strand.
CATGTCACAGATTTAAACAAAATATGTCAGATTTGAATGATATTTCTATTGTTAATAAATTTCCTGACGTATTCCCTGAAGAACTTCCTGGCCTACCCCCAGAGCGTGAAATCAAATTTTGTATCGATCTTAAACCCGGTACAAAACCCATTTCCAAAGCCCCGTATCGAATGGCTCCTATTGAACTTCAGGAGTTTAAAACCCAACTGCATGAGTTGTTAGACATCGGTTTCATTCGTCCTAGTACATCTCCTGGGGGTGCTCCTATTCTATTCGTAAAGAAGAAAGATGGGAGTATGGGACTTTGTATTGATTATCGGGAGTTGAATCATGTCACCATCAAAAATAGATACCCGTTGCCTCGCATTGATGACCTGTTTGACCAGTTGCAAGGAGCCAAATTCTTTTCAAAGATCGATCTTCGTTCCGGATATCACCAATTAAAGATTAAAACTGATGACATTCCAAAGACAGCTTTTAGAACTCGGTACGGGCATTATGAATTCCTAGTCATGTCCTCTGGATTGACTAATTCTCCTGCTGCCTTCATGGACATGATGAACCGAGTATTCAAGCAATATTTGGATCATTTTGTAGTTGAAGATCATATACTCCAAAATCCGTGAAGATCATTAACAACACTTGAGGTTGATACTTCAAAAGCTTCGTGAAAATAAGCTATATGTCAAGTTGAAGAAATGCGAATTCTGGTTCAAGGAAGTAGCATTCCTTGGGCACGTGATATCAAATCACGAAATATCTGTTGACCCAGCGATGATTGAAGCAATTCAAAAGTAGAGCAACCTAAGTCGATGACCTAAATCGCGTAACTTTACGGGCTTATTTGGTTATTATCGGAGATTCGTGGAAGGATTTTCTCAAATCGCTACTCCATTAACTCAGCTGACTCGAAAAGATACAAAATTCAGTTGGAGCGAGGAATGTGAGAAGAGTTTTTAAGAACTCAAGAGGAGACTCATTTCAACACCTGTTCTGACAATACCATCTGGTTCGGAGGGATTTGTCATCTACAGTGATGTTTCAGGTAAAGGTTTAGGATGTGTTCTCATGCAACATGAGAAAGTCCTAGCCTACGCCTCACGACAACTCAAAGAATATGAGAGGAATTATCCTACTCATGATCTAGAGTTGGCAATAGTCGTTTTCGCATTAAAGATCTAGAGACATTACCTGTATGGGGAGAAAGTGGAGATCTATACGGATCATAAAAGCCTCAAATATTTCTTCACCCAAAAGGAGCTCAACATGCAGCAACGACATTGGCTGGAGCTGTTGAAAGATTACGATCATACCATTCAATACCATCTTGGAAAAATGAACTTAGTAGCTGACGCGTTGAGTAGAAGATCATATGTGGGTACAAGTGCGATATTGTCAACACAAAGGCCCATTTTGTATGACTTGCAAAGGATGGAGATAGAGTTAAAGACTCTAGGGACCCACGTGATGATGGCAAATATACGAGTAGAACCGACTTTAATCGATAAAGTTAAAGTTTCTCAAGCTAAAGACTTGGAGCTGATACGTATGAGGAAGAAAGTGCAAGAAGGTGCTATTCCGGAAGCAAGAATCGATGAAGAAGGAATACTTCGAGTTAACTCCAGACTTTGTGTTCCTAACGATTCTGACTGGAAGTATAAAATCATGATGGAGGCGCACAACACACCGTTTGCAATCCATCCTGGGAGTACCAAAATTTATCGTGATCTTTGACATACATTTTGGTGGAGCAATATGAAGAGAGAGATAACGGAGTTTATCTCAAGGTGTCTAACTTGTCAACGAGTCAAGGCGAAGCATCAAGTGCCAAAAGGTCCATTGCAACCACTTGAAATTCCAGAATGGAAGTGGGAGCACATTACCATGGATTTCGTTACTGGTCTTCCCAAGGTTTCTCAAGGCATAGATGCGATTTGGGTCATTGTTGATAGATTGGCCAAGTTTGTTCATTTCTTACTGATATGAAAAACTTATACACTTGAACGTCTTGCTCGTATGTATATAAACGAGATTATAATATTGCATGGTATGCCAGTATCCATAGTTTCTGATCGAGACCCAAGATTCACTTCAAGATTTTGGGTTAGTTTGCAAAAAGCTATGGCCACAGATTTACGATTCAGTTCGGCATATCATCCTCAAATGGACGGGCAGTCGGAGAGGACTATTCAAACTCTTAAGGATCTATTAAGACTCCGTGTCCTTGACTTCAAAGGAAGTTGGGACAAGTTCTTGCCATAGTGGAATTCTCCTACAACAACATTTATCAAGCAAGTATTAGCATGGCTTCATTTGAGGAGTTGTATGGAAGAAAGTGTCGTTCTCCAGTATGCTGGGATGAGGTGGGTGAAACAACATTGTTGGGATCAGAGTTGGTACGTATGACTGCAGAAAAGATTCAAATGATCCGACAACGTATAAAACCTCACAAGATCGACACAAGAGTTATGTTGATCTTCATCGAAAGGACGTGGAATTCAATATTGGAGATCATGTGTTGTTACGTGCTGCTCCACAGAAAGGAGTTACGAGATTTGGAAAGAGAGGAAAGCTCAATCCTCGATTCATTGACCCATTTGACATCCTCGATCGAGTAGGAACTGTGGCCTATAGACTCGCCTTACCGCCAAGTATGTCTCATGTTCATAACATTTTCACATATTTATGTTACGTAAATATATGAAAGACTCGAACCACATTATTGAATTAGAACTAGACGAGATAGCGGAAGATTTAATGTAAGACCTCGAATTTTATGAAATAAAAGTATTAAATTTTTCTTATAATTATTATTCAGTAAATGGTTAAATTGATAAAAAGCTAAAGTTAAGGGTGATATATGTAAAGTTTATAAAATAAACAAGTAATTATAAAATATTCATTATTGTTGGGGAATATTCATACGATGTAAATAAATGACCATTTGTGGCCCCATGAATAACGGAAAAATTGTTAGATAAAGAAAGCGACAAGAATGAGTTTTCTAAAATAATGATTATTCTGAATTAACAACATTAAAATACCCCATTGATTAAAGTAAAGTAATCTGGCGTTGTTGCACAAGATGTACACGATATTGCACATTATTTTATATTATTATTGTTTCAATAATTGTCACTGCACAGTATTTTACATTATCAAACCAATAATTCATATTATTTGAATAATATTATTAGATAACATTATTGACAAATTCTAAAAAATTCTGTCAACGAAAGGGGTTAGGTTATTTAATTGCGTGTCAGTAAGGAGAAATCCTTACCAGAAGACCTCCTCTTTCCTGGAAATGACCTGATTGTCATTATTGTGATTCTGTAATATTATTTGTGAATAATTAATTATTGATAAAAATGATAAGAAAATATTTATTTAATGGAGGAATTTTTAGAGTGACAATTGTTAAAAATTGATATTTTATCTTTGCTGATAAAATAATTCATTCAAATATATTATTGTAATATTACATTATAAGTGTATGATGTAATAATATAATAACAGTGATATTTTTATAATGAATATGTGATATATGAATAAATGAAGAGGAAGAATATTTTTGTTACAAAAAATATGTTAAATATGTTGGTGGGTCCCATTTTTGACTGAAATTTGATTATAGCATGCAAGATCATCCGTATGTGGATTTCAGTCATTTTTTCGTTTGGAATTTGGAAAAACTTTCTCCTACAAAGTTGTAGAGAATTAAATTTCCTATGAAATGGACATAAAATTCATATTTTTATGATAAAAAGACTATTTATTATGAATTATTGAAGTTCCGGAATATTGGGTCCGAATTAATTTTGTTGCATTAAATGATAAAAACATGTTTTTCATGTTGGTGGGCCCCACTTGCGTGTTTAAAATTCTGAAATCGGATTTTCAAGAGGTGGGCATGAATTTTTTTTAATATAATAATATTTTATTAAATTTTCTGCTTTGGTGTTCTAAGCATTTTCCTATAAATAGGGTGCTTAAGTTAGAATTAAAAATCACACCAGAATCTAAAGTTTTATCTCTCTATATTATCGAGCGTATTTTTGTGAGTATTTAGATATCTTGAGTGTTGTTATACAGTGCAAGTTTTCTTCAGCATTATATCTGATATTCCAGTCAGAAGTACTGTTCTTTTAAGGTAAGGGATGCTATTTTTTTCATAAATGATATTATTTATTTTAATATCATTATACCGGAATATTGGTATGAATTTTATTATGAAATATTTACCTTTTCATGTCGAGATTACTATTCATGTATACGACTCTATTCACGTATACGGCACTATTCACTTTTCATGTCTATTATGGTTACTATCTTTGATTGTATCCATGCTTTGATCTTCATTCTTGAATTTTTTCTCCACAATTGTTTATTGTGGGCAAGGAAATCGTGCCTTTCCAGTTAGGGTTTTGTGTTGGCTGAGGAGGAGAGAAATCCACAAGGAGCACTGAATTGATTGATTGATTAAAGAGGGGAGAACGACAGGTAGGCGATTACTCCAATGACACGTGGCAGATCTCCTAGAATCCGGAAACCGTGTTAGGGTTATTGGGATTCCAAGAGCCTTCTTCTTGATTCCTTCCACTCCTAGAATCCGAAAACCTTGTTAGGGTTATTGGGATTCTAAGAGTCTTCGTGAGTGTTGAGAGAAAATGTCCAGGTCCATCGATCTTCCAAGAGTTCAAGTCATGTGTCTGAAGAGAGGTCCCCTTCCTAATAGAATGGAAGGGGTATTTATAGGATTTTCTGTAAAGTAGCCATGTGTCAGACATATGCTTTCAGGGAAATTCCAAAAATACCCTTTAATCATCAGAGTAATGCCCAGATCATCCTGTCCTTCTAGCCACCAATCCAATCCCTCAATCAATTCCCAAAACAAGCTACCTCCACAAGCCTTCTGCCTCGGGACCCGTGGAGGCTTCTCTCGAGTCTCGCCTATTTATTTTCGACTTTTTCGTCTTCATTCCATTAGATTATGCGAACCCTAATTTGCACATTTAATGAGGTCATAGAACCCTAGTTGTGCATTTAATTCAAATAGATAATGTGAACCATAATTTTACACTTGGGCCAACATTTACTCCTGCGCGAGAGTCGCATTCCCAAATAGACAATCGTGTAAGAAAACTACAAGCCTTTGAACAATTTTGCGGGACTTCACTTTATAGGTCTTGAAGGCAATGGTCTTAGTAGAGGGAACTCCTAGGGAGCCAAACCCTTAGGGTTAAACCCTAGGGAGGCAAAACCTAGCAGGGCTCTTCCTTGGACATATTGGGAAATCTTTCAAAAAATCTTTCCATAGCTCGCCCAATATTTGTTTCCTTATTTTTTCAAGAAATTGAAAAAAGAAAACATAATCAAATATCACCAAATAAAATTTAATCTAATAAAATCCTTCTTTTGGGTAAACCAAATCTTTATTTTTACCAAATCAAATCTGAATTTTTTATTTTGGGAATAAAATCAAAATTGAATTTTATTTTAGAAATAAAATCAAATCTGAATTTTATGTTGAAAAAAAAATTAAATCTTAATTTGATTTTGAAAGCAAAATTCGGATATATTAATATATTATTAATTTTATTTTATTTTATTTTTTTAAAGAAAATTAACAATTTTCGAAATCTTCCCTTGTTGGGAATAAAATCAAATCTTCTTTATATTTAGAAAATAATATCTTTAATATATTTTTATTTAAAAAAACAAGATCAGATCCACTTATCTTTTGGAAACTCGATCAAATATTTCCTTAAATAGGAACATGGTAAGTGCTTTTTTTGTTGTTGTTGTGAGTAAACTTTGAGGGATATATGCACATTCCTCTGAAGCTCTTTGTTTTCTTCACCCTCGTTTTATAAATTTGACGCATCATTTTCTCGATCAATTTTCGCGCTACAAAGATTCATCGCGTAAGAAATTTTTTAACTTCTCATGTGAATAATCCTCTAAAGTTATTTGGTGACGATTGGGCTCGTAATTCAAGATTGGATACCATGTCTTCTATGAGTATTATGAAACCCATCTGCTAGATTTTCTATGTAGTCATGCCAATAACTTTGTTAATAAACGGAATTACTAGAATCCATTAGGCATATGATTCCATCTTCCCGAACCCGCATGCTGCTGATGCAAGAAAACGAAATCCTCTTTAATAGCCTTATGTTGATTTTCATTTTTTTCCTTCAAGCCTCACATTAACCCATATACTGCTGATGCTCCTAATGAAATTACTTTTCGTAGTAGGCCTTGCTTCATGTTATGTTCTTGCCACGTGTTCGGAAATTGTGTTCCAAATAAAAGAAAAACAAACAAACTTCTTTATATTTGAATTCTTCTTGATTACTTCATCTATTTGTCTTTTCAGGTAATTGTAGCCTTTCTTCTGTTTTTTGAGCCCCAACACCTTGATTATATCTTGGTTTTTTCCCTCGAAATTCATCAGAACAAGGCTATAATCTTCGCGGTGAAGGAGCATTTGTTCCAAGTAGTTGATTGGTAGAGCAACAGGACCTCAAAGGTATGAAGGGGAACAACCCCTAGGTAGCCGAACCCTAAAGAGGTTGAACCCTATAGGGCGCTGAACCCTATAGAAATTTTTTTTAAAGGATGAAAGGAACAACCCCTAGGTGGCCGAAGCCTACATGGCCGAACCCTATAGATGATTTTTTTTATTTTTAAGGGATGAAAGGAACAACCCCTAGGTGGCTGAAGCCTACATGGCCGAACCCTAGGGGGCCGAACACTATGGGAAAATTGAAGTTTAAATGGAAAAAATGAAGTTTTGGAGGAGCAGTTACTATTTTGATCATAACTTTTGACTCGTTTGGAGTTTCGGGGCCCATAATATATCAAAATGAAGCTAGCGAAGGATGCCTTTTGGTCGTCCAAACTTTTTTCAAAAATTTTTGAGAAATTTTTTCTTCCATAATTGTGATTCCTAACTCTTTCTGACATTGTTTCTTCTTCTTTTCAGGTGTTTTGAAGCTTAAATCTCAAACTTTCCTCTTTGTCATGGTGAACACTTCAAGTTCAAATGCTTCCTTTCCTTGTTCTTTAGATCCCTTATGTTTAATTCTTTTTCCTTGTAGGCCATCAACGTTGAACATTCTTCAGACTTGGGAACAACCAAGGAGGCCTCATTTCTCAATGATTGGGGAAGGGCTCCCCTCCTTTGGTCTTTTCGACGTCTTTTGGAAGCAAGTCCAAACTTATGATCGTAAAACTTTTCCTCCACCGAAGAAGGAAGGCTTGTTTCTATATCCAGCGGCTTGTGGAAGTTGAGATGACTTCCTCATTCTGATTGCATTCTCCTTCACTTCTTGTCTTATTCATTTAACCACCTTTAGGAATGGCAGCATTGGACCGGCGAGATACTTGGGAATGCTGATTATGTGGATATACTAAAGAAAAGGCTTACATTCTTTGTTGCATCCAGCTATGCAGGGATATTTGTATCCAACAGGACCATGGTGCTCCTCTGTATGCATATTCATCACTTCTTGGGGGGAATACACCTCTACTCTGGAGGATGTTTATGCCATCTATCAGTAAGCATTTGCCCCCTGCGCTTGAGTCATGCCTTTGGTGAGATGATCGCATAAAATATTTTTAAGTGTTGAAGTCTTGATTCCAGTTTCTAAATACTTCGCGGGGCTTGATGTTTTTTGGAAGCCTCAAAAACGAAAGTCCTAGGAGAGGGAACCTTTAGGGGAGCAAACCCTAGGAGGGGGGGGGGCCTAGAGGAGCTCTCCCGGGATATCTTGAAAAATCTTTGATCTAATCCTTCACCACATGATGTAATCCTTCAAGTCTTGATGCTAAGGATTCTTTGTTTGATGTAAGCTCGGATGGCCTATTGTGGGTAGTGCAGCACTTTCTTCAAGCCTTTCTACAACTTTTCACATGACAGTTTTGAGAGTACAAATGAGACTCTTGCTTCTTTAAGAAGGAATCCTTCTGAGACTATTGCCGATGTTCATCCTCCCAAGGAGGATTCTGCCAAGTTGGTGATTGCTCGGGAGGGTATTGTGGATAGCACTTTGGGTGTGTTGAATGACCTTCGGTCTCCCGTGGCCTCTCCTAACTCTCATCGGACATGTCTCCATTCCATGTTAGGTTGGATCTCTTTATTTCCAATCATGTTATTGCACTTAATTCGGAAGTCACTTCACGTCATTATGAGAATGACTTATTTTATGTAGAGTTTTAGGAGCTTCAAGATGCCATGGATAAATTGAAGACCAAGCTTTTGGGAAATTGAGTTAGCTGCCCAAGACCTTGAAGGCTTGACAGCCTTGAAGGCCTACTAACCTCGAAGGCCTGATAGCCTTGAAGGCCTGATAGCCTTGAAGGCCTGATAACCTCGAAGGCCTGATATCATTGAAGACCTGATAGTCTTGAAGACCAAGCTTTAGCTATTCCCTTCTCTTTAGTTCGACGGGTCATGGCCTTTAGATCATGAACTTTCGTAGTTTTTTCCATTTCCTGTATCAGAAAATTCATGTACATATATTTCATTAATCAAATTATAGTTTCTTTTATCCTTATTGATTGCCTTTAATTTGAACGATTCCTTAAAACTCAATATTTAACATTGGATCTTAAGTTGTCCAAATTAATACTCCAAGACAATAATAGGTATTATAAACAAGTAAACATGAATTTTGTTAAAAAAACATGTATATATATTTTTACAAACCAACACTTGAATTTATACTTTTTTTTAAGAAATCAGGAAAACATTCAAGTATAAGTGAAAGTTTGTCAATTCATTGATAATCAGATTGCTTTTAACGAAAATCATAACGTTTCATAAAATAAATCTTGCTTTTATCGAAGAAAGCATAACGTTCACCACTTTTAGAGATAAAGTGCAACTTTCTTGCTTTTGTCGAATGAAGCATAACGTTCACCACTTTTAAAATAAAGTTTAACTTTTGGGGTTGAGGGCTTATACTCAGGTGCCTCAATCACTTTTGAAGTTGAAAGTGTAACTTCTGAGGGCTATTAATCAGGTGCCTCGATTACTTTTGAAAATGAAAGTATAACTTACGAGGACTTATAGTCAGGTGCCTCATTCACTTTTGATGATAAAGTGTAACACTCAGGTGCCTCGTCACTTGGGTTGTCCAATTTCTTAGTAAATGCGGTCTACGAGGACTTGAAATCGGGTGCCTCGTCACTTGGGTCGTCCATTTTCTTGGCAAGTATAGTCTACGAGGACTTGAAATTGGGTGTCTCATCACTTGGGTCGTCCAATTTCTTGGCAAGTGCAGTCTACGAGGACTTAAAATCGGGTGCCTCGTCACTTGGGTTGTCCAATTTCTTGGCAAGTGCAGTCTACGAGGACTTGACCACCATTTAGAGTGGACCACCATCTTGGGTGGATTTTTTTTTAATTCGTTAATTTTTGTGCCTCCTCTCTTGGTAATCCAATTACTTGGCAAGGGATACTCTTGAGGACTTAAACCACCATTTTTGGTGGACCACCATCTTAGGTGGATTTTTAATTCATCTGTAGTTCAGAGTTCTTTCGATGGTAGAACCAGTATTTGGGTTATTGACTTTCGGGACTGCACTATGGGTGATAATGTTGCACGTTTCTTCTCTTAGTTCAATCTCCCCGACCGTCAGCTTCTCATGGTATATCCTCCGCAGACTGTAATAGTCCATAGTGGAATGCCCTGCGTATTGGTGGTATACACAGAAGTTTGGTCTTCTTTTCATCACTTTCGTCATAACCAACCGGGGCCTTGGAGGTTTCACCACTCCGTGCTCGACTCATTATTCGTACAGGCTCCTGAATACCTTCTTGCTGCATGTGATAGCCTCCAGAACTGGCATTCTGGTATACTTGTCCCTATGCTTTTCTCTGCTTCGCTCAAATTTCTCATTCTTCTCCCTCTTGCCCCCTTGTGGTTTTGATTGAGAATTCGCTAAAGCCACAGATGCTGTCCTCTTGCTCTTCCATGTAACCATCGCATGGATGGTGGGAAATGTCATGATTCCTCCCAAGTCTTGTGAAAAAGATGAGAGGGTCGCAAATGAATAACAAGCCTTGGTAATGAGGTGGGGCTTGAAGGCGTCTAAAGCACCATTGTTGCATATGCTAACCAAGTTCTTTTCTTCAATTGGCTCTGCACACTTCTGTGCTTGGAACCCTGAACCTATCCACGTAATCTGACAGCTCCTCGTTTGGCTTCTACTTGAATCGCATAAGCTCTACGATGGTTACCTATTTCTGCACATAGAAAAATTTCTTAAAAAATTACAATTTTAAATCATCCCAATTATGGACTGATCCCTTCTCCAAGTTGTAGTACCAACTGAAGGCATTATCCATCAAAGTCTTGTTGAATTCCCTCATCAACAAATTGTGATTGTTCATTTCATCATATCCTAACCATGGAGACATCGACTCCACAAACCTGACAATGTGTTCCCTGGAATTTCCTTTCTCCCCATTGTATTTTGGAAATTGCGGGGGATGCTCGATATACCCTGCCGGGTAAGGTTGTCTTCGAATATGTGCTGAGTAAGGTGGAGTAAAGTTTAACTCCGAAGGTCGGGATGTCTACCTATGAAGTTGATTGATCACATCGATCATATCGTCCTTTGTCACATATTAGCTGGTGGTATGGACTCTCTGTGGTGTTATGATGTATGGCAGCTTTAGCCGTGTGTATGGTACAGAAATTGGTTGATGTACACTGGCATCATGTAAATTCTATATCGGTTGTGCTTGTGGGCTGGTTTTTTGGACGAAGTTTGGGATGGTTGGTGTCTGCACTTGTGAAAATACGGGGATAGTGATCGGAATGATGTTTATGCGAGGTTGGTGACTTCCGATGCGGGTCATGTGACGTCACCTTTATTACGAGGTTCCAAATGGATGATTAGAACGGACTGATTCTCCATCAATGAAGGTGCAGTCTGATTCTTCTTATTGTTGCAATCGTTGTTGTTGTCTTCCAATCCTACTTGTTTTCCTTGTGAATTTTCTGGAAACATGGCCTTGAAAATGGGGATCTGCATCAACTACTGGCAAAAATTTCCCATTTCCTCTTACTTCCTCTGCATCTCCAGCATAATGGCCATCATCATCCCTTTTTCTTCCCGTGCTTCCTTCAACGCCTTGAGCATCTCCAGCTGCACATCATTTGCCTGCTCCCCACTTTCTTCCTCGCTTTGCCTTCCCGCGCCTTTCTTCCTGGCATTTGCTAGTTGTTGATCCACCATGTATGGTGATGTTGAACTTCCTTCCGAGGCGTCTTCAAGGATGGGTTGCTCAAGATTTAGATTTACGCCTTGGAAAGCTTGACTTGATTGCCTTGGAACTGGATCCGGTGAGGTAATGCTATTTGTTGGTGAAGCTCTTCCTGTTGTTCTCCCACTTCGAGTTGTGGGCATACCCTTCACGAATTCTACACCTCCCCAGCAGAGTCGCCAAAGAAATGTGGGCAAAGAAATCGTGTCTTGCCAGTTAGGGTTTCATGTTGGCTGAGGAGGAGAGAAATCCACGAAGAGCACGGAATTGATTGATTGATTGAAGAGGGGATAACGACAAGTGGGTGATTACTCCAATGACGTGTGGCAGAACTCCTAGAATCCGGACACCGTGTTAGGGTTATTGGGATTTCAAGAGCCTTCTTCTTGAGTCCTTCTACTCCTAGAATCTGAAAACCTTGTTAGGGTTATTGGGATTCCAAGAGTCTTCCTGAGTGTTGAGAGAGAATGTCCAGGTCCTTCGATCTTCCAAGACTCCAAGTCATGTGTCTGAAGAGAGGTCCCCTTCCTAATGGAATGTAATGGGTATTTATAGGGTTTTCTGGAAAGTAGTCATGTGTCAGGCACATGCTTTCAGGGAAATTCCAAAAATACCCTATAATCATCAGAGTAATGCCCAGATCGTCCTGTCCTTCTAGCCACCAATCCAATCCCTCAATCAATTCCCAAAACGAGCTGCCTCTAGAAGCCTCCTACCTCGGGACTTGTAGAGGCTTCTTTCGGGTCTCGCCTATTTATTTTCGGCTTTTTTGTCTTCATTCTATTAGGTTATGCGAACCCTAATTTACATATTTAATGAGGTCGTGGAACCCTAGTTGTGCATTTAATTCAATTAGGTCATGCGAACCCTAAATTTTACACTTAGGCCCACATTTATTATGGAGTATTTTTGAACTTGGATAAACTAAAGTACGAATTCCTAATCTTTGTCCTTTTATTTCTCTGGATTCGTTTTTTTGAAAATATTTTTATCATCCTCAGTCCTAGATGGTGATATAACTGAATATCTTTGGCCTGTAGTGAAAAGATGAACGATTACATGATGAATATCTTTAGCCCATAGTGCAAAGATGAACATGACCAACTGGGGATACGAATGAATATCTTTGGCCTGTAGTGCAAAGATGAATATTTGATTCAAGATGTATATTGATTGATGTCACAAGAATAAAATATTGATGATGAACTTTAAAATCATAGAAGATAGTAGACTTCATTTTGTACTTAACTCTTCTAATGAATTATTATTTTCGCTGCGAATATTGACCTAAAACTTGTTGTCTATTATATTCTATCAGATTTTTTCCTGTTGAGGACTAACAATAATTTGTTCTACATTATCTTAGTCATAATATTCTTTACTAGGCTAGTTGAGCTCACCCTTTTTTCTTTTTGTTCCATTTTTCTTCTCAGGAGGTGAGAATATAACAGGAACTAGTCGGGGTATGGAGTGATGGTGAAAGACAGTTGTTTTAGTAGTCCTCACTATTTTGTAAAATAAAGTATCAATAATTGTAATGAGAACTTTATTTGAGTGTGGTTATTGTCTAGAAGACAATATTTTTATTTAAACTCACAGCATATGTGTTGTCATATTTTGCACGACAATTGTAATAATGAAGTTGTAGTTGTTTTCTGTACCATGTATTTGGCGACTCAGAATGGCTTGTGTGGACCTATTTTGGGGGCGTCACATTTATCGTATGAAGAGGTACCTGTTAAAATCTTGGATAAGAAGGATCATATTCTACGCTCCAAGGTTATACCTCAAGTCAAAGTTTTGTGGATAAACCACGATGTGGAGGAAATGACCTGAGAGTTAGAATCTGAAATGAAATCAAGGTATCCTCACCTCTTCGACATACCAGGTACGTACCCCAATTTTGAGGACGAAATTTCATAAGAAGGGGAGGTTATAAGACCCCAACTTTTATGAATAAATATTATTTTTTCTCGAAATATATTTTTAAATATTATGGTGTGGATTTGTTATATTATTATAGTTATGGGTAATATATATAAATTTTGCAAAGTAAGTAAGTTGTTATAAAATAATCGATTGGTCGGGGAATATTCATTTTAATAGGGAACATTCGTACGACGGCATAATCATTGGTGGACCCCACAACGGAAGTATTGTCGGAGTTAGAAAATGACATAAATATCTTTTTATAAAAATAACGGCGAAAGTTTTACCATTAAACTGTTAAAATATCCGGTGGTAAAAGTACAGTAATACGTGTGGTTGCATAGTAGCACTCAGTATTGTATAGTATCTTAGATTATTGATGCTTACGTGAGAAGTCACTTAGTTATACTGAATTATTGCTACAGTAATTGCTGCATAATATCTTTCATATTATTCAATTATTGTCACAGTATTATCTGCATAATATTATATATTATTAAATCAATAATTGAGATGACACAGTTATTTATATTATTATTTGCATTATTGACAATGTCTAGAAAGTTCTGTCGAGGAAAGGGGTTAGGTTATCTAATTGCGCGCCAATACGGAGAAATGCTTATCGGAAAGCCCCATCTTTCCTGGGAATGATCTAGTTGTTAATATTGCAAGTTATATTATTGATGAATAAATGTTGTTAAAATATTTTCATTGTGTTGGGATTATTAGTGTTAGTGGAAATCGACATTTATTTCGATAATAATTGATTTATGGAAGATAAATTAACCAATCAGGTAATTAATCGGATAAATGAGTAATTAATTGCTATTAGTTCACATGCATATAACTATTTGTTCACATGAATGGAACTATTGATTCACATGCATGTATTATAAGACCCCGGATGTTATAAAATAAAAGTATTCAATTTTTCTTATAATTATTATTCAGTAAATGGTTAAATTGATAAAAGTTTAAAGTTAAAGGTGATATATGTAAAATTTTCAAAATACGCAAGTGGTTATAAAATACTCATTTCTGTCGGGGAATATTCGTTTGGTCGTGGAATATTCTTGTTTGTTTGGGGGAATATTAAATGCGATGGTATGACCATTTGTGGGCCCCATAATGAGAATAAGCTGTCGAATGAAGAAAATGACAAGTTTGAGTTTTTATAAATAGCAGGCGTAGTAATTCTGAATTAACACTATTGGAATACACGGTGGTTAAAATACATTAATATGCGTGGTTGCACACAAGAATAATACCACGAGTATTACAAGATTTTTGAATTATTGATTCTTACGTAAGAAAGGCTTTACTCAATAATTGTTACAATAATTCTTTATTCAATATTCTATTTTATTGATTCAATAATTCTTTGCGTTGATATTTTATATTATTATTGTTTCAATAATTGTCACGCATGATATTTCCCATTATCAGATCAATAATTCATATTATTTGAATAATATTATTAGATAACATTATTGGCAATGTCTAGAAAGTTCTGTCAAGGAGATGTTTGGTCACCTAATTGCGCACTAGTAAGGAGAAATTCTTATTGGAAAGCCCCCTCTTTCCTGGGAACTGCCTGGTTGTTATAATTGTGGTTCTGTAATATTATTTGTATATAATTAATTATTAATATATATGATAAAGAAATATTTATTTGATGTGAATATAAATGATGGATTTATTTATGTGGTTATAAATGAAAGAATTAATGTTGAGGTGTTTTATCAGTATTTTGTCGGATTGGAGGTATTAAAAACTCAAATCGGTGTTCTTAAAGCTTTATTGCGTGAGTTGTAATTTTAATCCGACCGTTGGATCGTTGTGATTTTTGGATATGTTATACATATATGAGTTGAGTATATGTCCACAAATTTTGAACCGTTGAAAATTAACGCATGATTTGTTATGAATTTTAAAAGGTGTTGAAAATCATCCGTTTGTGAATTTCGGATATTTTCTGTTTGGAATTTGGAAAAACTCAAAGCTACAAAGTTGTAGAGAATTTGATTTCATGCGGAATGGACATAAAATTCGTATTTTTCTGATATACGGGCTATTTTCTATGAATTATTGAAGTTTCAGAAATTAAAATATTTTTATTAAATTATGGGTGGGACCCATTTTTGGTTGGTGTTGAATGCATGTGCTGAATTGAGATTCAAGTGTGGTGGGCTAGTCTTAAATGGCTGGTGCGTAGGAAATGAGAAATAAAAATATATTATTTTATTATTTAGTCTCCTTTGGCGTTCTAGCATTTTCCTATAAATAGGTGCTTATGTTAGAATTGAAATCACACAAGAAATAAGTTTTCTTTCTCCCTATATTGTCGAGCATATTTTTATGAGTATTTAGATACTTTGAGAGTTGATATTCAGTGAAAGTTCCTTCGACTTTACATCCGATGTTCCGGTCAGAAGTACTGCTCTTTTGAGGTAAGGGATTTTAAAGGTTATTATGTTTTTCAGTTTCGTACTTTTTTCGGACCTTCAAAAATTTTAGAAAAATTTAAAATGATAATTTGATGAGTTTTCTTGATTGTGTCCAAAAATAAATGGCGATTTTTGGATGTATAGATTATGAGTTATGAATTTTATGGGAAAAGACTATTTTAAAAGTAAACCCTTATAACTCCTTGTGGTTAACTCCAAAATTGATGAAACTTTTATTGGGAATACATCTATATAATATCAGTATACCCTGTAAATTTTAGAATTTTTGGATAAATGTACAATTTATGATAAATGTCTAAATATTTGGCAGTTTTGGCCATATGAAAAATAGTAAATGAATTTTAAAAATTCTGAGAAAAATATATGTTCAATATGGGACTATATTATGCTAAATCCTAGAAAAAAAATATTTTTGAGACTGATTTGGTATTTTTCATGAAAATAGACTAGTTATGAGTAAATGAATTAAATATGTTATGTGAAGTAACAAAATTGGAAAATAGGATTTTATGACTTGAAAATCCTATATAAGGTATATGCAGAGTTTTGATGAGAGTTTTGGTTATTAGTGATGAAATCTTATGAGTTTGTCATTTTAGGATGATTAAATGTATTAATTAGTAAAGTGTAAATAATTGAAATAAATTATTTATATGTTTAAGAAATGTTATTCTTTCAATATCATTATACCGAAATATTGGTATGGATTTTATTGTGGAATTTCTACTTTTTTTCATGTCGGGGTTACTATTCATGAGTTATTATCCATGAGTTACTATTCACGGGGTACTATTCACGACAAAATTGGTTTCTTTTTCTGACCAAGTTATTGTTGATTCATGAATATTACTCTTAAAATTAAATGCAGTTGTTGATCGTATTATTTTTATTATCATATATAACATTTTTATAATCCTAGTGAGGAAATTTCTCTTTGACTTAAGTGTAAAGATGGGTAGATTATTGGTATGATCGTGACTATGAGTTTTCTTTGGTCAGTAGTGCAAAGATGAATTGTTGACTGGTATGATCATGACCATTGAATTTACAATTGAATATCTTTAGCTTAAGTGCAAAGGTGAATTGATCAACATGGTTATAATTATTGTTTATATAAATTCTGAAATGATTATATATTTCTTTGAGATATTAATATCTTTGGCTCGTAGTGCAAAGATGACATGTTGTTGAATATCTTTGGCATGTAGTGCAAAGATGAAGTGTTGATGAATATCTTTGGCCCGTAGTGCAAAGATGACATGTTGCTGAATATCTTTGGCATGTAGTGCAAAGATGAACTGTTAATGAATATCTTTGTCCCGTAGTGCAAAGATGAACTTATTAGTATGATTATGAACAGGAACTGTGATTTGGTATAACCATGATCTTTGATGTTTCAGGTAAAGACATGTGATGTAAATTATCTTCGTCCTGGATGAGAAAAGGAATTTGAAACCACAAATATGATTATGAGTTATTCATATGATTGTGGACAGGAACTGTTGATTGATGTTACAGGGATAAAACATTGTTGGTGGAATTTTAACATAAAGAAGATAATAGACATTATGGTCTATTTGACTCTTTTAATGGATTGCTCGTTCCACTGCAACTATGGTTGAAAAGTTTTATCATCTACCATATGTTCTAAATCTCTGATTTATTACTAATGAAGGCTATTGATAATTTAATTATCGAAATGGAGGAAAAGATGAAGGTACGATACTGTAATAATTCGAGCCCCAAAACGTGCAATTATCGAAACTATATTTTTCTATAAATATAAGCTCATTCTTCTTTCATTCTCACCAATTCACTAAGACTCACAAGAGCAATTATAGAGAGAGAAACTATAGAGAGAGAAGTTATAGAGAGAAAGAAGAAGAGTATTCTGCTACTTCACTATTCCAGTATCCAGTATTCTTCTAAGGTAAGGGATATTATTTTTGTTCAGTATTCGTAAGAAATAATACTTTCTTCCATACTCTTTAGTATGTGAGTAATATTATTTCGTTTTGTATTCCTAATTCTACACTCATTTTGTTAAAGTATTGCTTCTATATTCCGTGAAATTAGTAGAATATCCTTGAAATTTTCGCTTCATCTAGTATCATTTCACAAGGATATTTTTCGGAACATTCTTGTTAAATTTTAAGCTTTTCATTCACAAAGTACTATTCACGGGGTACTATTCACAAAGTACTATTCATGGGGTACTATTCATAAAGTACTATTCATGGGGTACTAATCACAAAGTACTATTCATGGGGTACTATTCCCAAAGTACTATTTCACGAAATACTATTCACGGGTTACTATTCACTCAGGTATTATTCACCCGTGGTTACTATTCATGATAAAAATTGATTTCTTTTCTGTCTAAATCATTTTTGATACAATATTATTCTTGAATTTTACTCCACAAAGCAGTATCATGTTGACAATTTGGACATTATTAAATTCTGGATAAATTAAATTATAAATCTTAAAAAATTTATCCTTTGCTTTCTTTTAATTGAATTCTTATATCATTGTCATCATCCTCATGTTTATATTGTGATGAAAGTCATCTGTGGCTTATGTGCATAGATGGACTGTTGATTGGTATGATTATGACCAGGGATTATTCGGTATAATTATGACCGTAATGTTACAAATGATGTGGTAAAAGTCCTCATAGGCCCGTAGTACATTGATGGACAGTGGTTGACATGATCATGACCATTGATGAAAACACGAATATCCTTGGCCCGTAGTGCATGGATAATTCAGTGATGTGAAATATTTATTAAGCTGAGTCTCAGCGATAAAATTGATGATAAACTTTTTATATCATGAAAGATAGTAGATATCATGCTCTACTTAACTCTTCTAATGGATTGCTTGTTCCGCTGCAGTTAAACTTGATGTTTATTATATTTTATCAGTTTAACACTGTTGAAGGCTAACGATAATTTATTTTGCGTTATCTTAGTCATAATATTTCTTACTGGGCTAGTTGAGCTCACCATTTTGCTTTCATTGTTCTCTTCAGGAAATGAGAACGAAGTCGGGACTAGTCGGGGAACGGAGTGATGGTCGGAGATGGTGGCTATAGTAGTCCTCATTATTATATGAAATAGTGTGATAATAAATGTAATGAGGACTCCATTGAGTTTGGATATTGTCTAGAAGACAATATTCGTGTAAAAACTTTCAGCTACGCTTTTTGTCATATTGTATAATTAAGTTGTATTTGAATTTTGTACCATGTATTTGGCGACTCAGAATGAGTGATGTATACCTATTTTGGAGGTGTCACATGATATAGTGCTAGACAAGTCCCTAAATCCTATGAAAAATAGAAATCCAAATCCTAAAAGGAAATACAAATCACACTAATTTCCATAAAGAAATAGAATCTAATTTGGAAATAAATCTTAGTCTAAAAGAAATCCTAATTACAATAGAATTGTAAAAACTAATTTTCTAGAATCCAAAAATCAGATTTGAAATTGGAATTAAATCCCACAATTGCCATGTGCTTAAACTCCTTGCTGCGTGAAAATAAGCTGAATCCAAATCCATTTATGATACTAATTGTTGAATCCTTGATCTGCTAGGAATCCCGTAAACCTCCTCTAACTTATTTTCAAAACCACGGAACCCCTTCAATTGTACCTAAAATAGAAATATAAAAATAATGAATATATTTAGGCACAAAATAAATACAAAAGATTAAGCAATAAGGGATAAAAACATAATATATTTCATACTCATCAATAGGTAATGTCGTGTAATCCATGGAAGCAATTTTAAAGCACTAAAATCTTGGGAATTCCAAAAGTGACATTTGCTATGTAATTGTGGATAATAATTGATTGGAACAATATCTAAAAACATGGAGAAGATAATAGACTTTATGGTCTATTTAACTCTTCTTATGGATTGCTCGTTCCGCTGCAACTATGGTTGAAAAGTTTTATCATCTACCATATGTTCTAAATCTCTGATTTATTACTGATGAAGGCTATTGATAATTTAATTATCTTTTAGTCATGATATTCTTTACTGAGCTAGTTGTGCTCACCCTTTTGCTTCACAATTCCTTTCAGGTAATAAGAGTGTTGCTTGGTCGAGCGGGGGTAACATGGGAATAGAACGGTGGTATATAGCTGTTGAGGTTCTCCCTAAATAGTATGAAAATAATTTTATTGAGAATTTTAGATAAGTGTGTCGTATTATATACATCATTTGATATTTAATTTTGGTGAACCGAATAGGGTGAGGTGAACCCAACTTTGGAAAGGTGTTTTGCCACTATCATACAAGATGTCTAATGACATACAACGTCGTGTTATCATAAGATAGGGTTGTTCACATCCACTTGCTGAGTATATCTACGAGCACTACCTATACGATCTTGGAGTATATTTGAAATATAATTCTCACTTGGAGACAACAGAGATAATTATATGTCAAGAGAAGACTCACCATTGGAAAAAAAAGATGATAGCAATCTTCTTGTTTTTCTTAGGGGTCTATTGGGTCAACCAAGGATAATTATGTGGGCATATGATATCTATCATAACCTAGACACATGGCCTCCCATGTACGAAGGTTTCCTTGAGCACTTCCCAAAGATTTTAATTTCTAAAACAGTTATTGACTGTACTTTTATGTAAAGTACCTTTTTAAGGTATTGTGGTCGAGGCACCATGAGAGTTACATAGATTTTGTATTGAAACTCACATCTTATCTGTTGTTGTACTCTGCACGACAGTTTAACATTGGTATAAATGAAGTTTCTATTTGATTTTTAAAGAGTGATATCTGGCGACTCAGAATGGGTCGTGTGGACCTATTTTGGGGGCATCACACAGATGCCTTGGCCCGATTGGCAACAACCGAAGCAAGCTCCTTCAACGGGTCGGTATATCTAGAGGTTTTAGAACAACCAAGTGTTCCGAAGGCGGATGTGCTAGCCTTGGACCGGCTCGACTTCTAGCTCACACCGTACATCTCTTATCTGGCTAATGGGGTTCTACCTTCGGATCGAATCTTGGCAAGAAAGATCAAGCATAGGAGCTCCAACTTCATCCTTATTGACGAAGATTTATACCGAAGGGCTTTTAGTTCTCCACTACTCAAGTGTTTGACACCCTCAGAAGAAAATTACACACTTCGGGAAGTGCACAAAGGAATTTGTGGGGATCACATGGGGGCCAAGTTACTGGCATACAAGATTTTGAGGCAGGGATACTATTGGCTGACTATCTACCAGGAAGCCAAAGATTTTATCAAGAAATGTCCCAAGTGTCAGCTGAACAGTGTCATCCTTCACCAGCCACCCGAAGAGTTGTATTCGGTTTTATCCCTGATACCGTTTTCCATATGGGGAATCAACATCTTGGGGCCTCTACCCAAGGCTAAGGGGAAAGTTAGTTTTGTGATTGTGGCCATCGACTACATGAACAAGTGGGTCGAAGCCAAACCTCTACAAAAGATCACCGAACAGGAATGTCTGAAGTTCTTTAAAGAGGGTGTTATCTATCGGTTCGGTATCCCGATGGCATTAGTCTCGAATAATGGCAGACAATTTATGGGGACAAAGTTTGAAGCTTTTCTGAAAGAGTTGGGGATTCAGCACCGAAAGACTTAAGTTGCTCACCCTCAGTCAAATGGCCAAGTAGAAGTCACTAACCGAACCTTGCTCAATGGGATAAAGAGGAGATTGGATAACTTAAAAGGTCGGTAGCCAGAAGAATTACTCAGTGTATTATAGGCCTACCGAACTACCTCGAGAACAACAACTGGGGATTCACCATTTAGATTGGCATTTGGGACTGATGCACTCATACCCATCGAGATCGGATCTCCTACACTTCGGGTCAGTCAGTACAAGGAGTTGTACAATGATGATGGCCTATGACTAAACTTGGATCTTTTGGAGGAAGTTTGAGATTCAGCTCTGATAAGGTTAGCAATCTACCAAAAGAGAACGGCCCGTCACTACAACTAGAAGGTGAAACAAAGGAGGTTCGAAGTTGGAGATTTGGTACTTTGGGAGTCAGAGGCATCGACCCCCCCAGAACTCGGGCAAGCTAATGCCGAACTGAGAAGGGCCTTACGAAGTGGTAGAAGTGCCGAAGCCCGGTACTTACCGACTTCAAGCAATGGATGGTTTAGAAGTAAAGAATACATGGCATGCTGGGAGACTTAGAAAATATTACCAGTAAAAGTTATATCATTCTTTCCTTTATCTATGTAATTCATGTTTTTTATTAATGAAATAAATAAAATTTATCTTCGGAAAAATTTTATACTTCATTTATGTTATATCTTTACAAATCTGATCAGATGAACTTCGGGCATAAATCGATCAGAAAGTTGAAAAGGACACAACTAATCGATAAAAGTCATGAGTATAACTGATCAAGAAAATTACAAATTCGACCAGACAAACTTCGGGCAAAACGGATTAAAAAGTTAGAAATAACATAACTAATCGGTAAAAGTCACAAGTATAACTGATCGGAAAAATTACAGACAAAGAAAAATTGTGTCCTTCATATATCCATAAGGTTTTACAATTCCGATCAGATAAGCTTCGAACAAAACCGATCAGAAAGTTAGAAACGACATAACTGATCGATAAAGTTTCGAAGCATAACTAATCGAGAAAATTACAAACATGGGATTGAAAAAAGATTACAACGAAAAGTACAAGAAACTATTCTTGAGGAGTATCATCTACGGCTTTAGATTCCTCGTCGGAAGAATCAAGGACAGAAGCATCGTGTCCAGCAGCTGTAATCTTGGACTGAGCCTTTTCCCGATAGGTCTCATAGCCTTCAACGAACTAAGCCATGATCTTCTCGGTCAGGGCAGTGGATTCTTCATACTCTTCGATCGCGCGCTGCTTGACATCGGTACGTTCTTCCCTTAAGGCATTGTTTTCCCAAATCAAGAGCATCATCTTCTTATGAATCCTGGAAAACTGCTCCTCAAGGGCATGCAGAGCCTGCACCCGATCCTTATTCTCCTCCGACAGATGATCCCTCTTCTCGAGGAGCTTCTTGGCATGATTGTCGAGGCCGATGAACTCTTGCTAAAGTAGAGAATATTGACCCTTGAGCTCATCAGCCTGACGTTCAGCCCACGTGACTTGGTTTCGGGTCTCGGTGTAAAGATCTTTCTCCTTCTTCAGCTCCGACCGAAGACCTCGGACCTCAGCCCCGAGCAATTTAGTATCTGTCTTTATCTGGGACTCCTTTTTGGTGGCATAGGCCAGAGGCAAAACGGATCGGGCGAGGATAGCATTGGCCTAAGGCACAATGAAGGTATACATTAGCTATGAAGAACACAACACCAATAAAGAAGACATCTTAAGTTATTTGGCTTACCTAACATTGGGCCTTGATGTAGGCCACTAAGTATTCTTCAGAGGTGAATCCCTTGAATCGCTCGTCGTCCCCACGAAGCTTGAAGTGTTCGAGCTGATTGTACGGAAACACCTCAGAAGGACTCCTCAGCCAGAATGTAGTCGATGTCCCCTACGAGGAGCTCACCTTGGTGTTCGACCTCGAGGTGGGAGTTGATGTTGGTGGTGGGTCGGCCTCCATGACTTGCAGTTCGGGACCTTCAACCAGTCGAGGTTTCTTTGATCGAGGTTCGAGAGGAATGTCTTCAATTTCCTCTGAATCCTTGATCACCGCAATTGGCGTAGGAGATGGAGGAGTCGGCTTTGGTTGCACTGAAGAAGTGGCCTTGGGAGGGGCTTTGGTGAAAGGCCTCTTCGTTTTCTTCAACAAAAAAATCTTCTCAGCCCGGTTCATCTTCAACACATTTTTGTTGGCGGGATCTGCGGTAGTGGTCGGAGGAGCTGGACCCGAAGCAAAATTGATTGAGAGTTTCGCAATTGGGATGGTCTCCTCTTCGGCCACCTCGTCGATGATTGGAAGGCGGATTGGTTCAGTTGTGATCGGTAGTGGCACCCGATGAAGCATCGACCCCTCTGCTTGAAGATTGTCCTTTGTCTAAAGGGAAATAAGTCAGAGAAAGGGTTATGGAAGCAAGACGAAAGATAAAAGGGTTATGGAGAGCTTTGGGATAAGATAGTTACGTCCATGTTTGTACAGCCAGGTTTCGTTGGACAAAACTCCCAGATTCCACTCAATCTTACTCAACTTTTTGTAAAATTCTTTGAAAGCACCCGCCCGATCCTTCGGGAACTTGGACACCTTGGCAATGGAATCATCGGGATGGGCCCAATTCGGTAGAAGTTAGAGGTCGGTCCTCTTAACATAAATCCATTTTGGGTGCCACCCCTTATTGCTCGAGGGAGTCTTGATGAGGACGGCTCGGTTGGCTTATTTGTTTAATTGCTGAAGGCCTGGTTCTTTGGACTTGCCAATGGTGAATAAGGCGAAGAAGAAGTCGAGACCAGCAGTGATCCCGATCTCCTGGCACAAGGCTATAAAATAGATCAAATGGATGTACGAGTTCATCACAAGTTGTGCGTACCCGATCTCAATAAAGCAGAGAAAAGATGAGATGAATTCGTAGAGGGGGAACGGAACCCTGTATTTCAGAACGTATAGGGGTATGACGACCCACTTGCCCTCGGATCTCCAGAACATTCTCTCCTTTGATGGGGGCACTCGAAGCTTATACTCCTTTAGAATATTGAACAAGGTACGAATTTCTGAGATCTGTGAGGGGAGGACAGTCGATCGGGTGTTGATATACGAGAAGTCAGTCTTAGAAGCATAAACGCTTTGAATTTTAGATTCAGTGTTATCGGCAGAGGAGTCAATAGGAGTGACCGATAAATTGACCGACAGCAAGTCCGTGGTGGCAATGGTGGAGGTGACAGTGGGTGGAATATGCTCAGTGGGGGGAGAAGTGATAGAATCAGCCATTTGAAGCAAGTTTGAAGCACTGGAAGTATCAAAGGAGGTGATTTAAAGCTAAAATCTTGAATGAGAAGGATTTGAAAATGAAGCTTACTCGCCAAAAATCGCCTTCGCCAGAAAGTTTGAGAGCAAAACTTGAAATGGAAGAAGTGTGGAAAAAGTGACAGTGACGGATGGATGGGGGTTTTTATAGTGATACGACACGAAACCCTAGGGTGACTATTTATGGAAGGTGGGGCCCAGTTCTAGGAAAACATGTAGCATTTCAAAAAATGGGGAAGAACTGTTTAGGTTCCCCAGGAAACTCATCATTTGCTGTCGTGACTCTTCGAATTCGTGTCTTTTCAAGTCTCTAATTATAAATATATTATAACAAGAGACTGAGGTGAAATGTTCGGGAGTACTTTACCGACCTCCAGGTGGGCTGAAGGCCTAATATCAGAAGGGGATTCTAAGCCCATTGGGATGAATCCCCCACGAACGTTTGTGGTGATCGGGATCAAGCACCCGAGCCCTTTGGGCCGGAGCCTCGATCCAGTTGATGGTGTTTGGGTTTGGGTATCCGAGTCCTTTGGGTGGAACCACGATTTAAGTATGATGTTAGAATTGGGCATTCGAGTCCTTTGGGGTAGGAGGCAGAACCGAAGATATGAGCTCGGTTGGAGTGGGCATGTACAGTGGGCTAGCTCACGTATGGAGTCCGGAGTCATAAGGGCTCTAAATGGTTTAGGATCCTAATCTTAGCTGTAAGACCCCGAATTTTATGAAATGAAAGTATTCAATTTTCTTATAATTATTATTTTATTTCGTAAATGATTAAATTGATAAAAGGTTAAAGTTAAGGGTGATATGTGAAAATTTTTGCAAAGTATGCAAGTTGTTATATAATATTCGATTGGTCGAGGAATATTCTTTTATCGAGGAATATCCGTACGATGGCACAATTATTGGTGGACCCCACAACGGAAGTATTGTCGTAGTTAAAAAATGACAGAATTATCTTTTTATAAAAATAACGGTGAAAGTGTTGTTAGTTAAAGCTGTTGAACTACCCGAGTAGTAAAAAAGTACGATGTCTGGCGTGATTGCATAGTAGCACATGGTATTGATTATTAATGCTTACGTAAGAAGTCACTCAGTTATACTCAATTATTGCTACAGTAGTTGCTACATCATATCTCTCATATTATTGATTCAATTATTGTCACAGTATCATCTGTATAATATGTTATATTATTAAATCAATAATTGAGACGACAAAGTTATTCATATTGTTATTTACAATATTGACAATGTCTAGAAGTTCTGTCAAGGAGAGGTTTGGTCACCTAATTGCACGCCAATAAGGAGAAATCCTTATCGGAAAGCTCCTCTTTCACAGGAGCGACTTTGGTTGTTAAATATTGTGAGTTATAATATTAATGATGAATAAGTTCGTGTTGATTAAAGATGAAATTGATAGTTTCATTGTGTTGGAATTATTAGTGTTAGTGGAAATCGACATCTATTTCGATAATAATGGATGTCTGGAGGTTATATTGACCAATCGAGTAATTAATTAGATAAATGAGAAATTAATTACTATTAATTCACATGATTATAACTATTTGTTCACATGTGTGTACTATTGATTCACATGCATGTACTATTAGGGGAGGTGGTGCAAGATTGATAATACTTGCATGACTAAATTAAAAATGGAGGTATAGATGAAGGTACTATATTGTAATTTTTTTTTTCATATGTATAGAACTATTGAGTCACATGATTGTACTATTGATTTAAATGATATACTATTAGGGGAGGTGGTGCAAGTTTGATAATACTTGCAGGACTAAATTAAAAATAAAGGAAAAGATGAAGGTATTGTACAGTAATATTTCGAGCCCCAAAACGTGCAATTATCGAAACTATATTTTCTTATAAATAGAAGCTCATTCTTCCTTCATTCTCACCAATTCACTAAGACTCATAAGAGCAATTATAGAGAGAGAAGCTATAGAGAGAAAGAAGAAAAGTAGTCTGCTACTTCACTACTCCAGTATCCAGTTTTCTTCTGAGGTAAAATGTATTATTTATTTCATATTCTGAAGAGATATTATTTTTCGTATTCGTATGAATATTATTTTCGTTCAATATTCATAAAGAATATTATCTTCGTTGAATATTCGTAGGAATATTATCTTCGTTAAATATTCGTTAGAATACTATTTTCGTTCAAGGGATGTTATTTTTGTTCAATATTTGCTTGAAATAATATTTTCTTCCATACTCTATAGTATGTAAGTAATATTATTTCGTTTCAGATTTTGAATTATATACTCATTTTGTAGAAGTTTTGGCTTCTATACTCCATGAAATTAGTAGAATATCCTTGATATTTGCGCTTCATCCAGTATCTTTTCATAGAAATATTATTCTGAGCTTTCTTGATAATTATTGAACTTTTCATGACAGAATACTATTCATGAGTTACTATTTACGGGTTACTATTCACCTGATTACTATTCACTCAAATATTATTTACTCGGGTATTCGGGGCACTTTTCATGCTGGAGTACTATTCACAGGGTACTACTATTCACGGGGTACTATTCACCCGAAAAATATATTTCTTTTTTGTCCAAATTAATTTTGATACATGAATATTATTCTTGAATTTTACTCCACAAAGAAGTATCATGTTGACAATTTGGATATTTTTAAACTTTGGATAAATTTAAAGTCTTTAATATTTATCCTTGATTTCGTTTGATTAATTCTTATATCATTATCATCATCCTCATGCTTATATTGTGAAGAATATCTTTGGCTTACGTGCATAGATGGACTATTGATTGGTATGATTATGACCAGAGATCATTCAGTATAATCATGACCCGTAATGTTATAAATGGTGTGGTAAAATTCCTCATTGGCCCGTAGTGCATTGATGGACAGTTGTTGGTATGATTATGACCAAGGATTATTCGGTATAATCATGACCATTGATGATTACATGAATATCCTTGGCCCATAGTACAGGGATGATTCGATGATGTGGTTTATTTATTAAGCTGAGTATCATAAAAGATAGTAGATATCATGCTCTACTTGACTCTTCTAATGGATTGCTTATTCTGCTGCAGTTGTTGATCTAAAACTTGTTGTCTATTATATTCTATCAGTTGTTATACTATTGAAGGCTAATGATAATTTATTCTGCATTATCTTAGTCATAATATTTCTTACTGGGCTAGTTGAGCTCACCCTTTTCTTTCATTATTCTCTTCAGGAAATGAGAATATATCTGGGACGAGTCGAGAAATGGAGTGATGGTCCAGGATAAGTGGCTTTAGTAGTCCTCACTATTTTGTGAAATAGTGTGATAATAATTTTAATGAGGACTCCATTGAGAGTGGATACTGTCTAGAAGGCAATATTCTTGTTTAAACTCTCAACTATGTTTTGTCGTATATTACCCGATAGTTGTATAATTAAGTTTGTATTTGATTTATGTACCATGTATTTTACGACTCAAGATGGGTGATGTATACCTGTTTTGGGGGCGTCACAGTTGGTATCAAAGCTTAGGGATATGATCTCTGGCTGAGATGTGAGACAAGAACTAGGAGGGGAGAGACGGGGAATTCCTTCGCTAGTATGGCCTACCTAAGTTTATTTGGTATTTAATTGGTCGGTCATAGTATAGGGATAATATGTGATATGTTAATATTAACCCTTGTTTTGTGGCAGTATTTGAAAATGGCAGCTAAAAATGTTAACAATGGAGTAAATGAGACCGTTGAGACACCTTTAATCACTAACCAGGTTAATGTGATGTCAGACGAAGAAGAAATTAGAGATATCTACGTGGTGAGTGAAGAACTAATAGTTGCACCCGAGCTAGTTGCAGAGGTAGCAGCTGAGAGTGAGGAAGAAGATGAAGAAGAGGAACCCGAGGAGAATTTATTAGAAGAATTTTATGATCAAAATTTAGAATTACAAAATTGTATTCATGAGTTAGAAGAGCAGGCTGAAGAACGGCAGGCGGTCGTGGAGCAAAGAGATGTAACAATTCAAAATTATGTTACCCGATGTGCGATGCTTGAACAGAAGCACTCTTTGACAGAGTATAAGATATTAGAGCTGGAATCTGAGAATGCTACGATTAAAGTTCTGATAAAAGAAGAAGCAATTGAATGAATGAGAATAGATGATGCATGGGTAAAAGCCGCACAACACGTAGATATTGTAGAAAAAGACGTCCGATCCAATAAGGCCAAAATAGATGAAATGGATTTTTCTTTTTGGACAACAATTGGGAGAATCCAACATCAAATTCGGAATTATCCTGTGCAGAGCGGTCAACCCCAATTCGATATGGATCGGAGAGTAATGATTCAAATCATGGATCAGGAATGTGACGAAGCAATTAAGGGTGGAATGTACTCTACAGCAAAGTTAAGTCCAACTGGGATGTCCCACACAAGTCAAAATCGATAGTTTAATAGAGAGCGTTTTTTTCGTGACGAGGAACCTGAAAAAAGTTATCACGGGTAAGTTAATCATAGACTCTTGCGAAGTCTATACCTTGTTAGATACCGGTTCTACTCACTCTTTTATTTCACCTAGTTGTGTTCAATGTTTGAACTTAACTCCAGAGAAATTAGACTTTGACTTATCGGTTGAAACTCTGTTAGGAGAAACCTTCGTTACATCCACTGTTTATAAATCTTGTTTAATTCAAATCGACACTTTCACGTTACCTGTCGATCTTATCTCTTTGAAAATACTTGCCTTTGATGTGATTTTAGGAATCGATTAGTTAACTACTCATCATGCTTTTCGTAAGGTTGTTAGCTTTCATATTCTTAACCAACCTATCATACGAATTCAAGCAACCAAACCACTAAAGTTAATCACTGTTATATCAAGCCATAAGTAAAGAGCTCCGATCCTTTTGTTGTTGACTTCCTTGTGTGGAATGCACCGAAGCCAGACTTTCTGTAGGCGACATCGTGAATGACGATGGCAAGTTGATAGGTATCAATGTGACATTGTAAGACCCTGAATTTTATGAAATAAAAGTATTCAATTTTCCTATTTAGTAAATGGGTAAATTGATAAAAAGCTAAAGTTAAGGGTGATATATATAAAATTTTCAAAATACGCAAGTGGTTATAAAATACTCATTTCTGTTGGGGAATATTTGTTTGGTCGTGGAATATTCTTATTGTCGGGGAATATTAAATGCGACGTGGCGTATGACCATTTGTGGGCCCCATAATGAATAAGCGCATCGGATGAAGAAAACAACAAGTTTGAGTTTTTATAAATAATTGGCGTAATAATTATTCAAATAACACCTTTGTTGGAATACCTGGTGGTTAAAATACAGTAATACGCGTGGTTGCACAGTAGCACACGGTATTGCACAATATTTTTGGAATTATTGATTCTTATGTATGAAGGCACTACTCAATAATTGTTACACTAATTACTATTTAATATTTTATTGGTTCAATAATTGCTGCGTTGATATTTTATATTATTGTTGTTCAATAATTGTCACGACATAATATTTCCCATTATCAGATCAATAATTCATATTATTTGAATAATATTATTAGATAGCATTATTGGCAATGTCTAGAAAGTTCTGTCAAGGAGAGGTTTGGTCACTTAATTGCGCGCCAGTAAGGAGAAATCCTTATTGGAAAGCCCCCTCTTTCCTGGGAACGGCTTGGTTGTCATTATTGTGATTTTGTAATATTATTTGTGAATAGTTAATTATTGATTTATATGATAAAGAAATATATATTTTTTATATGGATATAAATGAAGGAATTAATGTTGAGGTGTTTTATTAGTATTTTGTCGAAATGAAGAACGAAATTTGGAAATTTTTAGAAAATTAGTTTATTACTTGATTTTGTAAAATCTATAACTCTTTGTGTATAATGAGTTAGGAGATGAGCCATATATCAAAAGAAAGCCTAGGAAGTAAGATAAATCAGAGAAATTGGAATCACCAAAAAATTCAATGTGGATTTTTTTGGTGGTATTTATTTGAATGAAACTGGTGCGAAGGACTCATAATTCAAAAAATTAGTGTTCTTGAGATATATTGCGTGAGTTATAATTTTTAATCCAACCGTTGGATCGTTGTTATTTTTGGATATGTTATACATATATAAGTTGAGTACATGTCCACAAATTTTGAACCGTTAAAAATTAATGTATGATTTGTTATGAATTTTAAGAGTGACTGATTCAGAAATTATGTTTATAAATGATTTTTGGTAAAAAATTCTAGAATGAGTGGGCCCCACCTTTGGTTAGAGAAAAATGTGCTCAAATTTTATTTCAAAAGTGGTGGGTGGGAATACTAGCAGGTAAAGCCATCAGGTTGCAGGTCAAGTCTGCTTTAGCATTCTAACATTTTCCTATAAATAGAATGCTGAGTTAGAATTAAAAATCACACCAAAAACATAAGTTTTCTCTCCCTATATTATCGAGCGTATTTTTGTGAGTATTTTGATACTTTGAGAGTTGCTAATCAGTGCAAGTTTCCTTTAGCGTCATATCCGATATTCCAGTCAGAAGTACTGCTCTTTTGAGGTAAGGGATTGTAAGGGATTGTAAGGGATGTTATTTTCTTCTTAAATGATATTATTTTCTTCAATATCATTATGCCGAGATATTGATATGAAGTTTATTGTAGAATTTTTACCTTTTCATGTCGAGGTTACTATTCACGTATACGACACTATTCATGTATATGGCACTATTTACGTATATGACATTATTTACATATACGGTACTATGTACGAATACGGGTTACTATTCATGAGTTACTATTCACGAGTTACTATTCATGAGTTATTATTCACAAGTTACTATTCACGGGTACTATTCACGACAAAATTGGTTTTTTTCTGACCAAATTATCGTTAATTTATGAATCTTACTCTTGAAATTAAATGAAGTTGTTGATCATATTGTTTTTATTATCATATATAACATTTTATAACCCTAATGATGATATTTCTCTTTGACTTGAGTGTAAAGATGGGTAGATTATTGGTATGATCATGACTATGGGTTCTCTTTGGCCAGTAGTGCAAAGATGAATTGTTGACTAGTATGATCATGACCATTGAATTTATAATTGAATATCTTTAGCTTAAGTGCAAAGGTGAATTGATCATCATGGTTATAATTATTGTTTATATAAATTCTGAAATGATTATATATTTCTTTGAGATATTAATATCTTTGGCCCGTAGTGCAAAGATGACATGTTGTTGAATATCTTTGGCCTGTAGTGCAAAGATGAATTGTTGATGAATATCTTTGGCCCGTAGTGCAAAGATGACCTGTTATTGAATATCTTTGGCCCGTAGTGCAAAGATGACCTATTGCTGAATATCTTTGGCATGTAGTGAAAAGATGAACTGTTAATGAATATATTTGGCCTGTAGTGCAAAGATGAACTTATTAGTATGATTATGAACATGAATGTGATTTGGTATAACCACGATCTTTGATGTTTCGGTAAAGGCAGGGTGATGTAAATTATCTTAAATCACTGGATGAAAAGAGGAATTTAGAACCACAATTATGGTTATGAGTTATTCACATGATTGTGGACAAGAACTGTTGATTGATGTTACAGGAATAAAATATTGTCGGTGGACTTTTAACATGGAGAAGATAATAGACTTTATGGTCTTTTTGACTCTTCTAATGGATTGCTCGTTTCGCTGTAACTATGGTTGAAAAGTTTTATCATCTACCATATGTTCTAAATCTCTGATTTATTACTGATGAAGGCTATTGATAATTTAATTATCTTTTAGTCATGATATTCTTTACTGAGCTAGTTGTGCTCACCCTTTTGCTTCACAATTCATTTCAGGTAATAAGAGTGTTCTTTGGGTCGGGCGGGGATAATGAGGGAATAGAAGCGGTGAATTCATATAATTTGTTGAGGTTCTCCCTAAATAGTATGGAAATAATTTTATTGAGAATTTTAGATAAGTGTGTTGTATTATATACATCATTTGATATTTAATTTTGGTGAACAGAATAGAGTGAGGCGAACCCAACTTTGGAATGGTGTTTTGCCACTATCATACAAGATGTCTAATGACATACAACCTCGTGTTATCATAAGACAGGGTTGTGCACATCCACTTGCTGAATATATCTACGAGCACTACTTATATGATCTTGGAGTTTGGTTGAACTATAATTTTCAATTGCAGACAGTGGAGATAGTTATATGTCAAGAGAAGACTCACCATTAGAAAGAACATGATAGTAATCTTCTCATTTTTCTTTGGGGTCTATTGGATCAACCAAGGATAATTATGTGGGCATATGATATCTATCATAACTTAGACGCATGGCCTCCCATGTACGAAGGTTTTCTTGAGCATTTCCCAAAGATTTTAATTTCTAAAATAGTTATTGACTGTACCTTTATGTAAGGTGCCATTGTGACGTGTTATCCAAGTTGGTGTCCAGAGTCACAGTTGGTATATATTTGTATCAAAACTCACAACATATGTGTTGTTGTATTTTGCACGACAATTATAGTAATAAAGTTGTAGTTATTTTCTGTACCATGTATTTGGCGACTCAGAATGGGTTGGTGGATTGGACCTATTTTGGGGGCGTCACAGACGTACTATCCAAGTCTTGGATGAGAGTCACAGTTTTAAATGATATTTCTATTGTTAATAAATTTCCTGACGTATTCTTGAAGACTCTTTGCCTACCCCTAGAGCGTGAAATCGAATTTTGTATTGACCCTAGTACAAAACCCATTTCTAAAACTCTCAAATATTTCTTCACCTAAAATGATCGTATAATGTGCCAAAGACATTGGCTCGAGCTGTTGAAGATTACGACTATACCATTCAATATCATCGTGGAAGAGCGAACGTGGTAGCTGACGCATTGAGTAGAAGATCGTATGCATTTACGAGTGCGATGTTGTTAACATAAAAACCCATTTCGTATAACTTATAAATGATAAAGATAGAGTTAAAGACTCTAGGAACCTACGTGAAGATAACGAATATACGAGTAGAATCGACTTTAATCGATAAAGTTAAAAGCTGCTCAAGCTACATACTCAGAGTTGATGAATGTGAAGAAGAAGGTTCAAGAGGGCGTTATTCTAGAAGCAAGAATCGATGAAGAGAGGAAATCTCAACCCTCGATTTAATTGGCCCATTCGAAATCCTCGATGGAGTAGGAATTGTGGTCTATAGACTCGTTTTACCGCCAAGTATGTCGCGTGTTCATAACATTTTTTTTACGTATCGATGTTACGTAATTATGTGGACGACTCAAAACCACATTATTGAACTAAAACTAGACGAGATTTTAGAAGATTTAATGTATGATGAGATATGTGTTAAAATCTTGGATAAGAAGGATCATATTCGACACTCAAAAGTTATACCTCAAGAGTTAGAATCTGAAATAAAGTCAAGGTATCCTCACTTCTTCGGCATACCAGGTACGTACGTAAATTTCGAGGGCGAAATTCATAAGGAGGGGAGATTGTAAAACCCCGAATTTTATGAAATAAAAGTATTCAATTTTCTTATAATTATTATTTATTTCGTAAATGGTTAAATTGATAAAATGTTAAAGTTAAGGGTGATATGTGAATTTTTTTGCAAAGTATGCAAGTAGTTATATAATATTCGATTGGTCGGGGAATATTCTTTTCTCAGGGAATATCTATACGATGGCACAATCATTGGTGGACCCCACAACTGAAGTATTGTCGTAGTTAGAAAATGATAGAATTATCTTTTTATAAAAATAATGGCGAAAGTGTTACCGTTAAAACTGTTGAACTACCCGGTAGTAAAAGTACAGTAATACGCGTGGTTGCATAGTAGCACACGGTATTGATTATTGATGCTTACGTAAGAAGTCACTCAGTTATACTCAATTATTGCTACAGTAGTTGCTACATCATATCTCTCATATTATTGATTCAATTATTGTCACAGTATCATCTGTATAATATGTTATATTATTAAATCAATAATTGAGACGACAAAGTTATTCATATTATTATTTACAATATTGACAATGTCTAGGAGTTCATATGACGAATACTTTCAGGAAAGTACTTGTCATTGAATAATTCTTGGAACTTCTCCCAAGACATCTTGAGTGCGTCGGGCTGAGTATGTTTTACAGATTCCCACCAGTAATCTGCCTCTTCACGCAACATAAAGGTGGCAAAGGGAACCTTTTGTTCCTCAGATCATCCCAAGACATCAAATATCTTGGTGATCTGCTTTAACCACGTCTCCACCTTAAGTGGTTCTGGCTTTCCCAAAAACTCCGGTGGTCCCAGCTCCTTGAACTGCTTAGCGGTGACCGACCGTGGATTGCCATTATTTCCACCTATATTTTGAACAGGAGTCTCTCTTACATGATGTTGCATGAATTGCATAAAGCCTATGAACATCCCATCGTTCATCATTTGATCGGTGTTGTTATTTACCTGCGGATTATTGTCTTCCTGTTGTACGTTATCCTGGGTATTGATCGTTGGTGACTCAACGGTCTCATGTGCTTCATTGCCGATCTCAATATTTTCAGATGCCATTTTCAAACACTGTCACAAAACAAGGGTTAATTAACTTATCACATATTATCCCTATACGCTAACCGACCAATTAAATACCAAATAAACTTAGGTAGGTTATACTAGCGAAGGAATTCCCCGTCTCTCCCCTCCTAGTTCTTGTCTCACATCTCAGCCAGGGATCATATCCCTAAGCTTTGATACCAACTGTGATGCCCCCAACATAGGTATACATCACCCATTCTGAGTCGCTAAATAAATGGTACATAAATCGAATACAAACTTAATTATATACAACTGTCGTGTAAAAATATGACAAAACATAGCTGAGAGTTTAAACAAGAATATTGCCTTCTAGACAATATCCACACTCAATGGAGTCCTCATTACATTTATTGTCACACTATTTTATAGAATAGCGAGGACTACTAAAACAATCATCTAGACCGTCAATCCGTTCCCCGACTCGTCCCAGCTATATTCTTATTTCCTGAAAAGAACAGTGAAAGAAAGGGTGAGCTCAACTAGCCCAGTAAGAAATATTATGACTAAGATAATGCAGAATAAATTATCCTTAGCCTTCAACAGTATAAAAACTGATAGAATATAGATCAACAACTGCAGCGGAATAAGCAATCCATTAGAAGAGTCAAGTAGAGTATAAAATCTACTATCTTCTATGATTTAGAAAGTTTTTCATCAACTTTATCGCTGAGACTCAGCTTAATAAATAAAATCGAATCATCCCTGCACCACGGCCAAGGATATTCATGTAACCATCAATGGTCATGATTATACCGAATAATCCCTGGTCATAATCATACCACCAACTGTCCATCAATGAACTACAGGTCAATGAGGACTTTTACCACATCATTCGTCACATTACGGTCATGATTATACCGAATAATCCCTGGTCATAATCATACCAAGTCCATCTATGCACGTAAGCCAAAGATGACTTTAATCACAATATAAGCATGAGGATGATGACAATCATATAATAATTCAATAAAACAAGTTCAAGGATAATTTTAAAGATTTATAACTTAATTTATCCAGAAATCAATAACGTCCAAATTGTCAACATGATACTACTTTGTGGAGTAAAATTCAAGAATGCTCAGAAGAATATTTCCATGAAAAGATACTGGATGAAGCGCAAATATCCAGGATATTCTACTAATTTTATGGAGTATAAAAGCCAAAACTTTAACCAACTGAGTATAATAGAATATATGAAACTACAAATGGATTTTTGCCCGCCATGCAGTAATCCACGTAGACAGATCATTTTCACAATTTAATAAGGAATGACTACAAAGGATCATTCACCATGCATGCGATAATCCACATAGGCAAAAGTTATTCCAATGAATAATAAAGAATAGAATAACGAGAAGAATTCACCATGCATGTGATAGGCCATGCAGACGAGTTATTCCCAATGAATAATAAAGAATGGAACTAGGTCATGCGTAATCCGCATGCATGAGGATATTCCAAATGAATAATAAAAAGAATAGAACCGGTCATGCGTAATCCACATGATGTGATATTCCAAATGTAATAATAAAGAATGGAATAATGGAAGAATTTTACCATGTATGCGGTGCTCAGACAGATAAAAGTTATTCAACATAATAATAAAGAATAGAATAACAACTCTTACGAGTATTGAAAGAAAATAATTCTCTTCATGAATACGAAAGAATAATACCCCTTACCTCAAAAGAAGACTGGATACTGGAATAGTGAGGTAGCAGACTTCTCTTCTTCTTTCTCTCTATAATTTCTCTTTATAATAATTGCTCTATAGCTTTAGTGAATTGGTGAGAAATGAAGGAAGAATGAACTTCTATTTATAGGAAAATATAGTTTCGATAATTGCACATTTTGGGGCTCGAAATATTACAGTATAATACATTCCTCTTTTCCTTCATTTTATATTTAGTCCTGCAAGTATTATCAAACTTGCACCATCTCCCTTAATAGTAAATCATGTGAATCAATAGTTCTAGACATGTGAAAATACGAATTACAGTATAGTACCTCCATCTATACCTCCATTTTTAACTTAGTCATGCAAGTATTATCAAACTTGCACCAACTCCCCTAATAGTAAATCATGTGAATCAATAGTACACACATGTGAACACATAGTTATAAGCATGTGAATTAATAGCAATTAATTGCTCATTTATCCGGTTAATTACCCGATTGGTCAATATAACCTCCAGACATCAATTATTATCGAAATAAATGTCGATTTTCACTAACACTAATAATTCCAACACAATGGAACTATCAATTTCATCTTTAATCAACACAAACTTATTCTGTACTTTTACTACCGGGTAGTTCAACAGTTTTAACGGTAACACTTTCGCCGTTATTTTTAATAAAAGATAATTCTGTCGTTTTCTTACTACGAAAATACTTCCGTTGTGGGGTCCACCAATGATTGTGCCATCGTACGAATACTCCCTGTTAAAATGAATATTCCCTGACCAATCGAATATTATATAACAACTTACTTACTTTGCAAAATTTATAAATATTACCCACAACTATAACATTATATCAAATCCACACCATAATATTCAAAAAAATATTTTGAGAAATTTAAATCTTTATTCATAAAATTTGGGGTCTCACAAAAGGGGCCAGTGAGAGTGATACACAGCAAACAACAGAGAGTGATAATACACAACAATAGTTTTATTTCTCTGTTACATGAGTGAAAGTGAGAGTAATACACACCGGTAGCTTCATTTCTCATTTCTCCAAATCGATGGCTGCAGAAAATTTTGTGCAACCAGCCATTCCTCGCTTTGATGGTCATTATGATCATTGGAGCATGTTAATGGAAAATTTCTTGCGGTCCAAAGAATATTGGCCGGTGATTATTTTTGGAGTAGCAGAACCAGCTGTGGATGTTATTTTGACAGAAGCACAAAAGACTGAACTTGAAGGGACGAAGCTGAAAGATCAAAGAAAAGAATTATCTCTTTCAAGCTATTGATCGGTCAATCTTGGAAACCATTCTCTACAAAGAAACTTCCAAGCAAATCTAGGATTCAATGAAGAAAAATTTTCAAGGAAACACAAGGGCGAGACGCGTGCAATTCCAAGCTCTTCGACGAGAGTTCGAAGTTCTCCAAATGAAGCCTGGGAGTCAGTTTCAGAATATTTCTCTAAGACGACGGCTATTGCAAACGAGATGAGGATTCATGGGGACAAGCTGGAGGATGTGAATATTGTTGAAAAGATCCTTCGATCAATGACGGCAAAGTTTAATTTTGTAGTCTAATCTATTAAAGAGTCTAAAGATATCGATATTCTCTCAATAGACGAGCTACAAAATTCTTTGTTGGTCCATGAGCAGAAAATATTACACCAAGATAAGGAGGAACAAGCATTGAAGGCTTTCTCAGAAAATCATTTTACACCAAATAAAGCTGATAGAGGACGTGGCTCCAACAGAGGACGAGGTAGAGGAGGAAGACACCATAATGATCGTGGTGCCCAACAACACAACCAGCAGTCACAAGAAAATCAGTTTCAAGGAAG